>JAVSCE010001211.1:0-129345 GCA_032199065.1 Smutsia gigantea
AGCAAAACCTGCAAAGGCTTTTGGTAAGAACTCAACAAGCTAATTCTGAAATTTATTTGGAAATGCAAAGAACCAACTTGGGTATTTCCTCTCCATACTGGTTATGAGCCTCTCATGTGATTTCACAAACAGGAGTGGACGGCAGCTCACACTTCAAAATACACTGAGTTAGTTTCATACAATTCCCTTTCTCTCACTCCCTACTCCCCCACCCTCACCCCGTTTCAGTGGCTCCCACTGCCCTTAGGATTAGGTCCACATTCCTCCCCAAAGCCTACATGACTTTGCCCTGCCTACTTTCCAGCCTCAATTCTTGCTACCATCCCCCTACTCTGCATATTTGGTGCTACCCCCACACTGAACTTACTACTCCTTGAAAAGGCTCTGCTTTACCTCACCTCTAGGCCTCTGCTTGGAACTCAGCCACCTAAACCATTTCATGGAGTCATCCATCCACTGTCTTCAGGCTGGACTTACTCCTTCCTTTACCCTCCTATTGCTTTGGTCTAAAAATAACATTCGGGCCAGAATAATGGACATCATTGAGTACTGGCTCTAAGACTTTCAGCGGCTTTCAGAAGGAGATAGTACTGTCCTATTCTCATTTTACAGATGAAAAAACTGAGACCCAGAGAGAGCAGGACTAAGTCAAAGTCCCCCTGGAGCTAAAATCAGAGCTAGGAGTACAACTGAGGTCTTCTATCACTCAAACCTGACTCAAGATGCCATCTGCACAGGGTCTGAAGGTTGTTTTTCCAGAAGCCGTTCTGAGTAGGTCAAAGCAGCAGTGGAGTTGGGGTAGGAGTGTTGGGCCTTACCCAACTCCTTGAACTCAAGAGGAATGTCAGTGAGCTCAGCACCCTAATAGACCGGCACATGCCTGGGGGCAACCAAAGTCAGGCTTATCTGAGGCTCACAAAGTAACTGATACATCCCCCTCAGTGGTGGCAGAGCAACCTTACAGAGCCAGGTATGAAGATGATGGCCTGTGCATGCTCAGCTGCTGGCCCCTCATTCTACAGATATGAATCAGCATTTGACCCAGTGTGCCCAGTGCTGTGCTAGGCACTGGGGATGCTCTGGGGAACCCAAGAGAACCCCTACTCTCCTAAACTAATCCTGGATGCAATCTGAGGGGGTGGTTGGTGCTCTGAGGGCAGATCTGCAGGCCCCCTGAGTAACCAGAGAGGGTAAACTCCAGATGGTGTGGACAGCTACAGTCAGGCTATAAGGGGACCACTGAGCTATGACCTGGATAAGAAATCTGTCACGTGAAAAGCCAGAAGTGTGACTCAGCCAGAGAAATCAGCAGAGCAAAAGGCCCTTAGGTGGCTTCAGCTTGTGGCTTAATTGTCAGATCCTAGGAACTTTCACATGGGTTACCTCATTTCCACCTTGCCAGCAAAATGCCCTGTCACTGCTCTGTGGAGAAGGGATGTGGCCCACAAGCGAGACCGTCCACCTCACTGCCAGCTTTCAGTACCTGGACAGAAAGGGCCCTCCAGTCCCTTGGCCGTGAGGCCTGAAACTGCGGGTGGAGCTAGAAGGAACCAAAAGCTCCACAGGTGGGAAAACCGAGTCCCAGAAGGAACCTACTCAGCCACCCTGCATCCAGGGGACTGGTCTCTGCGGTATCCCCTCCACCGCCTCGACTACTACTCTCCCACATGGGGCCCAGGGCCCTAAGTCCTGTCACCTCCCGAGGTAGGCGGGACGAGGATCATGACCCCCAGACCAAGAAGAAACCAGGTCCTCCAAAACTTGAAGTGATCCCACTGCACACAGCTGGTCCAACCCCCACCGCACAGACCGCGGCCTCAGAAGCCCCCCTAGAGCCCTTCAACCCCAAAGCTCCCCGCCCCGCGACCACACAGCCTCCTGACCGCACAGCCCCCCAGCTCTAGAGCCAACCCCGACCCCTGCTCCCCGCCCCGCGGCCCTGTCTTTGGGAACCCAGATAGTCCGGCCCTGGTCCCCAAAGCCCCTCTCCCCCGCCCGGGGACGTCTGGCCCTCTCTCCTAGCCCCACGGCGGAAGCCGGAAACCCTCCGAGGCGCGGGGAGGGGCCGCCCCGCTATGTAGCGCGCACAGCCCACGCAGCGCCAGGTGCAGGCAGCGCGCGATCCGGCGCCACGCTTTCGCCACTGCTTCGGCCAGCCGCCCGAGAAAAAGACACTGAACATGCGCTGTCCCCTGCCCACCACAGCCCCTACCGCAACGACGCCTCCTGATGCTAAAGGCTGAAGCCAAAATATTTTCTAGCTGCTCAAAAGGCTCGGAGGCATAGTGAATCTGCCGCGCCTCTCGTCGGAAGTAGGGCTGCCCCTTGCCGGAAGTTGTGCTTCCTCCATTTTGTTGTCCGCTATGGCTGCGGTGCCCAGGTTGGGGGTGGGATGCGGCGCTTCTCACTGAGGGGGTAGGCCAGCCGGAGGCATCGGAGACATAGGCGCGGCTCAGAAGAGGACCAGCCTGGACGCCGGGGACGCTGTCATGTACGGCGCGGGCGGAGGCCGCGCCAAAACCGAGAGGAAAAGCGGCGCGAAGGAGGAGGCCGGGCCTGGCGGTGCCGGTGGTGGGGGGAACCGAGTGGAACTGCTGGTCTTCGGCTATGCCTGCAAGCTGTTCCGGGACGATGAGCGGGCCCTGGCCCAGGAACAGGGACAGCACCTCATCCCGTGGATGGGGGACCACAAGATCCTCATCGACAGGTCGGTTCCTCCCCCCACCCGTCGGTCCTCCCCTCCCCTCGCCCGCTTGATTTCGTCTGATGTTGACTTGATGGCCAGGACTGGAGAGGGGTTTTCTGGAGCCAGCGGGGACCCCCGTCCCCTGTCCCCACATCCCCCCTGGTTTTGGGGGGGAGGGGGACGGTGAAACCTGCCTTAAGGCACTGGCTGGAGTTGCGTGCCGCGTCTGTCGCCGGAGGGATCGTCTCTGCTCCTGCAGCCCCTGGCGACCCCTCACCCCTGTCGCTGGGTTCCAGTTGGCCGCTCCGCGCGGTGGAAGTTGCCTGTGCCCTGGGCCTCTCCTGACTGGCGCTCTGGGGCCTGTCACCCGGCGCTCCCGCAGCTCGGTGTGGTGGGAGGGCAACCCGAAACGCCGCACCCAGAGGCCGCGGCTACAAAAACCTCTCGGACCCCGTGAGTTAGCCTTGAACCTCTTATGCCCCCAGCGCCCTTCTTTGTGGAGCGCCAGTATTGGCCGGCATGACGTTTGACTCCCCCAGTCTATTCCTCCCCTAACCCAAGTTTGACAGATTCGTGGCGAGGGTGAAATTGCCAATCAATTGGAGGCCAGCTGACCGTGCAGACACTGGCCTTGCGCTTAGAGGTAGTGTTCTTAGGGCCGGTTTCACTGTCTCTTAAAACTGAAGGGCGGAACTGGGGTACAGATGTGTTTCTTTTCAAATCAAACCTGCTTTAGGTAATTTAGGGAGGGTATTTAGCCATTTTATGCAGAGGGTCCTGTGATTGGGAATATCTAAAGAGGTTTGATTGGAAAAGGATGACATTACATGATGTAGGTTGTTTGCTCCCCTCCCTCACTTCAGCCCCCCTTTCCTTCTCCTTCCTCCTCGGGGTTTTTGTTTGTTGTTGTTGTTGTTGTTTTTTTTTGGCCGATTGGGCAGCTCTACTTCTGGGGCCCGGACTGAAAAGCTAACTGTGACCAACTATTAACCCGTGGAATAGTCTCTCCGAGTGAAGGAAGCCCATCGTTTGAGACGATTTAAACTGGATTCTGCAAAGCCCTGGAACCTGACTGTAGGGATTACCTCTGAGCTGGCCAGAATGGACACGTTAATGACTAAATAGGCCTTTTTCCATCCCTGACGTTTCCGTTTGGAGTTAGTTCTAGATACAAGGACTCACGAATGGAGGGTTGCCAGATCAGGTCTGGACCTGACCCTGCCACACTTTGCTCATACATGCTGTGCCTTTAAACCGTGGTTGCTATTGAATGATATTGCCTGGGGTGTCAGGCAGCCTGCTTTTCCAAAGTATTACTTACGATTATTATTAAAGTTTGGTAAGCAATGAAATCTGAGCTCTTTATATAATTTTCCATAGCAATCTGTACATGATTTAGTGAGGTTTTCCAAAACTAATGGGGAGCAAACGCTACACATGTGCATGTATAATATTTTTAAAATAATGATCTACATTTGTAAGTTAAGGAGGTTTACATCAAAGTAAAAATAAATTTGAAGTTTAATAAAATGCAATAACTTGGCTACCCTGGAATTTTTGGCCTTTTTCTTATAAATGTCTTTTATATATATATATATATATTTTTTTTTTTTTTGGTCGTCATTACAAAAGTCAGCATTAAAAAGTTAGTCAGACTTTTGTCTTTGTACATTTGTTTTTCAACCCTAAATCTGAGTGTTTTAAGTAAAATTCGCTAGCTCACTCTATTAACTGACAGTTGCACGTTGACAACATCTTCATTGAATCTTTTATGTTAAAAGCATAGCAGGTACTCTTAATTTGGCTGAAGTACCCATTGGTCCATGCAAGTAAACATGGATGTGTTTTCACGTATGTTATCTCCTGGGGGTATAAAGTTTAGAAGATATTTATACTACATCTCCTAATAGTTTTGCTCTGTTTCTAGTGAACCTCCTTAAACTGCATGTATATGTCACTGTTCCTATGTATGTGTGTCTCTCTATCACATAACCAGCACTTATTTCCTCAGCCAAGTGGCTAGGGGGCGAGCCTAGCCAAGATTTTACCTCCAATGGACGCAAGTTTCTTTGGTGAAGATCTCTCCTGAGAGTTCGGGACTAGCAGAAAGAAGCGAGGAAATTTCGACCGTTTGGTTCTTACGGATAGGTATTTATGTATTTGGTTTGTGTGAATGTAAGCTATGATATTTGACTTTTCAGAAAAAAGTTTTTGCAAATGGCCTTGAATGGTTGACCAAAACCACAAGGGTAAGAACTGCAAGTGAGGTGGATACAATTTTTGCTGTTAAAGGATTGTTAACCTTTAATTGTAAGTTTTATCATATTGTAGAAAAGAAGTTAAACTTTGTTAAAATTACTGGAGTTTAAAAGTAGGTGAGATATGACTAGCCAAATTAAATATAAATCTGAGAAGAGTTCTAATGTTTGTTTTAATATTTCTCGTTCTTTGTATTAGTGGGTAAGTATGTATATAAAACATCACACACAAACCAATCTAGATGTTAATTTTTTTCCATTGACCAGTGTGTTCATATTACAGATATGATGGGCGCGGTCACCTGCATGACCTTTCTGAGTACGATGCTGAGTATTCCACATGGAACAGAGATTACCAGCTCTCTGAAGAGGAGGCACGAATAGATGCCCTGTGTGATGAGGAGAGGTATTTAGCCTTGCATACGGACTTGCTTGAGGAGGAGGCAAGGCAAGGTACTGCTCAAGAAAAACTTACTTAAGCAACAAACTTTAAAAATTTTTTTAAGTATTAAAAATTTACTCCCATTCATTTTTTTATACTCACTCTTTCTGATATTATCTTGACAGTACCCAGTGGATTGGAAAAACAGGAGTCTTTGCGTTCTGAGAGGACCTCAGGATAGTTTATATATAGAGCCACAAAGAATTTTCCCAGCTTTTGAGGGCAGACTGGGATTTGAAAAAACAAAAACCAAACTCTTTAACTGTTCTTCTTTAACAGTATCGTATAAACTAAAATTGATGTTCTTGTCTTTGCCTTAACAATCTTTAATACAGTTCTTAATCCCCAGATTTCTCAGCAGGAAGAAATTTCCCACAAAAGATGTGTATTCTACTGTCTGTGGTAAACATGTACTGGCAAAAGTACATATTAATAGATGTGAAGTGTGAATTTTTAAAAACATTTTTGCCTCAAAGAGGTTGAAAAAGTGTATGTTTTTCTGATAGCTACAACTTTAGAAATATAAAAGGTTTTTCTCAGTAAGTTTCCATTTTTGTTAATAAAATTCTCATTTTTATTCAAGAGGAAGAATACAAGCGATTGAGTGAAGCACTGGCAGAGGATGGGAGCTATAATGCAGTGGGATTCACTTATGGCAGTGATTATTATGACCCGTCAGAACCGACGGAGGAAGAGGAGCCTTCTAAACAGCGAGGTAAGATGAAGGCTGCCTGAGGTGATTTGGGCAGTGTGCCGTTCATGCCTGCAGGGTGAGGTCCAGCACACGATCAAGGACAGAGTAATTATAGCATCACTGCCAAATGGAGGGAATGGCAGTCGTGGTCCTTAGGGTAAGACACAGCTAAAAACTAGAAGTGAAGTGTTAGTGGAGATGGAAAATGAATTCAGACAGTCCTTATCTGCATTGGACTGAGTTGCCTCTTCACTTCTCTTTGATTCTGGTAACAGGAAATTACTCACTCCAGGTTCCTTATTCTAGCTTGATAATGTGTTGATATCCATAGTAGTCTGTTTTGGGGCATTGAAGGATAGGCATTAATTACCTTCATGCTGACCTGCTTCTTCATGTCCTCTCAGCACTCGTCCAGAGGAAGGACACCTGTGGAGTCAGTTACTACTGGCCGGAAACCAACACAGGACATCCTGGTTAGGCTTGGGTTGGTAGAACCTAGGACATACAATTAACCACAGTGTTTTAAATAATATTACATAAAATTAAAGATTTTAAGTTTATATTTTTCTGGACTAAGTCTGGGAACTTAAATATAAAAAATAGTGCTACTAAAAGATATGGGCTCATGTAGTACAGGAACAAATTTCTTGAGTCACTTCGGTAAACCCTGAGAGCATCATTATTACAACCCTGCATAATGATCAGTTATTAATTACCAATAATGATAACATGAACTTGAAACATTAAGAATGGATTGCCAAAAAAAGAAAAGAATGGATTGCTATATTCAGGACATTCCATTTAAAAGTGAGAACTTTAATTTTAGGAGTCCATTCAAATGTTTAGAATAATAAACTGTAAGTACATCATATAGGATTTAATTTAAAGCTAACTGAATCTGTCACTTTGGACTTAACTGGTTTCTCCTTCAGTAACAAACTATTAACGAGTGTCAAGTAATTATGGTAGTTCAAACGTCAAAACAAAACACTGTATGCCTTGCATGGTACAGCTGCATTGATGTCCTCCTGTCCCTTCCACCCAGGGGCAGCACCTTAGTAGAACCACTGGTTGTAGGCAGACTTGTACAGAATCTTCCTCTGTTGCCTGTCCTTTGGTCCTATTGATTACCTGGGGGCAAAAGAATCACTGTTGCACAGCTCTGGTCTGGTGCTTCTAGAGAGATTTTTCAACTATAATTTCAACTGTATTGAGTTAAAACCTTGTTATAGGATTTAACATCTTTTGCACTGACCTTCAGACCTACTCATACCTCAGAAATTACAGTGCACTGTAAATACCCTTGCAGGAAAAAGTAAATGCTCATTCCTTTACCCAAAATAAGTGTTCCTATTAGGATTCCAGATAGTTAAGATTTTGTTGTCTTATTTCTGAACCACATACCTTGTATCTGCCTTAAGTACATGACATTTTTAACCAGAAGAAAGGACTATCTGCTCGGTCACTATTTCACAAGTAAAGAATTGAGATTTATGAAAGTCAGATGTCTTTCACGATATACAGAGGCAGTCTTTGGAAAACTGTAATATTAATTTCTTAACATGATAGATTAGGGATCAGCAACTACCACTAAAGTCCCAGTTGGCAGGTTTTTGTAAATAAAGTTTTATTGGAACACAGCCACACTCATTTGTTTACATGTTTTCTGTGTGGCTTTGCCTTTCAGCAGCAGTTAAGTAGTTGAGACAGAGACTGTGTAGCCCAAAAAACCGAAATATATTTACCACCAACCAGCATTTTATAAAAACGGGTTACCAACTCCTGTTCTGGGTTCGGGACTATTGTCTCAGTGTAATCATTGGACTAAATGATATTAAACATTGTTTGAATTATTGAATTTTAAGAACTTTAGTGTGGCTGGTTCTCTTCCAGTTTTAGTATGTTTTCTCTTTAACAAAGTTGTTTATAGTATTTTTTTTAGATTTTTTTAAATAGTTTATTTTGGTATCATTAATCTACAATTACATATGCAATATTATGGTGATTAAACTACCCCCTTCATCAGGTCCCCCCCACCAACCCCAATAAAGTCAGTGTCCATCAGCATAGTGAGATGCTATAGAGTCACTACTTGTCTTCTCTAAGTTGTACAGCCCTCCCCGTGCCCCCCTAACATTACATCTGCTAATCATAATGCCCCTTTTTACCCCTTGTCCCTCCCTTCCCACCCATCCTCCCCATCCCTTTCACTTTCATAACTGTTAGTCCATTCTTGGGTTCTGTGAGTCTGCTGTTGTTTTGTTCGTTCAGTTTTTTTCTTTGTTATTACACTCCACATATGAGTGAAATCATTTGATACTTGTCTTTCTCCATCTGGCTTATTACACTGAACATAATACCCTCTAGCTCCATCCATGTTGTTGCAAATGGTAGGATTTGTTTTCTTCTTATGGCTGAATAATATTCCATTGTGTATATGTACCACATCTTCTTTATCCATTCATCTACTGATGGACACTTAGGTTGCTTCCATTTCTTGGCTATTGTAAATAGTGCTGCGATAAACATAGGGGTGCATATGTCTTTTTCAAACTGGGCTGCTGCATTCTTAGGGTAAATTCCTAGGAGTGGAATTCCTGGGTCAAATGGTATTTCTATTTTGAGTTTTTTGAGGAACCTCCATACTGCTTTCCACAATGGTTGAACTAATTTGCAGTCCCACCAGCAGTGTAGGAGGGTTCCCTTTTCTCCACATCCTCGCCAACATTTGTTGTTGTTTGTGTTTTGGATGTTGGCCATCCTCACTGGTGTGAGGTGATATCTCATTGTTTTAATCTGCATTTCTCTGATGATTAGCGATGTGGAGCATCTTTTCATGTGCCTGTTGGCCATCTGAATTTCTTCTTTGGAGAAGTGTCTATTCATGTCCTCTGCCCATTTCTTAATTGGATTATTTGCTTTTGTTTGTTGAGGTGCATGAGTTCTTTATATATTTTGGATGTCAACCCTTATCGGATACGTCATTTATGAATATATTCTCCCATACTGTAGGATGTCTTTTTGTTCTACTGATGGTGTCCTTGCTGTACAGAAGCTTTTCAGCTTGATATAGTCCCACTTGTTCATTTTTGCTTTTGTTTCCCTTGCCCAGGGAGATATGTTCATGAAGAAGTTGCTCATGTTTATGTCCAAGAGATTTTTGCCTATATTTTTTTCTAAGAGTTTTATGGTTTCATGACTTACATTCAGGTCTTTGATCCACCTTGAGTTTACCTTTGTGTATGGAGCTAGACAGTAGTCCAGTTTCATTGTCTTACATGTAGCTGTCCAGTTTTTCCAACACCAGCTGCTGAAGAGGCTGTCATCTCCCCATTGTATATCCAAGGCACTTTTATCAAATATTAATTGACTGTATATGTTTGGGTTAATGTTTGGATTTTCTAGTCTGTTCCACTGGTCTGTGGGTCTATTTTTGTGCCAATACCAAATTGTCTTGATTACTGTGGCTTTGTAGTAGAGCTTGAAGTCAGGGAGTGTAATTCCCCCTGTTTTATTCCTCCTTCTCAGGATTGCTTTGGCTATTTGGGGTCTTTTGTGGTTCCATATGAATTTTAGAATTATTTGTTACATTTCATTGAAGAATGCTGTTGGTATTTTGATCGGGATTGCATTGAATCTGTAGATTGCTTTAGGTAGTATAGCCATTTTGACAATGTTTATTCTTCCTAGCCAAGAGCATGGGATGCATTTCCATTTGTTAGTGTCCTCTTTAATTTCTCTTAGAGTGTCTTGTAGTTTTCAGAGTACAAGTCTTTCACTTCCTTCGTTAGGTTTATTCCTAGGTATTTTATCCTTTTTGATGCAATTGTGAATGGAATTTTTTTCTGATTTCTCTTTCCGTTAGTTCATCGTTAGTGTATAGGAAAGCAACAGATTTCTGTGTGTTAATTTTGTATCCTGCAACTTTGCTGAATCCAGATATTGGTTCTAGTAGTTTTGGAGTGGAGTCTTTAGGGTTTTTTATGTACAAAATCATGTCATCTGCAAATAGTGACAATTTGACTTCTTCTTTACCAATCTGGATGCCTTGTATGTCTTTGTTTTTTCTGATTGCTGTGGCTAGGACCTCCAGTACTATGTTGAATAACAGTGGGGAGGGTGGGCATGTTTATAGTATTTTATAAATGTTTTTCATTCTGTAATCACATTCTCAGGACTTGGCTTTATATGCTGATTAATTTTTTTAATGGAAGTTGGGCCCATGTGAAACTTAGCTGCTTGAATTTTTATGTTTAACTTAACATTCATGTAAATAAAATGCTCTGTATATAAAAAAAAACACCACACCCACATGTATATTTATATACATACACATACTTAATAGAATTCAGTTTCGGTACCCAATATCATTAACAACCAAATTTTATTTTACCATAGCATTATTTTAAAATAAAAAATACAATAATTTTTTGGTTTGTTTTCTGGAGCCATCAACATACCTAAATATTCCTTGACTTTCAAAATTACTATATTGTCCTGGCAGTTGTGAATATTTTTAAACCTTGTGATATTAACCAGAAGTGTTCTGATGGCACTTTTATTTCGTATAATTTCATTCCTTTCTTCCTTTTTGCATTACTATTTTCAGCCTGATTCCTCTCCTTCAGCATTTCATAATTTTTCATCATTATTATATATCCACTTTTTGAGAGTAGATGATTTGAATTTTTTGAATCTGAGTTAGTATTGCAGCCGTTGGTTTTTATTCTGTGGTACTAAAGTCACTTTCCATAAATAAAGATGTATAAGGACATAACACATCTGTGTGACCCATCTTTCCAAATGGCTCTCTGCAGTGCCTTTATTTCGTGAGCACCTTAGTAAGGGAAGGCTAAACAAATTTTCCATCACTTTTTCATTTTAGGGAGTTACTGTAAAAGTTATACTTCTATACACACCTTTGGCCTCATTCCCAAAGAGATTTTGACATTTTGTTACTCTGCATGTTGCAAACCAGTTTCAAGTATCTACTGGTTCCACTGTGTCATTTGGTTACTGGAGCTGAGCAGTGTGCTTGTTGATTACAGGGAGTTTTCAGGCTGTAGTAAATCTCTAGTTCTTGGAGAAAAGGAGGTGCCTATGCAGAAATGGGTGGGACAGTGTTACATAATTCTCACCTAATGGAATTTATAATCATCCTGCATCTCATCAAAGTAGAACACCGGGTTTTTACATACAATGAGACCTCCTTAAAATTCCCCTTTGGCTTCGTAAAAGAATTAGGTCTGATAAGAGACCTTTGAAATTCTTTCAAGAGGCTTTATCATATATAATTTGTTTTGATGAAGATTTGTTTATTTAATGTCATTTTTGAAAGAAATACCTATGTAGATGTTGAAATCCTTAAAAATGTTAGCTTTTCAATACGGAGGTTCCTCAAAAAACTAAAAATAGAAATACCATTTTACCCCGGAATTCCATTCCAAGGAATTAATCCAAAGAAAAGATCCCTGATTCAAAAAGACATATGCACCCCTATATTCATCGCAGCACTATTTATAATTTCCAAGATACAAAAGCAACCTAAGTGTCCATCAGCAGATGAATGGATAAAGAAGATGTGGTACATATACACAATGGGATATTATTCAGCCATAAGAAGAAAACAAATCCTACCATTTGCAACAACATGGATGGAGCTAGGGGGTATTATGCTCAGTGAAATAAGCCAGGCGGAGAAAAACAAGTACAAATGATTTCACTCATTTACAAAGTATAACAACAAAGCAAAACTGAAGGAACAAAACAGCAGCAGGCTCAGACTCCAAGAAGGGACTAGAGGTTACCAAAGGGAAGGGGTGGGGGAGGGCAGGTGGGGAGAAAGGGAGAAGGGGATTAAGGGGCACTGTAATTAGCACTTACAATATAGGTGGGTCATGGGGAAGGCAGTACAGCACAGAGAAGACAAGTAAGTAAGGACTCTGTAGCATCTTACTACGCTGATGGACAGTGATTGCATGGGGTCGGGGGGGACTTGATAATATGGGTGAATGTTGAAACCTCAGTGTTGCTTATGTGAAATCATCATCAGATTGTATTATTAATGATACCTTAACTAAAAAAAACTTAGCTTTTATGTTTTCTACTCAATTTTTGTACATTTTACTGTATCTTTTTATACTGGTGAGTATTTGAGTGATTGAGATATACATAAGTACCATGTAATTCAGAAAGTGGTGCCTTATTTAAAACATAGTAGACAAAAGTTTGTTAAATGAACTGTTAATGAACACGTAAAAATGGGAAAAATACGTGGTTATTTGTGAAAGAGGTAGTTTGCTTGATGGGTGAAGTCTTGGCAGTTATGTTCAGCGGCTTTCCAGTTCCACGGGGAAATAGCCCTCTGGGAATCGAGTGCCTTGTGCTGTGAGTGACACATGCAGACCCACAGGAGAAGTTTGGAGGGAGGTCTCAGCAGCACCAGGTGCACCATGCACCGAGAGACAGAGGATAGTACTGAGTGCATGCCAAGCCCCGCCGATTACAGAGCCCTGCAGGGGACACACTTGACTTGCCCTCACTGTCCTGCTGAAACTGCACATGTCCTGGGAGCAGATGCTGCCCCTGCTGCATTTGTTTGCAGGAGAAAATGGCCGGGAGCCAGGGTCTCTGCTCCTGTGATCTGGCCCTGTCCACGCCCCTCTGCTGCACTGCCCACCTCTTTTGATTTTAATTACACATGGTGGTGTGAAACAGAAAACTGGAAAGTGTTTCTAGAAGTAATGACAGGTCACAAGCCGGGGGGACAGTCACTGCCCTCCCCTCCATTGCTTACTACTGTTGGCAGGCACCCCTTTCTGGTCATTATTCTGAAGATGTGTGTTTTTTCTTACACAGAAAAAAATGAGGCTGAAAACATAGAGGAAAACGAGGAGCCTTTCATAGCCCCTTTGGGGCTGAACGTGCCACCTGACGTGGAGCTGGTACGTGTTCCCACCTCCTCACAGGACTGTCACCTATCCTTACTGTGTACACAAGGCACTGTCCTAGTCATAGCTGCTTCATGGGGAGATAATGCTGTAGAGTGAGTTAATGGGGAAGAAATCACATCCCTCCTGTTTTTCTCTAAAGAAAAAGGAAGGAATTATAGCAAAATCAGTAGAGCAGAGCATCAGGGACTTGAGGAGCTGGCTCTGTCAGAGATCAGATGGTAGAATCCCAGGTTTTAACAGCATGGAAAAACCAAGCCAGAATTAGTGGTGTGTAGACTCAGCCACATTTAGACATCAAAACAGGGCCCAAGGCAGCATGGCTTTCCGTGAAGTTGCTTTGTTTTGGCTTTTTCTTGGCTGGATTTTGAGGGCACTTAAGATATATCTTTCCTTACATTTGTCTCCCTGGCACTCTTCCGCCCAGCTCTCCTCTTCCTCATGGTGAGGGCCCTGTGACATCTCCAGGCTTCCCTTGCACTCACAAGGAAAACTTGGGTGGCATTCCTCTTGGCCTGAGCGCTGTGCCGGGCTATGGCTACTTGTAGAGCTGAGTATCCAGTTCACAGTGCTCTCACCCTCGTATTCCAGCCACATCCTGTTCAAACCGGCGTCATTGCAGGCTTTCTACATTCCAGGCGCTGTGCCGGCTGCTTTGTATGTATTTTCTCATTTAATGCTAATGCCCCATGAGATAGCTATTGTTATATTCCCCTTTCACAGTTGAAAAAAAGTGAAGAGTCTGGCTAGTTACATGGAAGGCATGGTCGTAAGTGTTGTGCCATGGTGAGTTCCCATACTTTATGAAATTTTATGGTTATTCGGGATGTTTAAAATCTCTCTGTCCTGTGGACATACTTGGGAGGGATATCCGTGCTCAGCATAAGATATGCTCTTTAGTGTTTCCAAGCCTTCTGCAAGTGCCATGGACACAGGCACTCTAGATTATTGCTGTGTCCTGCGTCCCAAATCTCGATATATAGTAGATGGTGAAAACTGCTCACAGGAAGAGTCTCGTATCCTTTGCACTGTTGGCTGCTGCTACCCTGACTCAGCACAGCAGGCCTACAATGGTTCTTGCCCTTGGTTTTCACACAATGACTGGACATAACAAAATAGACCTTTTAATTCCTGCCTCCACCCTTCTTCTTTCTTCACTTATCATTTACATATCCTCTCATCCTCTCTTTTTTTTCCTTAAACGTCTGAGTAAGTATTTCTTGGGATCTTGCTGAGTGGAATCACTATTTAGGTTTGCTCTCCCTGTCTACCACTGATCAACTTGATATAGTTCAAGGTAAATGTTATCTGAAGGTCTAATATCCTCAAACTATATTAATAACATCTTTGTGTGTTGTTACATATTTTGTTCTGGTGTATGCAACTAATTCTACGAGAAGCCCGTTAAAATGGGTTATTCCCTTACATATGTTTCAAATAAAACTTTTTATTTAAGGTTGACTATAGAGGATTTTATTTTTGATTTGAAAGACTTTTTAAACTTTTATGCAAATACGGAAGTAGAATTGGCCCTATTGTCTTGTTTCATTCCTGTAAAACATTCAGTGGCTCCGTAGGTTTCAGCCAGAATAAGCCCTACTAAGCTGTTCAGTGGTCTGCCAGAGTTAAACCTGCTGCTCCTCATTTGAGAACAAGATAAGCCTTAGTGTTAGTGATTTGCTGCTTGACATTAAAAGGGTTTCTTCTGGCATAATTATAAAATGATCTCATGAGAAGGAAATTGTTCTGATTGCATGGAAACTGCTATCAAGCGCTGACTTGGTTGCTGGTGTATAGCTTCTTTCCTTATGATAGTGTTGGCATTTCACCGTCATTATAACTGATTCGGGGCATTGATACATCTTACACAGTATGCACTGTGGTGTCTGTGGCATCAGAGAAAGCACAGAAGACAGGTATTCACATGAGAGTCCGTTTTGGTGGCCAGAGGCTGAAACGGCCGGCCTGTGTTTGGCCGCTGCTGCCCTGGTAGGCAGGGGCTGCTCACTCTCACCCCCAGCAGGTGTGGGTGCTTGGTAAAGGAAGCAGGTCCTTCTGGCAGGTCTCAGCTTCTAAACCAAGCTTTTGGGTGAGAGTCTGGTGACTGCAGGTTCTGAAGTTGATGCGAAGAGTTAAGTAGTAGTTGGAATCTTGGCAGGTGCTCTGGGAGGCATGTGTTGGTGCTGTGGCCAGTGCCACCCTCCTTAGTGAGCCCCTTGCAGCCCCTGGTCCCTGTCCACTGGGGCTCTAGACTCCAGCCCTGGAGGAGGTCTCAACTTTGCTGTAGCTTTTCGCAGTGACTCCATGTGCATATTCTTGTGTTTCGAGGGAATAAGGACCTGTTTTTCCACAAAAATGTACCCCAGCACCGTTTGTCCCAACTTTGTGTTTTCGATCATCTATCCCTTTCCCAGGGACCTGAACGCCCATCTGTGTCACCTCATAAGTTCTGCACATGCCTGGCCTCTTTCTGGGGGTGCTCTGCTCTGCCCCTACTTGTGTTGTCTTGTGTTGGTGCCCCCACACACACACACTTAGCACACATTGGAGCACTGCTGGAAGGTAGAGAGTCATTCAGCTACCGAGGCTGCAGATGCCACTGATTGAGTTCCCAGCCCAGGCGATGTCTGCTCGTGTCCTGTCTCAGGTGCCCAGGGTCTCATGGGCCTGCCCACTCTGCGACACCAGAAGGAAGTACACAGCTCGGACAGGCATTTCTAATGGAAATGTGCTTGTTCGAACACATTGTATGACAAGACGGTTGCAGGATATTCTTGCTACCCTGCACCTTTCTGTCTGTGAATAAGTAACAGCACCTCCTGATAATGGTTCTACTGGGAACTACATTCCCTTAGCCTGCACTGTAATGCTAGTGCTGCTGTGAGGGAGACTCCTTGGTTTCCGGTTTCTAGCTGAGAGGTGCCGAAGTGCACAGAGGTTAAGAGCAGGTATTTGAGATCTGGCCCATGGTTCCAGGGCTCTGAGCTACAAAAATTAGGCTGTATTGAATCTCATTCAGATTAGAGTAGTATTGTCCCATAATTTGGGTGCTTTGTTGCCACAGATAGGGGTGGTGAGAAAAAAAAGTGTGATTTACTCCTTCGTTCCTATGGAGCTCTTGCCTTTTCTTTGGGATTCCTAAGGGCTTTCCAGG
The DNA here is from genome assembly GCA_032199065.1 of Smutsia gigantea. Taxonomy (NCBI): domain Eukaryota; kingdom Metazoa; phylum Chordata; class Mammalia; order Pholidota; family Manidae; genus Smutsia; species Smutsia gigantea. Next base: position 16,185 of record JAVSCE010001211.1, read on the forward strand.
TATGATGAGTGTTAACCCTGGCCCAGTATGTGGTGTGCATGTCTGCTCTCCAAGCACTTTGTCTTCGCTCTACCCATCTCTCTCTCCATGCAGAACTTAAATACATGTATGAAATCATACATGTCACCATAGTCCTCTCTGGCTTTAGGATTTTCAACCTTTCCCACCCCTAAGATTTTTTAAGTGTTTTCCTATATTTTATGCTAGTACTTCTACAATTTTGTGTTTACAATTGAATCATGACATGATCTGATATTTACTTGGGGCTCTGAGTACAGTAGTACTGAATTTTTCCTCCCTGATCATAAAAGAGGAGGCTTTTGGGGTCCCTCGTTTGTTTATCCTGCCTTCCATCCCGTGCAGCCCATCCACCCCACCCCTTAGGAATCCAAGCTCTAGCATTTTCCAAAGTTCTTAGGAAATCTTTTACTAGTGTGGGTTTCTTGACCTCTCATGCTTTTCTCCCATTCCCTGAGACCTACTCTGGAGTGTTTAGAGCCATGTTAATAGAATTTTGGAGGAGTTAGTCTGCCTCCTTGGGCTCACTTTATAAGGCTTCCCATGGGATTTAAGTTAGAAAAGCATTTCCCCTTAGTCTTTGTAACGCATGCATAGTTACATGCTGGCATATCCTTAAAATCTCATTTTATAGTAGGAATAATCATATTCTGAAACAGAAGAGGACTTAGCTAAAACTTAGATGCTAGAGAGCAGACTGTTTGCAGACCAAGCGTCTGTGCCTCACCTCCACTTGCCATGGTAGCAGATCCCAGAGCATGTTCATACGGTGCTTTGTAAAGTTCCCTGTACATTGGTCTTTAACCGTGATAGCCATAATGTTATATCATAAATGGGCCTACTCTTAAGATATTTTAGACTGACAGCTTGGTTTGGTCAACAGATAACACCTCCACTGGGGGAAATCATAGTTTCCTTGCAGGTCATTACTCTTAAGTGATTGTTAATAATTGACATGTATATGGAATATACCATTCCAAAAATTAGTCTTCCTGTTTAGCCAAAGCCAATGGAAATCTACATTAGGATCTGTATTTCAGTGCACATTGGTCCTTTAATATGGAATCTAGTTTGGGGAATTAGTAAATAACCTTAATTATAGGCAATCCTATATTTCAGTGTGAAGAACATTATTAGTTCAGGAATTAAATTTGGGAATTAAGGCATATATGTTTTATGAAGGATGTGGCCCTGAAATTACAGTAAGCATCTTAAATGTTTAACTGCCCATTTTAATGAGAATAATTTCTCACTTTATTTGCATGTAATTTCCAAGTGTGTTAATCTCTTCATTGATATTAAAGTAGGTTAGATGTATGGCTTCCAACTTTTGGTCTAACAGCTCCCATGTGTGGGTAGGAAATGCTAAGCATGTGACCTGATGAAAGGAACCCACCAGCATTTGCAGGAAAGAGGCACGCTTTGATTCCTTCTGGTGACCTCATGACTTCACTGTAAGGCACCGAGATGGCTCCCCCAGTAAATGTGGGGGAGACCCTCCCTGTTTGGCCAGAGCACACCAAGATGGGCTTCTGTTTGGGACTTTGTACTGTAAGTAGGAATGTCAATAAACTGAAGCCCTAAGCCATGTCTTATACTGGGACCAGGAAGGAGGAACATGGGGAGGAAGGTTTAGGTACAGAAGGAAAGATGGGTGATCCTGTGGCTTTCTTCACATGTTCAGAAGGGCTGTTTTTCAAGCTATAAAAACTAGTCCCAGCTAAGAAGAAAAGAGGGGTGACTCATAGATTCTTGAGGAACTCGCTGAAATACGTTCCCCTCTCTCTAGAAAAATGTAAAATTTGCATACACCTTCCAAGGATTCACAACTCCCTGGACCCCATTATAGAATCCAGGTTAAAGACCCCTGTTATGTTGGAAGTATGTTGATGTGGTTCAAAAAAAAATACTGCCTCCCATCAATTCTGTAGAGAGCTGGAGTGGCTTGCCTCCACAGGTACAAAATTCAGAAGTAGATTGGATGCCATGTAACCAGGGGCAGTGTGAGTCAATTCAAACTGGGCTCTTTCCAATTGCAGTGTCTGTCTCTTATCATAATTGACAATAAAACCAGGGTTATTTTTGTTTTAAGTAATGCGGACAGTGGAAAAGAGGGAAAACTGCTAATGCGAATGTGTGTTTTCTCATAGCCACCAACAGCCAAAATGCATGCTATCATTGAGCGCACGGCCAACTTCGTGTGCAAACAGGGAGCACAGTTTGAAATAATGCTGAAAGCCAAGCAGGCCCGGAATTCTCAATTTGACTTTCTACGCTTTGATCACTACCTCAATCCCTACTACAAATTCATCCAGAAAGCTATGAAAGAGGGACGCTATACGGTGCTGGCAGAGAACAAAAATGAAGAGAAAAAGAGTATGTGAGAGTGTTTCTGCCCTGTGTAGACTCTGGCCTGTGTTGTGGGTGGGAGGGGAGGGGAGGGTTACCTCTGGGAAAATGACTGTCTAGTCAATCTTACGGATATAGAAACTCCCATACATCTGCCAAGTCCTGCCACTAGCATGCCATTAAACCTACTGGTGCACCTGGAGAGCACAAAGCTTTTCTTGATAAGTCTTGGAAATAGATTCTTAATACTTTTATAGATAGGTGAAATACAGTTGAATATTGATGCTATCAGAACATGGTTGTCTGTGTTGGAAATTTTTCCTCTCATTTTGGTCATTTCCATTTCACAGAGCAAGTAGTGATTCACGCCTCACAGAGCAGTCTAGCAGTACACATGCATTGCAGTGCTTAGGCCTGGATTAAATTATACTCATCCACATAAATGGAATGGCTAACTTTACCTTTTTTTTTACTCTTTACTCATCTGTGCCTTCTATTGTTTTTATAACAGTATCTAACTTGGAATTCTTAACTCCAAAGACCAATAGTATTTTGAATAACATTCAGAGACAGCAGTCTCTCTATACACATACATCTGCCATGAAATTTTTTCTCTTCACCTGAAATATGATTTTCTCAAAAACAGTTATATAAATCTTATTACAAATCTCATCTTCTCCATGTTTGTTTTTACAGTTTTTTAAAAATAATCTGTTGCTTCATTTTACCTTTCATAAAACAGTAAGATTTTGCCTTTTTTCTAAAACATTAAAATATACATTGGCTCCAGACTAGTAAACACTAGAGGGAAGTTGCCAACCAGGCCATGGTCATGCTTCTTTATTTTCACCCGTCTTTTTATTAAGCAACTTTGGTGGCAACACTACAAGGAATATTTTCCAAAGATGTTTTTTGGATAGATAACCAAGAAGTAACAAAGACAGCTCTGCCTTTGTCTGCTAGGTTCTCACATAACTTATTTGTACGTCGTCTCTCACCATACACCAGAAATTTGAAATGCGCTTTTGCTTTCAGAATCAGGGGTCAGCTCTGACAATGAAGATGATGACGATGAGGAAGACGGGAATTATCTGCACCCATCTCTCTTTGCTTCCAGGAAGTGCGACCGCCTGGAAGAACTGATGAAGGTTTTATCTTCTTGTTGATCTGTATTTTCTATACCATAACAAGACTTATAAAGGAAGCATTTCTGTTTTATCTTATCATCCGGGTATATTTTGCATGTTTTTTTTTTGCTTGGTGCAAAGATTTGCCTCCTTTATTTTACATATTCCTTTTTATAAAATTCACAAGCATATTACTTTCATTTTATAAATTTACTGTTTGGGATATTTAGAATGAGTGGGATATTGGCTAAGACTAGAAAATATTCTTGTCATGCCGATTTTATCATAGGTTGGATTTTATAAGAGTACAGAAATTGCTGCCCCCTAAACCATACGTGTCTGTCTTGTGAGCCTCTCCTCGTCCTTCTGTAGGGGAGTCACTCAGTATCGTGTGGTTAATCCACACCACTCCTGCTGTCTGTGATACAAAAGCAGAAGTTTGTTAGACTCGCACTCGGGGTGTGGCTGATCCCTGAAGGGAATGAATGTTCATTGGTTGGACTTAGAAGCTGTTACAGATTGAAAATCAGAAGTTGCTCTAAGGAAGGACAAAATTCAAGTTGCTAGTGAACTTGGATTCTCACACTGTTCTCAGTTGCAGACTTGTCCTGCCCACCCTCCTTCCCTTACTTGTGGTTATTAGGAAGAGCAAAGCCATCCATATGCTCAGTTCCTCTGGAGACAGAACAGCCAGAACACCAGGCCACAATCAGTACCTCCACGCGTGCATACACAGGCTAAAGTTTTTCTGCAGGCACATGCAATATGTCTAAGGTTGAGTGGAGACTTCTTGCCACAGAAGAGTTTTGTGTGACTCAGAGTACTGGAAATGTTGTAACATGTGTCCTTTCTGTCTGCAGCCTTTGAAGGTAGTGGACCCAGATCACCCCCTTGCTGCACTGGTCCGGAAAGCCCAGGTAGACAGCCCCGCGCCTGCCCCACCCCCCGCAGATGGCGCAGCCCCTCAGCCCTCCCAGGTGGAGTACACCACTGACTGTGAGTACCCTGCTATATGCCTCTGGCCTGTAACTACACAGAGCTTAACCAGAAGGGCGCCACCATAGGTTTGAGGCAGGCAGGGCAGTCTGGTAGAAGCACCACAAGCAACCCAGGTCCCTTGGGTCTTGATGTTAGTCATCTTTAGTGTGTGGCCTTGTCCTCTTGCTTGTCACCTAATGCTGGCAAAATGGCTGCTCTGTCTCCAGCATCAGTTCTACATTCCATAAAGGACAAAAAGGAAGGTCAAGGGCAGAAAACAGGTACCAGTGACTCTGCCTCTCTTCAGAGACCTCCTAGAAGCTGTGCCTGGTGACTTCCTTTAGCTCTCCTGGGCCAAGACAGGGACACATGGTCTTCCCATCCTGCAGCAGAGGCTGGGAAATGGGCTTTCAGCCAGACACACTGCTGCCTAAACAAAATGAAAGTTCTGTTAAGAGCAGGGAGAATGGACATTGGTGGACCTGCAGTAGTTTCTGCTATAGTTGCTTTTTTAAAAAAGACAGCTTAAGATGGTGTATCCTGTATACCTCAGAATTAGTTACAGTTCCGATTATTCTGGCTGATGTCTAGTTCTGTGTCTTTTCACTTACTTAAAGATCATTACTAGAAGACAAATCTTGAAGTTACATTCGGGAAGTCATTTGGAAGTAGTTGACCTTGGTCGCATTATCAGGTCTTACTGAAATTACCATATTCAGAGGTTAACTGTTAGATGAGAGAAGGACCTTTCTGTTCAGCCCACTTCACTTGGAAATGTGATATAGTGAGTCCATCATAAGGTTGTCACTTTCAGTTAGAGATCAGAAAACCAGCCTGAGGTTAGTTCTCTTTTAAAATGTAGGCTGCTTGTTACTCAGGACCAAGCTTTTGTTAAAAACCATCACCATGTCATTTTGTGCTTCCCTTGTAGCAGGGGCACGCAGTGATGTGTAATTCTGATTTGCTAAATTAACATCTGGGGCTGAAAGTCCATTGTTTGAGTGAACATAACACGTGTACTAAAAACCTTCTCAGAGAACCTAGAATGAAAAATACTCCTGGTGGGGATTTCTGTGTAGACAGGCTGCACTGGTGAGCCAGGGGCCAGCGGTTCCCTGGAGTCCCTGCGCCCAGCTCATACAGTCCAGGGGCTAAGTTCAGAGTGCATCGTCTCTCCACCTTCCCTTTTCAAATCTGTCATCGAATTACCATAAGTTAAATGCTATGTCCGTGCACCTCCATGAGATTTTTAAAGCTAGGAAAGGAATAGAAATTTGGGAGTGGCGTGACCATCACCTGACTGCTCGGCTTATGTACAGTTAAATACCGAGTTCGATAATGGTATGGTGTGTCTGCAGACCCTACAAGACTGGGCAGGAAAGGGGCCATAAAAAAGCCTACATGAGCAGGCCCAGTGTGACTGCTTTGTGACTCAAGTTTTACTGTAAGATGCTGTGGTCTGATTGGTGACAGTGGCCTGGGCCCAGAAATGGCAGTGTGAAAGATCAGAGGGGTGAGCAGGTTCCAGGGAACTCAAACAGGGGTCCTCTTACAGTCCTACCAGGGGCCCCAAAAGGTGTGACATCCCCTGCTCCTGGGAGAATCCTCTGCTTATTCTGGGCAAACCCTGCCTCAGCCCAGAGGGGTGACCTCCTGGTTCCCTGCCTGACCCGTGACCCCAATAAGAAGTGCTCCAGCAGGGGGCAATTGTTAGTAACCTTCCCCTCAAAGTAACAGTTTTGACGTTCTTGTCTGTCATATGATGTGTGTAGAACAGGGCTGTTATGGACCACGCCTCCTGTTAACGGTTCGGCCTGTGCTACAGGCCAGCCTCATGTCTTGGCTGTCTGGCCCAGCAGAGATGAAAGAGTCAGTGCTGACAACCTGTGGCTAATTAGATGTGAATTGTGGCCATGCCAGAGGGCAAGGACCAAGTTTCAGGTGTGCCAAGACCATGAAATCCAGAACATTTGGGTGAAATATCTCCATTTATCAATGTCAGCAACAGATTCACATTTTGTAAAAATACAAGGCAGTCCAACAGAACATATGGCAGACCGAGTGCTCCTCGTGGGTGCCCACCCAAGCCCAGCTTCCGCTGTGGATGCAGGGGCCGGGGGTGCAGGGCTGCAGTGGTCTCCATGGAGACAGTGCTCGCCACTGCCCGGAGACTAGGGCAGGACTCTGAAGTGCCCTTTGGGTCTCCCTGTACATAAGTCCCCAGAGGTGAGAACAGTGTCAGTAAAGCAGGGAGGACAGAGTTGGACTCTAGCCAGGTGAGAAGCCGGTGCATTCCGGGACCTGGCTGCAAAGAGGGGTGGGGCCAGGCCCAGTGGAGAAAGCCTCCCCATGATGGTCCCTCCATGAGCATTGGGGGGTTGCCATGTGACCCCTTCCCAGGACCCTGGGGTTGCAATAGGAGAGGTGGCCTAATGGTTAGACAGGCAGCCCCACTGTCCCAAGGAGCCATGGACTAGAGCCTTGGGTCTGTAGCAGAATAACGCCTAAGTGGAAATTAGCACAAACAGGCATTCAGGTTCTCAGTGGTGTTTGCTTTTATCTGTGGTTAGTCTCTGGTTATCTTAAAAAATAGCTAAAATAAGGAAAATTTGAAAAAGAGGAACAATAAAGGGAGATTTACCCTTTGAAATAATAAAGTAAGGTGCTACACTGAAAGACCACAGGGCCTAAGTAGCTAGTGGTTGGAAGAAAGCTTGTGAGTAGAGCAGCTCTAAACATGCTATAGACTGCCTGAGATGCCTTTTATTTGAAACATGAAAGTGTTCTACTGGCCCCTCTTGCTGTGGAGCCAAGGCCTGCCTTCTGGCAGCATCCTCACATCAGCCACCTGGCAAGCTGCTCACCTCCAGGCCGCAGTCTGGGAAGTGAGGTAGTACCAAGTCCCCAAGAACAGATTCTGGGTTTGTGTTCTCTTATATCAAGGCTTTTACGGTTGTCTTTCCCTCTTCTAATTCCACATAGTTTTTTAAGCATTTGGCTTTTTATCTGACCTTTCTAAAAGATTCAGTTTCATTTTCATAAAAACATTCTCTTTTCTCAGATTTCATCTGGTTTCATAAATGTTAGTTAGGTAATTAACAATAATTTTAAGTGGAAAAAATAGTTTAAGAGAAAAACTCTGCTGGTAAAAGCAAAAAGGTCCAGCCTTCCAGCCTGTTTAGTGTGTGGTCACCATGGTGCCACCTAACCCAGCACAAAAACCAGGGAAGTCTTCAGATGGAAAGAATGAATGGGTACCCGGAGACAGAGTCACCCAGAGACACATGCCTACAGGGGACGCATGGCAGACTCAGGGAGAAGTATCTCTTGAAAAGGGGAGTCAGGAAAAACTTTAGAAAACAGGCCACATTAGAGCCTCACCTTTTTTATGCAGCAGCAAAGTCACTTCTAGACTAAGTGCAGATATAAGAATTCTGGGGGAAGTCAGGATGCCTTAGTGAATAAAAAATCATTTTTTTGAGCTAACAGACATTATGTTCAACTAATGGGAAAAATAGAGCCATTGAGAAAGCAGGAAAAGCCCATATACAAGCACCTTCTGCATTAAAGTAGGGTTTGAAAAAGTAACAGGCCCAGAGGAAAACGAATGCAGTGTGGGCACACAGGCACAGAGGACCATGCCTTCCTTTCAGTGTTTAACCTTGCTGCCCACTCCCATGGCATCATGTCTGCTGACTTTAGAGCCTAAACTCCATAGAAGTGAAGCCCAGTGTTTTGTTTCAGCCAGACTGCAGCAAATGTATTAAGAACACGAGACTTTGAATTACAGCAGAAAGGTGTACACTTGCAGGCACACAGAATACTTTGGAATTGTGAGTCTTAGAATAAAAATCAAGGTTTCTGGGCTGTTGAAGATGTTATTTTCATATATACAAGTTTGAGTGTCTTAATTACAGAAATTAAATGAAAGAAAGAAAGATGGAACCCACAGTGACATGCAAAGTTTCAGCTGTCACACGCACATGACGGGTATTTGCATCACTGGTGGGCGTGCAGATATATGCTACCAGTGTTTAGGGCAAGCTGGTGGTGGTCTAGATGCATGTGCCTTTGACCCAGGGCTTTTCCTTTAATCTGCAAATGCACTTGTAAAGGTAGAGCCACAGAAACATGCATTGTAAGGTTTGAGTAGTAGCAACAGACTGAGGTGCCCTCCGCTTCCATGGAGGACCTGGAGCAAGCAGCAGGGTGCATGGGACAAGGAAACAGGAGGGCAGGAGGGCACCCCACTCAGCAGGACCAGAGGCGCCAGGGCAGGCTCTGTGTTAGGCTCAGGAGTAGGGGGCCGCTCCCCCTGCTCCCCTCCCCACCAATGCAGTAAGGAGCCGCAGGTCCAGGGCCTCCATCCCACATGCTGGGCGCCGCACTTTGGCCTGCATGGCTCACCTCCCCAGGGCGGGTTTCTCGATGCTCCTTCTGCCACTGTTCCTGGACCCAAGTCCACGCTCAGCAATCAAGACTGTCACTGACTGCAGTGCTCTGAAGCTGAAACAGTCCCTGTCATGGCACTTCCCTCGTGAAGGCAGGTTCACTGAGCCTTCTGCTCTCTGTTCCCTGCCACACAGTGTTTAAGTTTCCTCGGGATGCACTCAGCTGCTCCTTGGTACTTAGTCTACTGGTCAGAGACTTTCCTAGATTTTGGCAGCCAAGGAAGAAAAAAATCTATTTTTATTTTAAAAGCATTTCTCTAGATGCTTCTTAAACATAGACATGTAAAACTGACAGTTTCTTTAGTTTATTAGCCATAGTAAACTGTTTTTCATGCTCTTTATTCCTTGTTATTATTTGGTTGTCTTCTATTTAGCTATAAATCCTTGCAGAAGAGTATGGTAAATAAAGTTAATTATGCGGGAAGCAATAATACTGAAATACTGCCCACTGTTAGAGCATGCAGGTTTTTAAAAATAAATGCCAACTCAGTCTTTTTAAATGTTTCATTCTATAAATAACTTAAGTGAAATTAAACCATATCATGTGGCTAGACTAGATATTTTTTCTTGCTTCTATCCCAGTTTTTTTAATGTGGTTTTGCAGCTGCTGTTCAGGGCACGTTTTTTTTTCTGCAAAGTCATGACCTTGAAACGCCTTCCTTACCGTCCAAACCCTTTTAAATAGTCTTATTGTAAGTCAAAGAGAAAAAAATAAAAATGTTACCCAAGATTCCACCATCCAGAAAATGCCATTTTTAACATTAGGTGGACATTACTGACACAATGGAAAAAACTGAGGTAATTGTGATAAAGAAGGAAAAAGAGAAACTCATCTATGGGTTTAGAGATGGAAATACTATGTTAAGGTGGAAATAGCTTAATTTTACTTTAACTGAAAAAGTGAAGTAATGACTGAACTTCAAAGTTTCCTTTCAGACCCCAAGGTTCAATTATAAAGATTATGGTAACATTAGAGCGATTGGAATTACAGATTTTAAAAATCTTAGCCATTATTAATTAACTGTGGAACCAGAGGGAATTTTAAGTGCCACAAAATATACCCACCTCTCACCTCCCCACCCCCCAGTCCCGCTTTGCTCCTGCCCTAACTCCTGATGGTTTGCCAGCTGTCACATCCACAGTGCGCAAGTGTGCCTGATGTTATGTTCTGTTTGGAACTGTAGCTCCCTGGTGACTTAGTCCCAGTTCTGTGAACTAGTGTTTGCACCTGCATGTCTCTATTTGAGTTCTTATCTGATTCCTCTCTTGGTTGTTTGAATTTCATAGACAAGTACGTTTTTACAAGGGTTCTATTTCATGAATTCTTGCCTACTTGAAAAGTGCCCACCTTCCACCCTTGTGTAAAAAGGAAAACTTGCCTGGTTGTAAAATTCCTGGGAAGCATTTTCTTGAGTATTTCCTGAGATCTTTGTAAAGCAGAACCTGATGGGTCCTTCCCACCATAGAGAGACCTGGAATGACTGACTTGCCACTGACTAGTTGTGTGGGTTTGTTATTTGTTAGGTGGCTGGTTTTTCCTAATTGCTACTGGGTGCTATTCTCTGAGATCTCTGGTGTGTGGAAATACGTTTCTTTTCGACATAAATAGCAGCTTGACCAAGAATAACATCCTTAGTCACGCTTGCCCCTGGCTCAGGAGTGCGGCTGAGTGTGTTCTGAAATTGAGAGTTACTGTGAAAGAGACAGGCCAGTCCCATCTTCCCACCCTCACCCCGCAGGCGGCTGCCTTTTCTGGTGGAGCATCTTCCTTTACTCTTCCAGTCCAGTGACGCAGTCAGCACCGGCCCGTCTCCTACAACCCTTTCAATCAAAGATTCTGTTCTCATGTTGGGGAAGTTACTGTCTGTTGCACCTTGGAATACCTTTTCTGTTCCACTGTTGGCTTCTCTGCTTGACAAACACCACTTTTCTTATTTCGGATCAAGTTTTTCTTCTGTCTGTGATTCCCTTTCTTGCTTTCATTTGCTTCTCTTTTGTATTTAGTGTGATGCCAGCCATCTTGGGCCTCTTCTGTGTCACTGCCTTGGGTTTTTAGCCACATCTGTTAATTGCAGTTTAGAATTTATTGGTTCTGTAGCGGTGTTGTCCTGGTCCTCTGTCTTCTTGGCTCTGCAAGGTGGGCGGACTTCCTGTGTGAAGGTCAAGAAGGAAAGATTTCGGCGTCTCAGATCAGCCAGCCTCTGGCACAGCCACTCCCTCACTGCCATGGGAAAGCTGCCAGAGACTGTCACACAGGCAGTGTGGCCAGGCTCTACTAGAGCTTAACTTATGGACGCTCAGATGAATTCCATAGACTCTTTACACCATGAAATATTGTTATTAGTTTTCAGACATTTAAAAATGTAAAGACCATCCACGCTGTCCCAGGCTGCACAGAAGCAGGCAGCAAGTGGCCTCTCTGACCCTGCTTGGCACTGTCCTTTTCATCTCATTGTGAGTTGGCACTGTCCTTTTCATCTCATAGCAAGTTTTACTCCATCTTCTTTGTGTTCAAGGGAATTCCTGTCTCAACACCTTTGTGGCTCAGAAAACTCAGAAGCTGCTTGGCTTCTGTCTCCTTCCAGACTCTTCCTTGGCCTTTGCCATACCTCTCTCCTGACTGCTTTGGCTGTGGTGTGCCTGCAGGTTGCCAGGCCTGATGCTTTCCTCCTCCACTGCACCCTGGCAGCTCTGCTGGACCTCCTCCCATGCTGTGGGCAGCTCCTCCTCAACACTGTTCTCATCTTTGTTGGAAAGCCATCCCCTGCTCTCTTGTGAGAGCCTAAAAATGCCCTGGGACATTAGCAACCCTGGGAGCATGTCCATCTGACAGTGAGGACACTGAGTCCCCAGGCCCTTCCAGCCCCCCTGCACACTTCTCTTTACTGCGTGGTTCATGTCGCAAGCTTGCGCCACTTGCTTTCTTCACATAGAACTCTCTAGAACCTGTCTTTATGTAACCCATCTCCAAAGCCTCAAGATAGTATTAAAAATTTAGAAATTTTTGCTTGAGATCACTGATGAAGACTTTAAGTAATGGTTAGGAACAGGCTTTTCTAGAAGAAAGTTTTATTTGCCAAAAAATGAGGTAACACTTTTAGACTGGGCTAAAACTCCTAAAAGTGATTGGTGGGGGTCTTCCAGCTTTACAGATGTGTTATTTTTGCATTGCTACAGAAGTCTTTCAGATTTTCCTGTCCAGTTGGTGACAGCAAAATAAGTCTCCTGTTGTTTGGGGATTTTTTTTTTTAACATTTGGTTGCCTGGAAGTCATGACGAAGTAAATAAAACGGTGGCTCTGATGAGCTGGACCTTGGCACGTGAGACCCGTAGATAGCCATGGTCCCCCTCTTCGCTGTGGCATGGATAGTCAGGGCTTATCTCTGCTTGAAAATATTCACAGAGTATGATGGTCCGAAGGATAAATGGTCCAGGCATTTGGGGGATGGGAAGGCCAATGATAACATTTTTCTTTAAAACTATGGACTTGGTATTTTAAGGAGTTTTGGGTTTATTTGCACTTTTTTCCTTGCAGTGCCAGATTGTACCTTACAGAGAGCTGGTAGATATGTACCCTGCCTAAACAGTGACCAGAGAGGATCTCCCAGGAATTCTTGAAAATTTTCTGAGTCCAGAAGGTGAGGCCAAAAGTCTTGAGAACAGATGAGGAGACAATTGAATGGAAAAAGAAACTTAAGAAAAGGCTTTCAGCTTTGTTTTTCTCTTACTCCACTTCCGGAGGACCCAAAAGGGTTTTTGTCTCCTCTGGGTTCTTAGGCACCTTCTTTATTACCTGGAAAGTGCAGGACTCAGTAACAATAACAATTACTATTAAGTTGTGTTGTTGATGCTCAGCATTTAAACTTGTAACCTGACCCTCCTAAAAGGTCAAGGTCTTTAGTGTGAGGAAAGCCTAACTACCTGTAGGCAGAAGAAAATTCTCAGATCAAGGAGACTGCTGTTGTCTGAAGGACCTTAAAGTAGTACCAAGTTCAGGAATCTGAATCTTCAGATATGAGTGAAACCTTTAGTAAGGTTTATTTTCATAAAAAGAGTTAGTGTTGTAGAATTTTACATTAGATGGTGAGATCACCATGAAAAGTATTTACTGTGACATTGGTCTGTCAACCAAGTAACTGTGGGAGGTGGCAGCTCCTGGCTGCCCTTGGTGCTATGGTGCTTCTGAGTGGGTGGCTCCTGAGTGCGGCTGTCTTCAGGCAGTTCTGCTACTTAATGGCTTCCATCAAGAGTCTAGTTAAAGTCTGGATAGAGATGAATGAAGTGGAACTCATGGTTTGGGAAATTCACTACAATGTTGCATGTTCTGTGCATAGCATATACAGGATGTTTATTGGTTGACTGTTAACCTAACTTGGAGACTAGATCCCATGTTAATGTTAAAGAACATGCATGCCACCCTCTCGATGAGCCCTGTGTGTCCAAGAAATCTGAGTGCATGTGGACAAAGACTGGAAGGGAATACAGGAAAACCCAAATAATGGTGGGATTGAGAACAGATTTTTACTCCTATAACTTTTCCATACTTCTGAAAATATTTTTGAAATTATCAACCACTCAAGTAATAAGAGCATTTCCAAACAGCTTTTTAGAAAATTCCAGTTTGTGGAGAGGGTGAAGGTGTTTTAGGTAAGTGTGGGATCCCCCCAGGGGTTGCCACAGCCCACAGGCTGCATACAGCCCACTGCCTGTGTTTGTGTGACTGTGAGCTAAGCTTGTGTTACAGTCACCATGATGATGGGGAACGCTGACTGAATCCCTTGCAAGTGAAATGTCTCTCATAGAGAATTCTCTTAGGCCCATATTACACCCCCACCCCCAAATAAAGTAATAATAATTATTATTTCTTGAATTTCATTAATTAAAACTGTGAGAATTTTTTTTCTCATTATTTGAGTACCTATATAATACCTTTAGTTTGCCTCTTGGCCCACAAAGACTAACATATTTACTGTCTGGATCTTTGTAGGAAAAGTTTGCCAACCCCTGCTCTGTCCCAGCATTAATTAGTGAGAAACCTGAATATAAATATTCTCATTTTATTTACTCCTTTTTTATATGATAGCCCTACAAACTTTAAAGTAACAGCAAAGACTGTTAAAATTCCAGCTTTTACAGTGTGTTGTAGTTTGTGTTCTTAGGAAATGTACCTCCATGTGTTGACACAGATCTTTGTCCCTAATACTGACCCTGTGTTCTTGCTCTTGCACCTGGGCTGTGTAATGGAGATCTTGAGTGTAGTGCGTCCAGAGCAGGACTTGAGACTTGCCCAGAGCATCGCCATTCAGGGAACAGCACCAGCATTCACACCAGTTGTTCTTCCTCATGCGCATATGTCCCCTTGTGCATGTCCTTGGGGACCATGTTCAGAACCTATCCTGAATCTGCCACTCCTCACCACATTCTCTCTTGTCCAGCCGCCACCTGTCTGGCCCTCTCGGTCTTGGTGCTGTCCTCTGGCGGCCCGCATGTCCTAACACACAAACCCATCTCCTCACCTCTCCTCTCAAAATCTAATGGTTTTTCATCCTATTTGAGCTCCAGAAACAAACTTTCACACCAACTCACTCTGCCCTGCCACACCATCCTTCCTGCTCCCAAGCATACTGAGTGGGGTCTGACCAAGGGCCTTTGCCCTGGCTGCTTGCGGGCCTCAGATGAACTCCCGCAGAGCTCTTCCTGTTGGGCGAGCCCTTGCCAGCCCCCACCAGCTGTGCAGCCTGAGGGTCCTTTCTCTCCCGTGTACTGCTGTGCACATCCATGACGTCATTTCATCTGCTCTCCAGTTTGCTTCCATCTCACTTTTGCTGTGCTGAAGCTCCAGAGGGCAGAATTCATCTGTTATGTATACTACTGGGCCCCCAGCTCCTAGATGACCCTGCCACAAGAACATAGTTAATCCTGGCTGGGTGGACAGACAAATGGACAAGCCAAACAAATACACTGGTGAGGAGCATAAAAGATGTGGTCTCTCAGCTCTGCCCCAGCTTCCTATGTAAACAGGATAAGGCACTTAGGTGTCATCTCTTTGTTATGATTAGGATGCTTTAGAAACTGCTTTACTCAAGGTATGACATGTATTTTTTTACTCACATAAGTGCTTTTTGTGGAAAGTATTTGTCCAGCTTCCTCTCACTTACTTTCATAGCTTTTACTTTTAACAATTTTGCCTTTGAGTTTTGATGATTAGTGCCGTATTTCTAAATAACACACTTGTACCACTATTTCTGGATTTAGTAATTTGAGATTTTATGATAGATGATAATGTACCTCCTTTGGGCCTCCACAAAGCTTCCTCTCACCCCAAATTTTAGTGGGTTTATCACATATTTAGTTTCTGTTTTGGTTACTCTGTGACATTAATATACTTAAACCTCTATCTTGTTGTCTTCTGTCCCAATTCCTCTATGAAGTTCTGGACCTATTCCTTAGGACTTGTATTAGAGGAGCCCCAGTTGTCAGATGCTGTGGGCAGTCAGCCAGCAAAGCTGCTTTTACTCCTAGCTTAGCATTTGCAAGGCCATTTAAAGATGTGGGCTCTTTTTAGTGGTTCCATCTCTCTGAGCAGACCTAGATTCCGCATGCCTTGTGTTTGCTGCTGCTGAATGCATATGCAGAGTGAGCATTTCTGGTATGTCAGTCGTTGCAGTCATGGTCTACATTTTGGAGGCACTTAGAACTGTATTTCCTTTTTTTTTTTAATATAATTTATTTTATCATTAGTTTACAATTACATGTGCAATATTACGATTATTAAACTACCCCTTCATCAGGTCCCCCCCACCAACCCCATTACAGTCACTGTCCATCAGCGTAGTGAGATGCTATAGAATCACTACTTGTCTTCTCTGAGTTGTACTGCCCTCCCCGTGCCCCCCCAACATTACATCTGCTAATCGTAATGCCCCTTTTTCCCTCTTATCCCTCCCTTCCCGCCCATTTTCACCAGTCCCTTTCCCTTTGGTAACTATTAGTCCATTAGAACTGTATTTCTTGAGCTCTCCCTTCCTGCTCCACTCTGAAGTGGCTCTGTTCTCAGCCTGCAGCCCAGTGTTCTCCTCTTACCTCTCTCCTTTGTTCTGTGTATTTGTTTATTCCTGTGTTTTCCTGGAGCACATCCTCCAGTAGCTTACCAAGACAGGGTACACAGGAAGACATTTTTCCCAATCCTTAAATGTCCAAAAATACCTAATTCTGCTCTCACATGTGGTAGGTGGTTTGGACAGACTTAGCATTGCAGTGTGAAGGGTATTTCCTCAGGTCTAGGAAGGTTCTGGGCCGCTGTCCCTTAGTAGCCTTTGCTTCTGCTGAGAAGCCACACACCTCTCCTTCACACATGACTTATACATTCTTTGAACAAATGGACATCATGGTCATGCTGTGCCAGGAATAGCAGGGCACAAAGTTCTTCTGTCGTGGGACATCGCAGAGAAACAGAAGTCCCGGCTAGGTCAGCAGTTCTGGTGGATGTAGTCAGGGAGGCCCTCTGAGCCAGTGCCACCCAAGACCACAAGCCTGAGGAAGCTAGGTGAGCCTGGTGGTTATCCACAGGCCCTGAGTGAGTGGAGAAAGGGTTGGGGAGCAGTGGGACATGAGGCAGGGCAGGCCCTGTTCTGGACCTCAGACAAAGTTGGCTTGAACTCTGGCAGTGAGGCAGGAGGGTTTCAGACAGAGGAGAGATGAGTCTGGGAAGGCAGGGCAAGGGCTCTGTCTCATGCGGGCAGGGTACTGGGCCTTCAGAGCAGGAGTTGGGAGAAGGGCCGATGGAGTAGGGTAAGATGTGGGTTCTACAAGAAGACATGGTCCAAGCTGTCTCTGGAAGGAGACACTGCCAATTCCAGCGGCAGGGCTGCAGGGGTGGGAGCGTGGGGGAGAGCCCAAGGATTCAGCTCAGGGCTCAGGTGTCTGAAGCACTTATGAGGTGTCTGATGCGGGTATTGAGTAGGCAGTTAACATACACGTTCAGCTGTGGGCTGAGAGAAATGCTGGAATCAGGAGGCACAAATAGTATTGAAAACCACTGAACTGCCTGGGAGAGCCCCGGGGAAACATGTCCACGGAGACTGTCTGGCGCAGCCCAGTGAAGGAGTGGGCAAGGCGCTGGTGATGCTCAGTTAGTGACGCTTGTGCAAAAACACAGGGTGTCTTCTGAACATTCTAGTGTTAATAACACAGCTTGTTTATTAAGAATGTGCCTACTTTTCCACAGAGCTCAGTAAAGCTATTCTTGTTCTTAGACACACGTTTATTTTTCTGCGTTGACTCTTAATGCAGAAAGTATTGCTCACCAGCCTTCTCTAATCTCCAAAACCCCTTCAGTGCCAGGACTCTTTTCCAGGAGTGAAATTTGTGAGATTAAGATCACATAGAAATATCAGTAAATTGGCTGTGGTTTTTGCAAGAAGGGATTTGGGTAGAAGGGCTTTGGAAGATAATTAGGCAGGCTTATCTGACCTTGTGCTGTGTAGCCCTGTATGTGCCTTAGCACACGCAGAGTTGTGGAAGGGAGACTTAAGAATGCCCAGTGTTTTGGGGCAGCTTGATTTTCCTTACAACTGTACTTGTCTAAGGGCCATTGAAATTTCTGTCTTGGATTTATTTGGCATAGGTATTGGTGGTACTCACAATGTTTATTAGTTAAATCACATGAACATTTAACTTACTGTAAAACCAGATTCCCTCCTGGAAAATTCAGCCTAAAATCCTGAGAACAGCAGCACACTTGGTAAGGTGTATTGTGTCCAGCAGTCCGATGGTAAAGAGCAGGCGGCCTTTGGGACTCTGCACGCCCCTGTTCATGTCTGGGTTATGAGGCAAGCTTCAGGGAACATCATCTTGGAGCACCCAGACCTCTGCTGGTTCTTCTATTGTGCAGCCCAGGGATTCTCAGAGCTTAGTGTTCATGAGAAGGTCTGAGTTGGAGGACTGTGTATGAAGTAACACACATACTCTGTGGTGGCCATTTCTAGAGCTGTCTGACCCTGCTGGGCTTCGAGGGTGAGTCTTCAAAGAGCCTCTGTAATAGGGTGATGTCAGTGTGCCAGGCTCCTTGTTCCCTATGGAACATCTGAGCACCAGGGTGCTGTAGGGGCAGTGCAGCCGGCCATCAGCTGGCTTCACTCATTAAATGCTCATGGAGAGCCTGCTGGGAGCAGGGAGCTCTGCAAGTGCCTTGCATTGTTAAGATGTGAGCCCTCAGGGCAGCAGCTGTGCCAGCAGCCCTGGCAGTGCAGGGAACTGCCCAAGGCTGTATGAGCATCTCTGGCAGGGGGGCTCCCTAGGGTGGAGGTGGTACTGGAGGGAAAACTTAAGAGGGGCTTCAGGGCAGGTAGAGACACTGCACAGAGTAAGGGAGTGTGATGCTAGTCACTGTGGGACCCAGAGGCCCAGGGCCACACTGCTGTGACAGGCAAGGAATGGGTCTCAACTGCAGTTTGCCCTGTCACTGCCACATCCCGCCAGGCCAGTGTCTGTGGGGAGAAGGCCAGAGACAACCTTCTCCCTAAATCTGTTCACCCCTGGCAGTCCATGCAAAGATCCGGCGAAGGAGAGCTCCTGTGGTTCTGGTTCAGCTCATCCTCACTGCAGCTGGATGCCCCATGAGGTCCTGTCCACCTCTGCACAACGTAATTGCAGTTCTGTTCGCAAGGCTCCCAGGGTGTGTGGGTGAGAGGTGGAGAGGTCCTGCACATGTTTGCTTTAGGTCGTGTGTGGCATTTTCTTTCCTGTGGGCCTCCCTACAGTAGGTCTTGGGTGGCCCCAGGCTAACCACCTGTACCCGCTTTCTAGCGGAGGAGTTCCCATGCCCCAGGTAAGGTGTAGCTGAAGGCTTAGGAGATGCTTTCGGGCTTGGGGGTTGGTTTCATTTTTCACACCAGGAGATAGAGCCTTTCCTCTTGTGAGCTCACCTTTGCTTTTAGATTTTAAATGGTATTTTAGCCAATGTTTTCAGAAGTTCGGAGTGGGTGTGTTCCTGAGTTAAACCTGCCTTCTGGCTGGCACTGCTGTTTTTAACGCTTCATTTTAATTTAATGTGATGGGCAGTGCAGGAAAATCATATAGGCTGATGATTAATCTGCACACTAGAACTTTCAGAAGAGTGGCATTAATTTGGAAAACAATTTATTCACTTCTGTTACATAAAGAACACATTAAGTTGAGACTGCATAACATATACTGTCAGTTGAAACATAATTGCAGGCTGGGTTTTATGAATTCTCTGGCCCATTTGTTATGGCTTTGATTTTAGGTGTACTGCTACTTGTTTTTAGGCAAGAGGCTACCTGTGCAGGACAGGGCACATTGTGTCTGTCCTATTAAAGTGTGACACTTTGGACTAGGTAGTAGCAGGCTTGCCATCCCCTCTGGGGACATGGGGTTGCACTGGGGTGTCATCTGTGGAAGGTTGGGGTTACACTGGAGACCAGGGGATTTCCTCATTTCCTCTGCAGCAATAGCTCCACCCAGGCAGTGAGAGGAAGGAGCTGGATCATCTGACTGGGGTGGGTAGGAATAGTAATTCCATTCTTTCAAGGATAATGCTGTATCCCAGAAGCATTGCCTACGTGTGAAAGCCTGATTTGGTCGGGAGGAGCTAACACTGGAACCACCCCATCTAATTGTCTAGCCAACGAGTGTGTGCTGAGGGCCAGGGTGGCAAATCCATCAGCCTTTCCTGCGGTCCACGCCCCCTCCCACATTCGCCATTGGTGGCCTTTTCTGGGCCCAGCCTTCCTTCAGAAATGTGATTTGAATGTTTCTGTGCTGAAGATCATGTGGGGAGAACATTGGGCCCACATGTCTTATTTTGAAATTTCAGAATATTGTTGTTAGTGTGTAACAGTGTTGCTGGAGCTGGAGGGCGACAACTTGGGAGACACACATGTATAATTAATAAAAAGTGAGTTAACAGCTGTGAATATGCCTGCAGCACATGAATTATGCAGTAATTTTAACCTAAGAGGGAAAAGCTGTGATGTGGCCATTACTGAGAAATTTTGAATTGCTAAACTGCTGATACTTTCCCCTGTGAGTGTACGTTACTAGAGACCATGGTCAATGTACAGTTTTTACTGTTTGAAAATCAAAATTCCCTAATTAGAAAAATCTTACCATCCTTTGATGAAAAGGAAATTAAATTTCTGTGTAGTGAGACCTAGTTTATCTATAACAGGATTAGAAATTAAAATTCTTAACTAGATCATTGAATCTTCTGTGATGTGCCTGGTTTTGAATATTCTCCCCCCCCAAAAAAAAGATAAATAGATTTACAAGACTCGTAATTCCTGAAACAATGGGCTGCTGATCTATAGGTATTTGCACATGTGCCCAAAAATATATCAGAAGCTGCCGTACATCAGTGTTTATAGCAGCAAAGCCCCTAAACAACCTCAATGTCTATCAGGCCTTCTTAAATAAATTACGGTGCATCCATGTCTTGGGGGTGGAAGCATGCAGTAGTTACAAAGTGCAGCTCAGTTTCACAAAGGGGGTGATGTCCTGCCAGTGGTTTCAGCCCTGGGCAAGTTCACTATGGTTTCAGTGAGACCAGGAATGACAATGGAACATTCTTGGGGTAAAAGGGTTTATTACCTGGCTTGTTCTCCCGCTGATAGGTCAAGCACTAGAATTACGCTATAATCCTCCTTGTCTCTGCCTCCACCCAGAACACTGGGCAGAGCTCTTTGTAGTGACTCAGTCAGTAATAGCTTATTGCCTACAGGTGTGGAAGCAGTAGTTTAGCAGCAGGTCAGTTACATCATCAAGTAGTTTAGGTTCAGGTGAGGATCCTGGCCATAGGAACTTCAGTTTTCCCCACAGATGATTTCCAAGATGACCAAAGTAAGGGGCCTAGAGGATGGGGAGCTGGTGTCAGATGGGAAACCAGCAAGGCTCATGTACATGCTTTCCTCAACACTGGCAACACTGGCATATTGGGGGCCCCGTGGGAAAGGGGGAGCTATCTTTCTCCTAATCTGCATGGTCTGAGGTTTAGGGGGACCATCAGCTTGTCTAGAAGGTCTGTGTTCACTCTCCATTGTCCCTAGGTGTGTGTCTGGACATTACCTGGTTTTTCCAAACTGATAATCACACAGGCAGCCTTTCTTGTATCAGAGAAACATAGAAAACAGTGCAGTTGAAATTGGGCAGAAGCGACATTGCACTTGGAAGGTGTCCCTTCTCATTAGGTCTCAGGCTCTCACCAAGAGAACCTGTCATTTGCCGCTCTCATTCCCCAAAACGTGTCTCCACAGCAACAGTGGCAGCCATGTATTACAGCTACTACATGCTGCCCGACGGCACCTACTGCCTGGCTCCTCCCCCACCGGGGGTTGACGTTGCCACTTACTACAGCACCCTGCCTGCCGGAGTGGCCGTGTCCAGCTCCACTGGAGTGACAGCCAGCGCCCCGCCACCTCCCGGGACCACACCACCACCCCCCCCAAGCACAGCAGAGTCAAGTAGCGGGGTGACCTCCACCACCATCACCACAAGGTACACTCTCAATCCTGCAAGTCCCTGGTATATCTGTGTTCTGGGTGGAGCCCTTCAACCTCTGAGTTACATGGAGGGTCTCCATTGTCTGAGTTAGAATTTATAGGGCAACAGAAATTGTTGTGACATAGACACTTGTAGCATTGAGGTCTATCCACTGAGAAAAGTAGTTCCTGGTGAGCATCCCACACCACCCCCTGGGCCCCTGCATCTCTTTCTGATGGAGGGCATCTCACTTGGGCAGTCCTAGGCAGATCATGTGAACTGAAGCCACAGTTTGCAAGAAAAGTAGGATTTCATAAAATTGATCAAAGTGAATCTCTCACAAGCCATTGGCAAATGGGGGGTCTGTCCATCAGAGAAGCCACCCATTGAATAAAGGAGACAGCAGGCAGTGGACCCTAGCGCCTGTCTGGGTGGCATGTGATGGAAAGTCGGGGTGAGTGGCCCCAGTGTCAGGGCCGGTGGGCACACCAGATGCACACTGAGGGGTGCTGTGACATCTCAGGTTAAAAGAGGCTTTTCGGAAATCTGACAAAACACTTGGGTATTTCTGCAAAATGACCCGTCTTGCCAATGGGTTTCAGCCCCAGACAAGTTCACTGTGGATTCAGTGTGACCAAAGAAATGACAGTAGAACATTCTTGGGGTGAAAGAGTTATACCCAACTTTATTTCCACAGGTGGCATGGTCCATCACTAAAATCCCATTCACTCAGAGCAAGTCTGCATGCAGCAAGCCAGTCTTGTCCTCTGGGCCTGTGTCCCGGCGCTGCCACTACTCCAGCCTCTGCTCTGCTCTCCTGTAACCTTGCAGCCGTGCCACCATGTCACCCAGAGCACTGGGCAGGGCTCTTTATATAGAGTCAATAACAACATATTGCCCACACCTGTGTAGTGAGCTAGCCAACCAGGGCCGGGTGAGAATCCTGGCCACAGCATTTTATCCACACCCACTTTCTGATCATGCTAAGAAAGTTAAATGTGAAATAAAGGGTGGTGAATCATGCTAGCCAGTATTCTTTTTTAAAATGTAAAAGTCAGCCCTTACTCTAGGCTGCTCCTAAGAATCAGCTTGTAGTTGGAAATGGAGGGAGAAAAAGCCAGCCTGTTTTCATGGCTTTAAGCCTCATTTTCAACAAACGCCCCATTTTCACCGTCAGCTCTGATACCTTGATCCCCTTTTTAAGTGGATCAACTGTCACTATGTTCTGGAAAAGTCCTCAGGTAAAGGGCCCCCCATGTGCTGTTTGTGGTGGGTGCTTTGGTGTGAACTGAGATGGTGACCGTCCCTGTGCAGTGACGCACCAAGCTGACCCACCCCCTGGGGGCCCAGGTCCTCCCACGTGTGAGTGACGGAACTCTTCTCTGCAGTGCACTTGCTCCCGTGGCTGCCATCATCCCCCCACCCCCTGACATTCAGCCCGTGATTGACAAGCTGGCAGAATACGTGGCTAGGAACGGCCTTAAATTTGAGACCAGCGTTCGTGCCAAGAATGATCAAAGGTGAGGTGAAGGATGCTGTCTTGCTAGATAGGTGATTCTTGGGGCTTCGATCAGCTTCTTTCTTTTTAAGCTAGCCATGTAATTCCTTTTTTAAATGTGTTTAATTCTTATGTGTTTTAATAAATACATCTTATAATTATCTTGTTAAATTACATAGTTTTTTTAATGTTTGTTTTGTTTTTTAAATAAGAATGTTGAAGCCTCCTAAAATAAAAGGCTGGAATTCATGCTTTTCAAGAATTGGCTATGGAAACTTAGACACACATTTTGGGTTTGTGTTTTAATCAAATAATGTTCCATGCCTTGGGCAGTAAGACATCAGGCATGAGGTTGCAGTTGCAGTGTGATCTGTTTGTGGACCAGCCACAGACTCCCAGCTTCAGCCTCTCTTGTCTGTAGAAGGTAGGATAGCGCAGCTGCTGGTAAGGTCAAGGTTGAGTCAGTCCCTATAAAGTGTTTGGAAGAGTATCCCGCTCACACATTGCATGGTCAGCAAGAGCTCAGCTTTGCCTAGCAGCATGTGAGTCTAGTTGAGTGACTTTCTGCCTTTTCTGTTCATAGGTTTGAGTTCCTCCAGCCTTGGCACCAGTATAATGCCTACTATGAGTTTAAGAAGCAGTTCTTCCTCCAGAAGGAAGGGGGCGAGAGCACACAGGTGCGTGTCTGTAAAGGCAGGGGAGGCTGTGAGGCTGTTTTTTGGTAACTAATTTAACAGATACGGAAATAATCTGTTTCTTTTCAGGATGTGTGAAAGGGCTTGTTTATCATACACTTGTTTTTCTGTGTAATGTATACCTAAAAGATGTTGTCTTTAACTTTTCCCACCTCAGAGTTGAAACTGTTTTAGATCTGTTGAAAACTTTTGACCCATATC
The DNA here is from genome assembly GCA_032199065.1 of Smutsia gigantea. Taxonomy (NCBI): domain Eukaryota; kingdom Metazoa; phylum Chordata; class Mammalia; order Pholidota; family Manidae; genus Smutsia; species Smutsia gigantea. The sequence continues at coordinate 40,000 of JAVSCE010001211.1, forward strand.
CATAGTTCATTGATGATCCTTGCCCAGAATGTTCTAAACAACACAATTGTATTTCTTCAAGAATTTAATGTTGTGGTTGGCTGTTACTCTTAACTACTGCTGATGGTTGGAATTGCATACCGTGCTTGTGCTGTGTTAACATAGACTTAGGTTTGCAAACACTTGCGCTCACTGTGGATACTCGCGCTGCATGGGAGCTGACAGTGGTGGGTGTCTATTATCCCGAGCACTGCCTGCCTCAGCTGCCTCATGCCCACCCTCCAAGCAAATGGCCCCACACATGGTTCTTAACCCACTGGAATCATTTCTTCCTGTCCTTAAAATCCTTCCTTCTGACTCTGCTCTCTTCAGCTATGTGGACACCCTGACATTTTTTCTCTGTGTTTTGGTAGACAGATGATGTAGGCCTTGCTTGTTGTGAGTTCTTATCTTCAGACTTTTACCTCTGCTCAAAGTGAAGAAAATTGACTCAGCTATAGGCAGTGGCATAATTTGGTATACTAATAGTACTCTCAGTCATCAGCCTCCAGAGAAAAGGCAGTAAGCATGGGTTCCTAAGACAGTATCAGAGCTAAGGAGCATACTGTTCTCCCAGAGGAAAACACCTCCCCGCTCTCCGGCTTTCATTCTGTTGTGTAAGAATATAGCAAAACTGAGCTTCAAAAGTATGTTCCTTAGTGTTACTTCAGCAATAATATGGAGATGCTGTTGCCTAATGAAACATATATATGCTTTTTGACAAATCCTATGTGATTTCATATGGGACAGTTTATAGTCATGTTCGATTTCCATAGGCTGTGTCAGCACCAGAAGAGGCTCCTACAGAATCTGCTCCTGAAAAGCCCAGTGATGTAGGGGAGGATGGTGTGTCTGAAGACCCAGCTGATGGAGGAAGAGGCAGCTCGGTGGGAAAGAAGGAGGCGCCATCCAGCAAAGCTGTCCTGGACGGGAAGCTCGTGAAAGGTACACTCCATCACTGTCTGGAAACCCAGTCATGACCTTCCAGATGCTACTTTAAATTAGCAAGAAAGAATTCTGATTACTTGAGGTTAGGGGACTCTACTGTAGAAGAGGAGGGAGTTGGCCACTTTTTCTGGGTTGCTGTGATAAAATTTGCCTACTTAATAGTGCTTTTGGGGTCATGTGGATATAAGCTCCCCTATGTACGGGAATATGTATCTACATGTAGGTGTACATTTGTTTAATAGTTTGCTCTAGCAATGTTTAGAATGTTTCAAATGTTTCTTACCTACTGCCCTGGACTTCTGAAACTATATCTGATACAGTTGCCCCCGTGAACTTAGTTTTCTTTCTTTGTGAAAGCAAGTCCCTGGAGGCTCTCCATCAGGCAAAGCTCCAGTCCCTCCATTTTTTTTGTTAACCTTTTACCTTCTCGGAAGGAGTTTTCATCCACCAAGACGGACATACACAGAAAGAGCCAACATAATAAAAAACAGGAAGAAAAAAGGCTGATGCAGGCATATTAAGAAGAACCATAGGTAGAGGGTGGGAAGAAACAGTGTGTTCTGCTGGGTGGGGCAGGAAAGGCCCTGAGAGGATAGGATTCAAGCTTTCCTTGGCCAGAGAAGGGGCTTTCCCGGCAGAGGCCATGCAGTCGGAGGTGGGACATGCCTGGAAGGGACGCCCCGCCTGGGAGGGCAGCCCTGGCCAGCTTGTGGAGCCCACAGAGGTCCTGGGGCTCCAGACAGTGGTGGCATGCCGTCTGGGCTTTAGATCACAGGAATGACTTCATCCAGTGGGTGACTTTATGGAGATATTGGGACAGGGAAGCCACTTTGGAGGTTTTTGGTGGAACTGATGGCCAGAAGCACTGTAACAGAAGTCAAGGAGCCAGCCCGAGTCAAGAGGAAGGGCGGATCAGACACATGATGGAAAGAGGTGGGCTCAGGAGGGAAGGCCTTTGCTTTGCTGAGAGATGCCTTTTTTGATAGGGTAGTGGTCAACAGTAACTAGGTTGACCCAGATGAATGACTGACTGGGAAAATTTAGTGATTTAGAAAAGCATAAAAGTATCTTTGAGCCTCTCATTCCAGGAGGTTACCCAAGTACACGTGTTTAATCTCTCACCCTTCTTGGCCACCTCCAAACTCTCATTGAAATAACCAAAGGGATGTAATAAGTAGAGAATAAAAGTGATTATTGCTCCAGAAATAGGAGAGTCCTGTCAATGATTCAGAAGGATAAGCCAGCCTACCTGGAATTTAGTTGCTAGGGAAGAAAGGATACTTTTGGACTCAGTGGCAGTGACCCATGGGAGCCCACTACCAATCAGCGGGTGGAAGGCTGGGAACGTCCACGGGCAGTGGGTCTGCCCCTTAGCCAGAAAATAATTTTTTTAAACCTGGGAAAACATATCACCATTGTGCAAGTTTATAATATAGAAAAAAACAAATGCAAGTACACAGCATAATGAAAAAAATAAGATTTTTTAAAACACATGAATAATATATAACTAAATTTGAATGACTTTGAAAATAAAGCACTAAGAAAATATAAATTGATAAAATTACTTAAAGAAGAGGTAGGAAAATGACAGATTTATAGGCCTGAGAGAATTTAGTAAACATTGGCAGTGAAATATCTCTAAAAAGAGAAAAGCTCGAGGCAGTAAAGCCACCCCAAGCACAAAGATGGGAAATCATGGCTCTCACTCGTACTCCAGCCCATGAAGTTTAACAGCCTATAGACCACAACCACTGAGGAGACGCTCACACCTCACACTGAAGACAGCCAGGAGTGGCAGGGTTAGCAGGCAGGAGCAAGTGGAGTTCCCTCAAGGATTCCCAGCATGGCATCCCACCAGACATCTTCATTACAGTGTATCATATTAACAGTCAAAAGGCTTTTCATGTTTCTGTATCAGTAGATGCTGAAAAGCCATCAACATATGCTATTTTTATGATAAAACTTAGTATAATAATAATTGATGTTAGAAAAACAGGCTCTCTCCACTTTGGAAAAGAAACTAAGACTGCTATATACATATCATAATACAATTCCAGATAGAATAAGTATTTAAATGTTAAAAAAATAAAACCGTAAAAGTAGAAGAAAATAAAGGTAATTTTTTTATATTCCTGGAGTTGGAAAGGGCTTTCTAAAAATTGAAGCCATAAATCATAAGGAAAGATTAATAGGTTTTATAGGGGCAGGACCTAAATAAAGTTTAAAGACTAATGTCAACATAGTGGTGCTTGCTAACATATGATAAAGGGCTAATATCCTTACTATAGAAAGAGCTCTTATAAATCAAGAAAAGGCAATCACTGTAGTAGAACAATGGACAAAGAACCTGAAAAGATAGTTCACAAAAGAAGCAAATTAGATGGTCAGTAAATAATATTTAAGGGTGTCCTCAATAGCAAGATACTGTTTTTTGCCTCTCAAATTGGTAGTTAAAAAATAATATTCAGGGAAGGAGAGGCCTGGGGTAGCAGGGACTGTCACATCTGGAGTGTGAATTGGTGCAGCCTCTAGAAGAGACAGCCCAGTGACATGGACCACATTCCAACTGTAGACATCCTCTCATTCCTGGAACTGTCTGGGTCACCAGGGTGACCCACCAGATATTCATCATGGGCCTTGTTAGCTTTTAAAAATAAAAAACTGGGAACAATCGAGGGAGACTGAAATAAATAGGCATCTCTGTACTAAAACACTATTGCCATTTTTTAAAGTGACCTATGTTGACGTGGAAAGCACATGTACACTATTTATATAGAAAGATGTTATTAGAACAGCAGGTGGGGCGACTGTCCAGTACAACCACATTTCCATGCTGGTGTACGTGTGCTTATGTACATGCCTAGGAACTGTCTGCCAGTTGTATTCAGGTGCTTTTTCCCATATCTGAATTGCACTTGATCTTTCATTTTGTTCACTTATGTTTTCAAGATTTCCATAGAGAATATATACTTTTGAGGTTAGAAGTTAGTAATAGAATGTGTTAAACTTAAAAATGGAAGCATATATGATGTGGACGATGGAGAAATGCTGCCTGGCTAACTGAGCTGCCTTGGTGCTCACGTCAGCCACGTCAGCAGGCCTGCCATCTCCAGGCTCCCTGCCAGTAGATTGGCCAGATCGTGAGCACGGGATGCAGCATGTGAAGGCCAGGAGGCGCCACAGAGCTGAGACTGGAAGAGGAAGAAAAGAGCCAGGCGTGAATGAAGGGGCCAGCACCAGCTGGGTTTTATTCTCAATGCAGCGGGGAGCCTGAAGGCCGTAGGAAGTGCTTTTCCTGTATAGTCATTTGATTTGCAAGTAAGGTCCTGGATAGAAGCAGCACACGTGTAATGGAAGAGATGTACAAAGGAGTCGATTGGTAACCCCCCCTTGCTGGCTGAGCTACCTTGGGAAATTACTTGACTTTTCAGCTTCAGTTTTATCACCTGTGGCTGGGGAGCCTAAAAGGGCCACCTTGCAGAGCAGAGGTAGGTGAGGCCTGTAGACCGCACATTAGTTAGTTCTTTTGTCAGGTCACTCTGAAGGACTGTGGGGTAGTGGTGCTGTTTGGCATTGTGTAAATGCCAGCTTTACCTTGTGGTTACTCAGGGTTGTGCTTAAGACAAAAAGTGTTCCAGAAGCTTTGCTGGCAATGTTTGTTGATGGCTTACTTTACTAATCTGGAGGAAGAGATGGTTTGGGAATAATTGTTTTGAAATTATTTTGTGCTATAATGGTTAGTCCCAAGTCATTATTAACACTTAAGTGATGTTTTCTCTCAAAGTTTTCTTAACTCTATGTTAAAGAGGCTATGTTACTATAGTCAATAAAAGATTAATGTTAACCCTTTTTTTCCTTACGAAAAATTTCAAGCAAGTTACAAAAAGGTGTGGTATAATGCACACAGCCCACCCCACAAGTGCTCGGCACCGAGCTCCCGCCACTACCCCTAGGGCTGACCTTCCAACTCACCCCCAGAACATTTTGAAGCAAATCCCCAACATCACAACATTTTATCCAAGATGTCATAGCATGCATCTCCAAAAGATAAGGACTATTTTGACGTAACCACAATAAAATGGTTGATGTTGGTTCTCCTCACAAAACGCAGTTTAATGCCCAGTGTGATGTCTTTGTTTTAGGGGCTGCAGTGCACCAGTGCACAGCACAAACGCGGAATGTTGCACAGTCAAGACAAAGACAAATTTTGCTTCTTTTTCATTTTGACTTATGTAGCATGGCTTGCCGACAGTTACCATCTGAGGTGTGCTCTGTAGTGGTGCTCACTGACAAGAGGTCATCATATTTCCAAAACTTGGGGTAGTTCTGCTCTTCAAGTCATGCTGGGTTTGGAACTGTAAAGTGGGGGAGCGGGGGCCAGCTGGCAGCCTGCCCACAAGTGGAGTCATCGACACAGTCATAGCCCCTTCTAGACCCTGCCATTGTCGACCCAGAACCCATCCCCTCTGGGTCAGCTGGGCTATGCTGCCCTTAATATTTCTCTTCCTCATGGTTCACGTGAACATCCTTCATAAATAATGACTCACAGTTTATGTAATGAAGTTTCATCTTATGACCAGTCAGGGTTGTTCAGAGCCGTTCACAGTGTCTGAAGGAGGGAGGGACTCGGTGAGTGGGCATTGGGGGGATGGGGAAGAAGATTGTTTCCTTTGGGGCCTTTGTATTTCTCTTATAAATTGAAATTTCCAAACAATTCTAGAGGAGAAAAGGCAAACCACCTAAATTTTTGTTATACTAGGTTTAAAATTTTCTTACTGGTGTACAGAACAGTCTGACATGATGCCCAGCACAAAGTAGGCACCCTATTGGTGTTTACTGTGTAAAGGAGGGGGTTCTGTAACTTGCTTTGTAAAGAAAAGGCTATTTTATATAGTTGGAATTTTTTAGAAATAGGTTTTGATAAGTGGAGTTGCATCCTATGCCTACCTAACTCACATGAAGTCAGCTATATGCTGAGCCCAGAAAAAGATGGGAGGCGCCAACAATTGACTGTTTACAGATGCAGTGATGTAGCCGAAGTGAAACCAGCTCCATGCACCTGCCTCTTTCAGGATTGGCTTGCATGTGTCCCACTGCATGCAGTGTGCATTTAAATGGCCCCCTTGATATACCCGGGTGTTAGCACACTGCCCTGACAAGCGCCTTCTGGCATAGGATGTGGCTCCACTGGAGACGTGACACCCACCAGCTAACGCTTATGTGGATCATGGGGCCCATGAGGATTTCTACTCTGTGCTTCCAGTTACCTAAAAATGTATTACCATTTTCACCTTTTCTCAATAGCTTCATTTGCTCCAATAAGCTTTGCAATCAAGGCCAAAGAAAATGATCTACTTCCCCTGGAAAAAAATCGTGTTAAGCTAGATGATGACAGTGATGATGATGAAGAAAGCAAAGAAGGCCAAGAAAGTTCTAGTAGTGCTACAAACACTAACCCGGCAGTTGCCCCACCCTGTGTAGTTGTTGAGGAGAAGCGGCCTCAACTTACCCAGGAGGAGCTAGAAGCAAAGCAAGGTTTGTCAATGTTTTAAACTTCTTGAAAGAAAAAAGTGCATAAATACAAGATTAACCTACTAAGTCGAAAATACTGAGCCTGCCAACTAGAAGCTCCAGCCTTTGGAAATTAGAGCCATTTGGGAGTTGCGTAGTGGTTTGCACATTTGAGATCTCCATTAGCACACTGAGCACTGTTTTTGTTAATAAACATCAGAGGCAGTGCTGTTGGCAGTCATTTTTAGAGAGACAAGTTGTCTGAGATCAGTTTGAATGGAGGGGCCCTAATGCTTTGGTGGCAGCCTCGGGGCAGTGCTCTGCCTCTGTTCCCAGCTCAGCTTAATGTACCAAACTGGCAGAGGTCTTCCATGAGACCGTCTCCCAGCAGAACCATCAGACCCTTGAAGGTGATGCGGGCCCGATGTATTTCTAGGCAGCTCATCTTCACGGGTCACAGCATGGCCACCGCTTGCCTCTGACACATGCTCCACAGTGTTTGTGGGAAACGTCTTGCAGTCATCTACCCCTCCTCCAAAATAAATTCTGTTCTGCACTAAAGTAGTTAATAGTGATTGCATTTGCAGTTTTTGTCTACTCTAACTGGTTTTTGTAAATGGCTTTTTCTGTATGTATATATGAACAGATCAAGCAACATTTATAAAAGGTGATTCTTTAACCACAGGATGCCTTACTATCAAGAGCTTGCATTGTGCTGCGGTTGCTCTCCCTAAACAAACTTGTGTTCCTGCATGTGTATCTAAATCTGCACTTACTGTGTGTAAACTAAACAACGTGTCTGATCGTTTGGAGCAAAACACTTTCCCTCAAGTGTTCATTACCTGGTATGAACATTTTAGATACATTTATGAGAGCTGCTCTGAGGTTTTCATTATCCCAGCTTTCACTGGAATGGAATCCTGTCCACATTCTGACTTTGATTTTGAAAGTGAAGTATAAAAATACTAATAATAAGCATTATAAGCTAATTCTCTCAAATTCGATTTGCCCAATTGTTACCTATCCTGAAATTTATATCATACTCATCTTTCAGAATAACTGCATTGCATTTCGTGACCCTTTTACCTCCTGTGCAAATTAAGATCACTGGGTACTTGTATAATACTGCCTTGCTCTCAATTCCACCATTTCCTTTGTTTCTCAAGCAAAGCAAAAGCTGGAGGACCGACTCGCCGCCGCCGCCAGGGAAAAGCTGGCCCAGGCGTCTAAGGAGTCCAAGGAGAGGCAGCTGCAAGCAGAACGTAAAAGGAAAGCAGCCCTATTTTTACAAACCTTAAAAAATCCTCAGCCAGAAGCAGAAGTAGGAAAAGTTGAGGAGAACGCTTTCAACGTAGAGGTGAGTCAAAGCCCTCATCAGCGTCCTACAGGAAGCACAGTTGGTAAGGGTACATGTGTGCGTCCCTGGCCACTAGGCCTCCCACCTCTATGGAGGCTGGTTGCAGGCTCGCCCCTCTCCTACATGGGTCTGCATGCTCTCACTGTGCAGCAGCAAGACTCTGAGCAAAAATACCCGAAAAAGGCACATGCCCTCCAGGACTGGGTACAGCTTCAGACACGTGAAAGGACCCCTGGGCTCTGGGTAGAGACCTTCGCCTTGTGGCTGCCCTCATAGGATCCAGCGAGGCCCATGCACCAGGTCTGGGGAAAGGTGCCGGGGCACCGAGGCTTCAGAGCAGCAGCGGCTCAGAGAGTGCAGATTCTTACTCAGGTCTTTGTTGACATCAGGTCCTTAATCAAATGGAAAAGTAAGAAACAGCCACTGTCATCCACTGTAAGGAGGGAACCAGTCCTCATCAAATTCCCAAGCCGAGTGAGCAGGCCTGGCGCCCCACCTGTTCCCTCCCTTCAGACGGAGGCTGCTGGAACTGCCCATGTGTTTCACCCAGTGTCCCCAAAATGCCTTTTGTAACTGCCTTCTCACTGTAATGTAGAACAGGCTTGCACTTTTTTTATTATGCTGACTTTTCTAAGAGTGGAGGGCTGTTACTCAGGGCTGACCCTCGCTGCACATCACTGCTGGGTCTGCTGCTGGTGAGAGTGGCACTTCGGTTCCCGATGTGCCATTGAAGGCCAAGTCCACTCTCTCGCCTCAGGAATTTGTCTCAGATTCTCTTAGCTCCGGCAGGAAGCCTCAAAATAATAGCTGGATCAGACGGGTGAGCAGGAGGGTCAGGTTCTGGGATCTTGCCAAGCTTGGCATGTGTGCACCCATTTCTGCTGCCCTCCTCCCGGGGCCCCAGCTCCTGCCTGAGCCCCAGCTCTGAAAGCTGCCCATGGACCTGTCCTCTCACTGGCCGAGAATCGCCACCCAGCCCCAGGGCTTCCACAGGGCCCGCCTGGCAGGAGCTTACTGTGCCAGGTATGACAGTCACAAAGAGGTGCACAGCAAGGCCCTGCCAGCTGTCCCTAGCTTCAGAAAGACCTCTGCCCAAGATGGGGATGAAATGCTGCAGCTAAAACCAGTCGCTGACACTGTTGGATAGCAGAGGGGCCTGTTTTGACCTAGTAGGGGAGACAGCACATGAACAACCTCACGTTTGTGGCAGCAGCTGCACGGGGGCTGCTGCTGTGGGAGAGTGCAGGGCCTCTCGTTCCCTGGACAGTTTTGATGCCATTTGTACAGTCAATAAGGGCTGTATCAAAAGACATCTGCATATATAGGTATTTTAACCAAGTATGTTATATGGTAGCATCTATATTTCCTAATAAAAACTCAGTCACAGCCAGAGTCATTCATCACTAATCTAGGTTTTCCCAATCTTCTGTACTGCCTTGTCACAGCTACTGGAATTACTTACTTATAAACACAAGATAGGCTGCAGCTTTACTTTTATCCTGTTTATATGTGGAATTTCCCACCTTTCTTGTTCTCAAGCCTGTGTTTTGAATTGGTAACAAATAGAAATGAGTGTTTATGCTTCTTCCTTAAGTCACCAGTCAGTCTTCCTGGCTATATGTCTAGTGGGAAAGGTAGCTCCTAAACTATTTCAGCAGAAATGTAATGGTGATAGCAGATGGTGATAGATGTCTTTAATTGCTTTGAAACAAAAATTCTTAAATTGGCAATTGTCATAAATGAGATGCACACTGAAAAATATTTTCAGCCTAAAGCAGCTTCTGGAGACAGGTTACCCTGAGCTTGCCCACCTTTCTGCCTGCACTCTGCTCAGATGCTGGTGCATCAGACCCCTCTGCACAGGTGTAGAATTTTAGTGTCTGGAGTGTTGGTCGCCTCATGCCAAGGGTGAGGAAGAGAGAGGGGTGGCCCAGTGAGTATTGGCACCCCTGGACCCACCTGAGCAAATGCAGCAGGGCAGCATGGGGACAACTGTTGAGAAGGCCCAGCTCCAAAACTGGCCGGACTTTGCTGTCATCCTACAGTGTATCTGCCTTAGAAAGAGGCACTACCTACTTTAACTTTGCTCTTATAAAAGCAAGTATATACATGTGATTGAAAAGTCTAGATGCTTCAGTATTAAAATTTTTTAAATAAAAGTTCAAGTGCTAGAGAAAGATAATACAACAAAGAGTAAGTCTTTCCTTCTTGTGTATTCTTTTAATTCCTACAGAAATACCAACTTTTTTATTGTGTAAAATAGACATACATACAGTTTATAATTTTAACCCTTTTAAAGCATACAGCTCAGTGGCATTAAACACATTTCATGCTGTAGTGCAGCCTCCCCACCTCCATCTCCAGGACTTGTTCATCTTCCCCAATGGAAGTCTGTCCCCATGAAGCACTTCCACACACCCTGCCCCACCACTCTGTCTCTGAGTTGGATGATTCTGGGGACCTCATGTAAGTGGAATCACACAGGATTTGTCCTTCTGTGTCAGCTTATTTCATTTGTGGGATGTCCTTCCTTTTTAAGGTAAATAATACTCCATGGTATGTTTATACCATATTTTGTTTCTTGTGTGTTCTTGAGGGAAAAAAATCTACTTGTCTATGTGTAGATTTAAAACATTAGAATAATAGGACCATCCCTATTCACTCTTGTGGCATTCCAGTGTTTTCACTTGTAGCAATCTTTTCACACCAAAGCCAGAGTGGTGCTCGAGTGTTACAGACATATGGGTTGTCACCAGATGAATGGCTGTCGGCCGTTTCGTACACCACCCCGAAGTCAGGCCCCATCTAGGTGTGCCGTGATTCGTCCACGCCTCCCCCACAGTGGATCAGAGCAAAGGCAAAAGTCCACTGGGAGGGTGGTAAGGGGTGTCAGCCTCCTGGGGCTGAGCCCTCCAGAAAGAGCATAGTACAAGGCCTGGCCGCCTGGGAGACAGGGAATGATGGCACAGTGCAGCTTTAGGGGGTGCATCTCAGAACCTGAAATTGCAGGCTTATTTTAAGAATTTTGAGTCTCGTGTATAATTATCCCACTTCATAGTTAATGTAGCGCTACTTCACAGGTAAGATTTTATTTTAGAGCATGTTAGTCTGCTTTTCCCACAGCAGGAAATAATTTGTTAGCTCATGTGCTGACCTGTTGGCAAATACTTCACTGTGATCAAAGAACTAATCAATTTTATTTTCCTGTTACTGAACTGGGAGGCAGGAAGTTTTTAAATGTTCTCATAATGACTAATTTTTCAAAAGTTCCTCCTTGATTTCTCCCAAACACTATGTCCTCCCCTTGCCTGTGGTGGTTTGAGCTTTGATCATTTTTGTTGGAATATTAACATTCCTTCCCAAAAAGAGCTCTGCTGGTCAGTGGGCAGAGCTATTGCCAGGCCTCCTACAGGCGTCTCAGGCAGCTTGACACCACCACCCTGTGCAGGAGGCTTGGCCAGGCTGCAGGCGGGGTTGGTGTGGGACTGCATGGTAGGTTGGCTCAGCAACAACTGAGCTGCTGTCCTCCCAGTTATCCATATTTGCTGAATGAGTGAGCCAAGCAACTGAGACTCTGGTTAAGCCAGAAGTAGCATTTACATGGAACAGTATGGCAGCCACTACCCACACATGGCGGTTTAAATTTAACTTAATTAAAATTAAATAAAGTTCAAACTTCATGTCCTTAATCTAGCTACCTTAATTTCAGGTGCTCAATAGTCACATGTGCCAGCTAACTGGAGTAGACAGCACAGTGCAGAGCATTTCTGTCATTGCAGCAATGTCTACATTAAACAGCTGGTTGGGTATTGATTCTTTTTTCCTGGTGGTTTGAAAGTCTGGATTGCTGTATCCATCAGGGTTTTCATTGCACAGTCAGAAACAATACCTCACTGCCTCCAATGGCTTGAGCAAAACCAGCACCTAGATGGCTCACATTGTGAGTGTGGGGCTCACAAGATGTCCTGAGCATGCCCCATACAAGAAGAAACCCTGGCATTGAATCCCATTGACTCTGGGTGGCTGGCCTTGGGTCATGTGCTTCTCCCTCAGCATAGCATGTCAGCCAGAGTGGAAGGTTCTGGTCCATCTCCTGCTCCAGATTAAGTGAGCTTCATTCGGAATTCATGGATTAAGAGGGCAGAAAGATCGTTGCCTGCATGGTATTTGCACAATATTGACAAGCGAGCTGATACATTCTTTACTGACAGGAACATCTGTCCATGTCACATTGTAAAATAAGTGAATTTACCAAAAAACCAACACAGTCCCCCAAACAACCAGTGCTATTTTATGTGTGCAGCTGCAGCCCTCCCTCCCAGCCCTGAGAAAGGCCACTCCTCAGTTTACTGTCAAGGAGCTTTGGCAACAGCTGTTAAACACTGCATACCTTAAGACACACTGAGAAGTCTGCAGTTCACCACTTTGTGCCTCAGAGGAGCCAGCTGCCAGGTTTCTGGAACACAGTCCAATGAGATGTCACCTCATACCAGTCAGAATGGCTATTGTCAACAAGACAAGAAGTAACAAGTGTTGACAAGGATGTGGAGAAAAGGGAACCCTCCTACACTGCAGGTGGGAATATGTAATTTGGTGCAGCCACTATGGAAAGCATGGAGAATCCAAAAAAAACAAAAAAGAAATACTATAACCCAATAATTACACTTCTGGGAATTTACCTGAAGAAAACAGAATCACTAATATGAAAAGATAAATGCAGCCCTGTGTTCATCGCAGCATTTACTATATGAAAGCAACCTAAGTGTCCATCAGTAGATGAATTGATAAAGAAGATGTGATATGCGCATTCAATGGAATATTACTCAACCATTAAAAAAAAGAATGAAATCTTGCCATTTGCAACAACATGGATGGACCCAGAGGGTATTATGCAAGTGAAATAAGCTAGCCAGAAAAAGAGAACCATACATTTTGCTTATATATGGAATATAAAACAAAACAGTATACAAATGGACTCTTAGTAAAATCACAGAGAACAGACTGGTGGTTACCATGGGGAGGTGGCTTGGGGATCTGGGTAATAGGGGAAGGGGAAATTAGAATATTTGATGTCTTACTCTGGGTGATGTTTATGCAAATGTACACACGTGTCAAAACTCATCAAGCTGTACACTAAAAAAAAAAATGTTCAGCTGCAGTAGTGAAATCAGCATTGCTAATGACAGGCACCAGTGAGGATAGGGCCAAAGAAGCAATAATAAATTCAGGGGTGCAGTTGTCAGGTTGGCCGTAAAGGGTAGAAACCCATCCCAGATCTGCTACCAGCCCCATCGTCTGGACTAGCCTCTGCAGATATCCTCAGGCCACAGGTGCATCTCCCACATTCGTGCAGCACAGCAGCTCATGGAGCAGGGCTGTGGCTCTGCACCTCCATGCATAGAGGTGCAGGAGAACGCCCTCGGAACGACAGCAACCCTGTCTTTCTCATTGCTCACACAGAACAGACCCTCCTGTAAGGCCTCTGCTCTTCCCAGCCGAGCCGTTTCCCTGGGAGGCCCCCAGGTATGGTTCCAGAAAGGACTACAGCAGCTCTGACCACCCTCTGGCTATAGCCACCACAGGGTTCTGAACAGTGGCCGTCAGCCCGTTTCAGTCTCATTTTTCGTGCAGTGTGTATTCCTAATTTAGAGTCTGTGGCTGTTGCAATAGAAGCTGGCTTTTCTGGCCGTGCATAGAGCGCTCCACTAGCCGACACGTCTGAGCTGTGCCACACATCAGGGCGCAGCAGGGGCATTGGCCAGGTGCTTAGTCAGCGTTGTCCTTTCTCCAGCTTCTGAAGTTATAAAGCTTATGCATTTGTCTTCTTTTATTCTTGAAGTATCACTATGTATGTATGCTTATGGACAAATCCTGACTGGTTCCAGAGTAGAAATAGGTGTTCCTAGATAGTCTGGTTTCTTATCAAGTGTTTACTGTCAGTTTTTAAAATTTAATTTGAAAAATATTACACTGAAGGGATTTGAAGCAAGAAAGACTTTTTTGATAACATCCACACTGAAGTGGGTTCCCTGGAGACAGTTTAGGCAGAACCCAGACACGAACTTGGCCCACTGAGGTAGGAGGGGGTGACAGGCAGGTGAGGGGTGCGGGGGCCCATGGCAGCACCCTGCTGAGTGCTTTTGAGTGGAGTGAACCACTCTGGGAACAGAGCTCATTGTTCTGGGGCAGTTCTCCGCAGCCCTGCCACCTGGCACACATGCCTGCTCACCAGGAATGGAAAATGTGAAAGATGGCATGGCTGGCAGGGAGGCTGCCTTCGAGGGGCAGAGACTGCTGCCATCAGATGGGGAGCAGGTGACTCAAGGCCTGCCCGCCGGAGCCCATGGCTTTTCCTCCCACCCAGAGGGAGAAACATAACTGGAGGAGTCCTCTGCACACGGTGTAGTTTTCCTCGTGCAGTTGGCCTCGTCCAGATGGACTCCAGGGGAGCATCAGGAGCCCAGAGCCACTGCAGACTCCCAGGTGCTGGGCGGGCCCTGCCCCGGCCCCATGATGCAGACCCATAGCGCCTGCACCTGTGGACCCATCCCGGCCCCAGCTCCAGCCTTGAACTGTGTTCTGGAAACCTGGCAGCTGGCTCCTCTGAGGCACAAAGTGGTAAACTGCAGCCTTCTCAGTGTGTGTGGAGGTGTGCGGTGAGTATCAGCTGTTGCCAAAGCTCCTTGACAGCGAACTGAGGAGTGGCCTCTCTCAAGGCCGGAAGGGAGGGCTGCAGCTGCAGATACAAAACTGTTTGTTGTTTGGGGGATTTTCTTGGTTTTTTGTTGTTGTTTTTTGTAAGTTCACTTATTTCACAATGTGACACGGACAGATATTCCTGTCAGTAAAGACAGGATTAACTCATCGCTTGTCAACATTAAGTTCTGCATTGCTGTGCGGATGTGGCGGGGTGATGCCTGTCCACATGGTTGGCGCTCCTCGGTCGTCACGTAGGGGCATAATGGGGTTCCTCGGGCGAGCTTGTCTCCGTCCTTGTCCTTTATCTTGCACACACAGGTGCAGGGCTCTTTAGAATAAATTCCTAGAAATGGCGCTGCCCTGGGTAGTGCACGCCACTCAGGGTGGTGGTTCCTTTACCTGCATGGGGCCCCTGTTGTGAAGACAGCAGTGCTGCCCTAGGACCAGCCCACTCACGTGTGTTGCCTTGGGATGAAGAGGTTTTATGCGATGAGAACTTGTTAAGGGCAGCATGGTGCCAAGTTAATCTCTGCAGAGGAAGACTGATTGCTGATGGATTATCTTGTTTATGGTGACCATCACTGGGTTTGTGTGCAGTGTAATGACTTGTGGAATGTACATTGTGAAATGACGGAAAGTTATTTTCCAAGTGGTACTGAGGTTCATGAAAACCTAGTGCTGGAAGTTTGAGGGATTTCTTTTTTTGTGCAAGTCACAGTTATTTATGAAAGATCCAGTGTGGCTCTTTTCTCTACACAGTGTCCCTAATTCTGAGGTCTTTCATCAAATCCAGCTGCTGCAGCCCAACAAGCTGGGGAGTGAACCCCTGCATAAGAATAGGGGTTGGTTACTCCCGGCGTCTCAGGATCCCTCATTCTTGCCTGAGATGCCAAGGCAATATTTTTAGAGCCACAAGAAGAGGTGTGGTCCTCCCTGAGATGTCAGCACATTGTTGGTATGAAGGCTCTAAAGTTGAAAGTTTTTAAATACATGTTATAAATGTCACATTTTCCCTGTTAACATCAAGAACATTTCTGTTCCCAGGAAGCCAGCACTGTGCCCTGTCCTCTTCTGGCTGGAGGTAGACCTCTGCCCACCTTAGACACTAAACCCACAGAAGGGCCCTCAAGCAGAAGCAAAGAGCTGCCCAGAGAAGAAGAGAGAGAGAAGAAAAAGAAAAAGCACAAAAAACGGTCTCGAACAAGATCACGTTCTCCCAAGTACCACTCGTCATCCAAGTCCAGGTCCAGACCCCACTCAAAAGCAAAGCACTGTCTTCCTAGTGCCTACCGGACAGCACGGCGCTCTAGGTGGGTGTGCGCCCACCTGTGCTCCTTGGGCAGAGCCGGGAGATTAGCCAGTCCATGCCTAGTAACCAGCCCCATGAGCATTTTTCATAGAGCATCCTTTAGCCCCAGATAAGATTTTCCCGAAGTATTTCTGATTTTCTGTTTAACTTTCTGAAACTTGTCAACTGCTGCCAGGTTTCTAAAAAATAGATTGATTAAAATTTAACAGGTCTTGGAAGCAAACCTTGCATGTTTGCTGAATGTGTGAAAGTCCAAAGGGTGGGGGTCTTCCGTTTTGTTTGAGTGTGCAGACCCTCCCAGGCTACTCTCTTCTGGCCACAGTGAGAACCTGTCCGCTCGGGCTCGTTCAGCTCCTCCTGCACGGCACCTGCCAGTGCAGGTAAAGAATGAAACCCATGCTGTGAGTCCATCTCAGCCACTTCCAGGCCTACTACTAGGAACCACTGCTTAACCATGAGCTGCCTCCACCTGGAGCCAGTTTTTGAGAAAGCAGCTTAACATTTCAGGCAACAGAAATAACAAAACATGAAAACCTTCAGGGGTCACAGATTTTACTCCTCAGCAGTTTTCTTCTTGTTTCTTTTTTTTAAGTAACTAGCTTGCAAGAGAATCAGAAAAGCAAATTCCTAGTTTTAAAACTGCATCATGCCTTTTGGTGTGTTCCTAAACATTGACTGGGCTTCCCTCAGTCTCTCTGAGGCAGTTTTCCTTATATTGTTGTGCTCTGGTTTCTCCTCTAATTTATGTCTATTCCTTCCTTTCCATGGGAAAATGCAGGTGCCTATACTTTCTGTGTTTAAAAGTATATATACTTGTACACATTTGCCTCTGAATATATCCTGAAACCAATATGCTTTTTCCTGTTTTTACCCAAACCAAACCCTGAAGAACTAACAAGTATTTACACTTACTCATCTATAGTGACAGGGGATTTAGATACAGATACATTAGAAGTTCATCTCTTCCCACAAGCACACCTTGTTTTTTGAACATCTTTGCTAACAAATTTTTTATTTTTGAAAGTCCCCAGGAATTTGTATGTTTATATCAGAACTTTTTAAGTTTTCCTATTTGAAAAATTTCTTAGGACTTTATGTAGTAGAAACAAATAATATAGGCCTATACAAGCCCTCAGAGTGATAAGATGCCCAGTAAAATTTTTTCCAATTGTCCTTTATTACAGGGCTCAAAGAAAAGAGTGTAACTCATTCCTAAATCCCCAGCCTAGAGGGCTGGGAACTGTAAAGGTTCTTGGACCATTTCTTCTGTGAGAAATGAGTTTGGCTTTAATGTTGTGTTGAGCAGTTACAGCAGATGCTGATATCTAGTACTGAAATGTCCATCTGTTCAGTCATAAGGATAATGTAATAGCCACAGACTTCTTCCCAGACTGTTCTGTTCAGAACTGGAAGTGTTCATCTAACACATGGAATTTTTAGTTTCTAGATTTTATGTGCTTTTTTATTCAGTATCTATAGCAGAGTAGCTTTTTTATTCAGTATCTATAAGTCACTTTATGTATTGCTTTTCAAAATAATTTTTTATTTTAGAAC
The DNA here is from genome assembly GCA_032199065.1 of Smutsia gigantea. Taxonomy (NCBI): domain Eukaryota; kingdom Metazoa; phylum Chordata; class Mammalia; order Pholidota; family Manidae; genus Smutsia; species Smutsia gigantea. The sequence continues at coordinate 57,396 of JAVSCE010001211.1, forward strand.
AGATTCAGTTACTTATTTTATATGCAAATATATTTTACATTGTTTTTATATATTCAGTGCTGACAAATGCAAGAAGCAAAATCTAATCCTTAGTTTGTAACTTTAAAAGAAAAAATTAAAGGTTTGCTGAGTATGAGTTCTATAATGAGACTACTGGTCTTGCCTTAATTTGACCTGCAGTTACAATACTTTACATGACAACAGATGAGTATTTTCATAACTCAGAAGCTGATGTAGTGTCTGCATGATGCATTTAGTTGATGTTACTTAAATCAGCTGACTTTTAAGATCACTAAGCCAGATCTTTGGTATTTGGTTTTATCAAGGCAAAGAGCAACTTTATTATAAAATAAAAAAGATAATATTATAAAACAAAACCTCCAAAGCATTTGTTTGTCCAGGAAGTTTGCCTTACCAGCTGGTACCTGACACTGATGCCCCTTGAAACCAGAAGTCCTCTGAGCTCAGCCCTGAAGGGGGAAGGCCTCCCATCAGAGGCGCCTAGGCTCCACCGGAGAAACCTGCCTCAGCTCTCACTTCTGAAAAGAGTGGGCTGTGTTTTATTTAGTAAAACTGTACTTTTTTTCTAAGACCTACTTTCTCAATACAGGCTTTACCAGCACTAAATTCCAGGGATCCAAGTAGATTTAGAAAGCAGCAATTATAAATGAGAGAGATCAGTGTTCTCAATAATATGAATTGTTGAAATATAAAAAATAATTCAATGTTAGCCAATATACTGAAGTTGCTAGTGATAGTTATAATTTATTCTTTATCTGTCTTCTCAGATAGAATAACCCATTACAGATATAATGTCTAACATAGGACATATCAGACTGGTTTCTTGGGCCTGACAGCCTTAATCGATTGTGTTAAAAAGAGTACTGCCAGCTCCAAGTGCAGTGTTTGTTTATTAATATTTCTACTTGTGGTAGGACACTGCAATTGAAATATGTTTTCTTTTATGTATTAAATTACTAAAATCCTTTAGGAATGTGGAAAGTTAACATCCAAAAAGACCTTTTCTGTCATAAGTACTCTTTATGTTAGTTAAATACATAATGTCTGTATGGTGAGAGTCCCATTGGCCCAGTGTGTCTGAGTTACAGATGACAAGATCTCCAAAGGTGAATTTGTCATAGAAAAACCTTTAGTTTCCAAAATCTCAGAAAGCAGAGCGATTACAAGGTAGTATTTACTGTCTTCTAAGACAACGTTGACTGAAGTATAAGAATTTTTTCTCTGTTGTTTCCTATTTCTGTATCACATTAGGTTCTCTGCCTTAATGAAGTATACATGCAGTTTATTTACTGTCTAAAATTAAAAAGTGCTAATGGTTTAGGCATTTTTAAACTAAATGTATGAGTAAAGCTTAAAATTAAGTTTATTTTTAAAACTTTGGATAAAATCACCTTTGGTGTTCATTTCATTGGTTAGTTGTGTTTAAGGGGTGTCTGAATGGGGAGAGGTTCTATATAGAGCTTTGCATCTCCCCACTTTAAGGTACTCTGTGTGGAGGGTCTACCTATTAGGATGTTTGGTTACAGAAGTTAACTCTCTCAGGACTTTCCCTTGGGGAGGCGCTGGGAGCTGAGGGTTAATGGGACTTTTGAGAAGCTATATTTAACATTCAAAAAAGAACACAAGCAGGCAAAATTGAGACTGCATTTTAGCTTGAAGTATGTGATCCCTTAATTTTTCCCTGTGGTAAACTACATAGCAAACAGTGAAGGTAATTGAGTTCATCTCCTGATCCTTAAAGGGAAGGATGGGGTGGGGGCATGAGGTTTCCACCAGGTGACCTGCGTGCTGAGTGGGCCAGCAGCTCTGTTCTGGGGAGCAGGTCATAGCCCAGCAGACCAAGCTGCAGGCCATCTGTATCTGCAGTCTGGGGGAAGAGCTGCAGGAGACACTCACCCCTGAGGAGAGTAGAAGGGGTTGTAGGTGAACTTTGGTCCACAGCTTAAACTTGAGAAGAACTAAAACTTGAGAGCCTCTTGGTCATTGCAGCCAGTCAGGACCAGATCTTTGCTGCTAGGCCACTTGCTCCATTTGTACAGTTAAAGAGGACCTGTGGGCAACGAGGTAGCAGGAATGGAGGAAGTAGGTTAAGTGAAACGGCTACATGTTAGTGCAGAGAAGCTATTCGTAAATATCACTGTAATTCAGATAAATGTCTGTGCCTTTACTTGAAAGCAAACCATTATGATTATTCAAGAAAAAATACCTGCGTTGCATTATGCTTGAGAAATTTTTAATTCAGACTATTTCATCTTTTTAAGAAGGCCTCTGGTCACATTATACAGATGATTTACTTGGCAAAATGGAATTCCTGTCATTGCACTGTGTTCTGGTAGCAAAATTAAGAGCCTAATTAACAGAATAAAAGCATTAAAGCTTCTTTAATTAAAATAAAGTCTAAGCATTATCTGGTGTAGTAACTGCCCCCAATCCTGAGATGGGCTTTTCCCAGATAACTTGGAGTCTGTAACGGCCACTTCACTTTAAAGGAACTCTAATGCTGATAGCCACTGCAGAATGGTATTGTAATTCAAAGTTTTGAACTTGCAGGCATTGAAAACTAACTAATTCTTCCTGGTTGCTGAGTTTACTGTAGAATCCTGTGTGTACGCCTTCCTTGGGTGGTGTAGCTTTGATTAAGCAGAGCTTTTTTCAGGATTCTGGTACCACCCAGCCCAGCACATTTTATTCTGCATGCGAAGTGTGTGCCTCCATGTCACAGACCCACAGCCTCCCAGTGGGTCCCAGTTTAAGGGGCACTGAGCATGGAGCCATGTCCCAGCAGCTCATCAGTGGCAGCAGCAAGACAATTGTCAGGCAGCTCCAGCCATGGACAGATTTGACTCCTGCAGCTCTTGTGGGGGAAAACCTGGTGACTGACCTCACCTTTGTGATCTGTTATGAATCTTACGAAAGGTCTGGGGGGAAAATTCAAAACCATTTTCTAAGCTGGAAAGTAGTTATTCTAGAAGACCCTGCAGCCAATGATGGTGCCCTGAGCAGGCTCACCCATGGCTGGGATGTCCCAGGAGCAACGACACAGGGCTTTCTCTATCTGACATAGAGGGTGGAGGTGATAAGAGCAACTGTGTGTTGGGTTTTTTTTGGTTTTATTGCAGTTAAGATGGTTCAGTGTAGAATATTTCTAATGGCAGACTCAAACTGCTCTTCTTTATATTGTTTTGGAGTGGGTTGTCATAGAAACAGAACAAAAAGAAATCTTTCTTCCCCCCAGATTTCTGGTTATTGCAGGTCTTCCCAAAACAGTAATTTCACTGAAGGAACAGTACTAAAATAAGTGTCCTAAACCCATTGTTAAGGGTCCCTCCGTTAAAGACCTTGAGCCCTGTGGGTTAGGGTCTCAAGTTGGAGTTCTCAGGAGTGGCTTGTCCAAAGGCTTGGCTGCCATATGTAATTAGGTCATTGCAGGAATAGAACGAGTCTTTTTCCAGGCACATGAGAAGGAAGAATAAAATATTAGTGGATGGTTTTGCATCCAAGAAATCTGATAATCTTAAATTATTTAGCCTAAATTACCATGGGAATGTCATGGACTGAATTGGATTAAAGGTTTAGGCGTAATGCCAGCAGACATACAGCCGTTGGGTTTTCATACAAGGCCATGAGACTACTGTGAACAAGAGAAATTCCAGATAATCCTCTGACTTCATTACATTTTAGTTTCTTCCTGTTGCCTGTATTCAAAACAGAAATGACTTGTTTGAATTCCATGGCTTTCCCTTACCTAATTTTAATGGAAATACCAATGGGCTGAACATTTTCAGGGGATAAAACAGCCAAGACAGGAGGAAGGAGAGGCATCCCTGCTAGCTGCTCATCCCAGTCAGGCCTTGAGCTGCCCAGCACGGTTGCAATTGGCCCGCAGACAGCTGTGGCCTCAGAGTGCTGTGCCCAGCCACCAGCATGGCATTGGCATGGCGGGTGGCGGGGAGCAGAGCATGAACTGCCTTGCCACAGCAGGGCCCCACTGCACACACAAGGTCTTCTCGCTAAAGTCAGGGTGCGTCCTGCTGACCAGATGGCATGAGTGAACCCTTGTCTTCTTCTGCCAGGTCCCGGTCCCGGTCCCCACGAAGAAGAGCTCACTCCCCCGAGAGAAGGAGGGAAGAACGAAGTGTCCCCACTGCCTACCGGATGAGTAACAGCCCCGGGGTCAGCAGGAAGCGCACCCGGTCCAGGTAGATGGGTAGCCAGACTTTCGTAGATGCAGCCTGCAGGTTGACAGAAAAGGCTGCAAGTGACGGGCCACATATGTCCTCTGGCAGCTTCCCACCACTGTGGAAGCAGGGGTAGCAGAGGGTACACCATGGGCTGGAGCCAGGTGCTGTCGGGTAGGGCTGGGGCATTAGAGCTGTGCTCAGGAATGCCTTTTCCCAGCACCTTGACCCACTCAGCTCCTTTCCCTTTACCTGCCAACAGGGAAAGGAAGTGTGGTGATGAGGGACAGAAGGGTCAGATGTTGGAGTCACCAGTGGATCCCTGCTCTGTCCTGGAGCGGGTGACTGACCAAGCTATAGCTGCACCTCCCAGGAGAGGGCCCCAGAGTTCTTGAGGGGCCTGAGAGCAGGGTTGGGGGTCGTCCTCTGACCCTTTGGCCACAAGGAGAGACCTGTCCTGGCTGTGGAGGGCAAGGCATGCCAGCTGCCATTTCCGCTGAAGTGGAAACCCCAGCTGTGGGCCTCTGACACAGGGCAGGTGGGGCTCCCAGCTTTTCCTCCCTAGAGAGAACTCTGAGCTCTGGCAGTCCAGGCCATCTGTGCTTCTCTGGGCCTGCCAGTACCCCAAGCCAGGGAGCATGGCTGGGGACCATGGCTTCCATTAGTACCTCCAGCAGGTGCTTTTCTGTAGTCCAAAGTGTACTGTCAGGAATTGTCCCACCCAGCTGCTGTATGTCACGTGGCTTGTGTGTTTCTATTCTCCTAGTAAATGGGGTTCTGGTTTTTTGTGAGCCCCCAGCTCTGGTAGGTGGACAAGGAGCATAGCTGTCCCAGTGACTGAGACACCCAAAAAAGGCAAGATGAGATGAACGGCATAGCTTTGGATTTCATAACACTGTGCTGCCACGTGTGTGTGAGTCAGGATGCTTGGGGTTCCAGAACCTTCTAGAGGACAGATCTTAAACTACCAGTGTGAAAAGCACTGTTCTTGGACAGGTGAATCCAGCCATCACCCAAACCCGCGCATCCACAGCCAAGCAGCCTCAAAGATGCCCTTAACAGGAACAGTTCTAAAACCACATTCCTAACAGAAAAATGTTCCTGCAGTCTGACCTGTTATGTGATAGTTTGATTAGTTGGTGTAATGTGATCTCTTTTTCTTAATACAAAAAAATCATAAAAGCTATAAAGTTAATAGATTTCACCAAAGGTTTCATGTACAAACTCATTCTCTTTATAAAATATGTTTTGTGCCTTAGTAATCCCACACTAAGCATATGTGACTATTCCAGGATATGAGAGAAATTGAAGTGTATTTAAAATTTTATTCTTTAAGCAGTAATTGTTTAACTTTGAAATTCATCATCACCTTTAATATACCTAAGGGGCATGGTCTAAAATTAATTCCTTGAAGCAAAAGGTCTTTTCTAATAAGTCGTACAAAGGAAGTTAAGAGTCAGTTGGCCACAGGGCCAAGCTACCCTACCCTGATAGATGGGATTAAACCTATGAGCCTGGATCTGAGGAGTTGCAGTAACTGTGGTAGATTCAGGAGGAACCCAGTAGAGGTGAACATGTGCGCAGTTACTGGTTGATTTTGTCCTCTTGATTATAAACCCAGAGTTGTCTGTAAGTCCAGAATATGTTCTATTTACAGTTAAGTTATGTTAATCTGGCAGTCAGACTGTGTCCCCTCTATCCTCCTGCTCAGAGTAGGTGTAGGGTCGCTGCCTTAGTGTGGTGGCAGGGAACTAGTTAATCTACCAAGTTAGAGTCATTTCAATCCTCAGGTCACCCAGACCATAGGGACAGTGCCTCCTGACAAATTCAAAGAGTTATTTCTACAAGCTGATCATTGGGTGCTGCTTATTTTGAAATTTAAGTTACTAGAAAATTTGAAACTTAACTATTTTAAAATGGTACAGTTGAACACCCATATGCATATAGCCTCAGCTTGACTCAACAATGTTAATGTTTTGCCACATTTGTGTTTACTCTCTTCCCCTTTTTCCCTCCCTCACTCTTCCTGTGCATGTATGTACTGACTTGACAAGTTCAGGCTTGCTGTATTACAGAAGGTCCTGTGATCTGGATTTCTGTGGCAGTGCCCCCATGGCTAGGTCCATGTTAGCCTATGTGGTGTAAGTTCCACTGCTTCATTCCAGGGGACGATTACCAGTGATGCTGAGTTTGACGGCTTGGTGAAGGTTGCATCTACCATGGAGTCGTTCCTCTCCCTCTTGATCTGTGAGGTGGCACTGTGGACTGTGCTTGTCCTGTTCCCACAGCCTTCTCTTCTTGTTGGTCTCTGCATCCACTGATGCTTGAGTCATTCTTACATTGGCGGAAGCAATGGGGGCTTTCTAATTCTGCCCTTGATTCCCTGAAGAAGAACCTACCCCCCTTCATTTCAGTATCCCTAGGGACTTTGGGGTTTGGGGGCTTTGTTTTTTTATTTGTTGTGCAGTAATCCATTACCATTATTTTTCTGTTTGATGGTGACAGTGTCTCACATTTGGCCCCATTGCTCTTTGAGCATTTTGTTGTTTTTTGGCCCAACAAGATATTCCAGGCTTACCTGATGCTCTCCCAGCCTGGCCCCATGGTCAGCCATTTCTCCAAACAACCTTGATTTCTTATTAATGAGTATTTGGAAATAAAGATCCTTAAGAATGGTTGGCCAAATTTTACCACAGCACAGTTCAACAGGAGGTCTCAGTTATTTTGTTACAGTAAATAACAAATGGTAAGTTGTAGGGTTTTTTTTCTATTGAATTCCGCCTGCTTAGCACTGCATTGCACACATTGGTAGATGTTTGTTGAATGAGTCAGAATATACTATTGTTAGATGGTTCCTACATTATACATGAGTGTTAGTAATTCATGGCACACTTTAATAACTGAAGGATGTATGTCATTCCCTAGAGCAACCACTCAAAAAAAAAGCTAAAAAGCCAATAGAGGGTATAAAATAGAACCGTAAAAATGCCGTATTCAAAAGAAAGCAAAAAAGTGTAGGGAGGTGTAAAGAATAAACAGACAGCTGGAAAATGAGGTTATAGACAAGATCATCCATACAAATAATACACTAACTGTAAGCAGACTAAAAACTCTAGTTAAACAGCAGAGATTTTAGACTGCATTAAAAGGTAAAACCTAATACTCAGCTTCTTACAAGAGACACTTTACATATAAACACACAAACAGGTTAGAATTTAAAAGATGTGCCATATACTGCCAACAAAAGCTGCATGACCAGGAGACAGTGAAGGAGCAGTACTGGAAGCAAAGAGCTGCCTCACAGTCACACACTAATGAAAGCTTGCAGCACCTGAGGCAGAGCTGTCAGGACCAAGAGGACGGGGCACACAGTGTGGGTACAGGAGGTGAGCAGTGCTGTTACCACACTGCAGTCTCCCTTGGGAGACCACACATTCTTGTGACGTGCACTGAGTCGTACACTGTCCCAGTAAGTTCTGAAAGAGTCGATGATATGGAGTATGTTCCCTTACCACACAGCATTAACTATAAAAACCTATAAAGAGATAGCTGGAAAAATCCCCAAATATTTCAAAGTTAACACATTTTTAAATTACCCATAAGTCAAAAAAGGAATCACAAGAGAAAGTAGGAAATATTTTTAAATGAATGATAATGAAAATATTCAAATCTCTGTAGTGCAGCTATGCTTAGAAGGAATTTAGTAGCTTTAAACGTTTATATTAGAAAAGAAGAAAGCTCTAAAAACAATGATCTTAAGAAGCTAGAAAAAGGACAAATTAAACCCAAAGTCAGTGGAAGCAAGGAAATCATAAAGATCAGAAATCAAGGAAATAGAAAAAAATGAACAGTAAAACCACAATACTAAAACCAAAAATGGTTCTTTGAAAATCATCCAAAATTGGTAAATCTTTATTAAGACTGATGAAGAATGAAAGACCCTACAGATATTAAAAGGATAATAAGGAAAAAGTGTCTTATTCCAGTTAATCTCACAATTTAGGTGAAATGGACAAATTCCTTGAAAGAAACTCCCAAACAGAAGAAATAGAAAATCTAAATTCCTTATCTGCTAAAGAAATTGTATTTATAATTTAAAACCTTTCCACAAAACTCCCAACAGACATTTGAGAAACTAGAGATACCAATTTTGTAGACACCCATGAAGGAAAATAGAGGAGAGAACACTTCCCAGCTCAGTTCATGAGGCTGCCAGAAATGTCTCATGCGGCAGATGGGCAGTGTCTGTGCGCATAAGGGGGTGGGAGGTGGGAGAGGGGGTAAGTACTCACAAACCAGTACTCTCAAGAGCAAAAAAGCAAAAACCTTAATAAGATCTTAGCAGATCTGAGTCCAGCAACTTATTAAGAGGATACTACATTGTGACCAAGTGGAATTTGTCTCAGGAATGCAAGGTTCTTTAACATTCAAAAACCAATCCTTGTAATTCATTGAATAAATATTCCCAGAATAAATAGTCACATGACATTTCAGTAGATGCAGAAGTATCTGCATCTGACACAGTTCATTACCCAGTAAATAAAAATAAAAGGGGGTGAAATGAAAACAACAGCACAATGCCCCAACTTCTGTGGGACGCAGCAAAGGCAGTACTAAGAGGAAAGTATATAGCAATCCAGGCCTATTTAAAGAAGGAAGAACAATCCCAAATGAATACTCTAAAGTCACAATTACTGAAACTGGAAAAAGAAGAACAAATGAGGCCCAAAGTCAGCAGAAGGAGGGACATAATAAAGATCAGAGAAGGAATAAATAAAATTGAGAATAATCGAACAATAGAAAAAAATTAATGAAACCAACAGCTGGTTCTTTGAGAAAATAAACAAAATAGATAAAGACCTAGCCAGACTTATTAAGAGAAAGAGAATCTACACACATAAACAGAATCAGAAATGAGAAAGGAAAAATCATGACGGACCCCACAGAAATACAAAGAATTATTAGAGAATACTATGAAAATCTATATGCTAACACACTGGATAACCTAGAAGAAATGGACAACGTTCTAGAAAAATACAACCTTCTAAGACTGACCAAGGAAGAAACAGAAAACCTAAACAGACCAATTACCAGCAACTAAATTGAATCAGTAATTAAAAAACTACCCAAGAACAAAACGCCCGGACCTGATGGATTCACCGCTGAATTTTATCAGACATTTAGAGAAGACATAATATCCATTCTCCTTAAAGTTTTCCAAAAAACAGAAGAGGAGGGAATACTTCCAAACTCATTCTATGAAGCCAGCATCACTCTAATACCAAAACCAGGCAAACACCCCACCAAAAAAGAAAATTATAGACCAATATACCTGATAAACATAGATGCAAAAATACTCAACAAAATATTAGCAAACCAAATTCAAAAATACATCAAGAGAATCATACACCATGATCAAGTGGGATTCATCTCAGGGATGCAAGGATGGTATGACATTCAGAAAATCCATCAGTATCACCCACCACATCAACAAAAAAGGACAAAAACCACATGATCATCTCCATAGATGCTGAAAAAGCATTTGACAAAATTCAACATCCATTCATGATAAAAACTCTCAACAAAATAGGTATAGAGGACAAGTACCTCAGCATTATAAAGGCCACATATGACAAACCCACAGCCAACATCATACTTAACAGTGAGAAGCTGAAAGCTTTTCCCCTAAGACCGGGAACAAGACAGGGATGCCCACTCTCCCTACATTTTTTTTTTTTTTTTTTTACTCTCTCCCTACTTTTATTCAACATAGTACTGGAGGTCCTAGCCACGGCAATCACACAAAACAAAGAAATAAAAGGCATCCAGATTGGTAAGGAAGAAGTCAAACTGTCGCTACTTGCAGATGGCATAATATTGTACATAAAAAACCCTGTAAAGAATCCACTCCAAACTACTAGAACTAATATCTGAATTCACAAAGTTGCAGGCAACAAAATTAATACACAGAAATCTGTTGCATTCCTATACATTAATGATGAACTAGCAGAAAGAGAACTCAGGAGAACAATTCCATTCACAATTGCATCAAAAAGAATAAAATACCTAGAAATAAACCTAACAAAGGAAGTGAAAGACCTGTACTCTGAAAACTCCAAGACACTCCTAAGAGAAATTAAAGAGGACACTAACAAATGGACATGCATCCCATGCTCTTGGCTAGGAAGAATAAATATTGTCAAAATGGCTATACTACCTAAAGCAATCTACAGATTCAATGCAATCCCTGTCAAACTACCAACAGCTTTCTTCAATGAACTGGAACAAATAACTCTAAAATTCATATGGAACCACAAAAGACCCCGAATAGCCAAAGCAATCCTGAGAAGGAGGAATAAAACGGGGAATTACGCTCCCTGACTTCAAGCTCTACTACAAAGCCACAGTAATCAAGACAATTTGGTATTGGCACAAAAACAGACCCACAGACCAGTGGAACAGACTAGGAAATCCAAACATTAACCCAAACATATACAGTCAATTAATATTTGATAAAGGAGCCTTGGATATACATTGGGGAGATGACAGCCTCTTCAGCAGCTGGTGTTGGAAAAACTGGAAAGCTACATGTAAGAGAATGAAACTGGACTACTGTCTAGCTCCATACACAAAGGTAAACTCAAGGTGGATCAAAGACCTGAATGTAAGTTATGAAACCATAAAACTCTTAGAAAAAAACATAAGCAAAAGTCTCTTAGACATAAACATGAGTGACTTCTTCATGAACATATCTCCCCGGGCAAGGGAAACAAAAGCAAAAATGAACAAGTGGGACTATATCAAGCTGAAAACCTGTACAGCAAAGGACACCATCAGTAGAACAAAAAGACATCCTACAGTATGGGAGAATATATTCATAAATGACGTATCCGATAAGGGGTTGACATCCAAAATATATAAGGAACTCACGCACCTCAACAAACAAAAAACAAATAATCCAAATAAGAAATGGGCAGAGGACATGAATAGACACTTCTCCAAAGAAGAAATTCAGGTGGCCAACAGGCACATGAAAAGATGCTCCACATCGCTAATCAGCAGAGAAATGCAAATTAAAACCACAATGAGATACCACCTCACACCAGTGAGGATGGCCAACATCCAGAACACAAACAACAACAAATGTTGGCGAGGATGTGGAGAAAAGGGAACCCTCCTACACTGCTGGTGGGAATGCAAATTAGTTCAACCATTGTGGAAAGCAGTATGGAGGTTCCTCAAAAAACTCAAAATAGAAATACCATTTGACCCAGGAATCCCACTCCTAGGAATTTACTCTAAGAATGCAGCAGCCTAATTTGAAAAAGACATGTACCCCTATGTTTATCGCAGCACTATTTTCAAATGCCAAGAAATGGAAGCAGCCTAAGCGTCCATCAGTAGATGAATGGATAAAGAAGATGTGGTACATATACACAATGGAATATTATTCAGCCATAAAAAGAAAACAAATCCTACCATTTGCAACAACATGGACAGAGCTAGAAGGTATTATGCTCAGTGAAATAAGCCAAGTGGAAAAAGACAAGTATCAAATGATTTCACTCAAATGAGGAGCATAAGAGCAAAGAAAAAAAATTGAAAGAAAAAAAAACAGCAGCCAACTCACAGAACCCAAGAATGGACTAATAGTTACCAAAGGGAAAGGGACTGGGGAGGATGGGCGGCAAGGGAGGGACAAGGGGGAAAAAGGGGCATTACAATTAGCAGATGTAATATTGGGGAGGTGCAGGGAGGGCTGTACAACTCAGAGAAGACAAGTAGTGACTCTATAGCATCTCACTATGCTGATGGACAGTGACTGTAATGGGGTTGGTGGAGGGGACCTGATGAAGTGGGTAGTCTAATAACCATAATATTGCACATACCAAAATTTAAAAAATCACTATGGAAGGAAAGAGAGGGCCCTAAAAATCAATAGATGGTGTTGCTGACTCTAGGGAAGACAATAATAAAATGGTATAAACCCTCAAAAAAAAAAATGGCCATCCTGCCTAAAGCAATCTACAGATTCAATGCAACCCCTATCAAAATACCAACAGCAGTCTTCAACGAACTCGAACAAATAGTTCTAAACTTCATATGGAACCACAAAAGACCCCGAATAGCCAGAGCAATCCTGAGAAGGAAGAAGAAGGGGGGAATCTCAGTTCCCAACTTCAAGCTCTACTACAAAGCCACAGTAATCAAGACAATTTGGTACTGGCACAAGAACAGACCCATAGACCAGTGGAACAGAATAGAGTCCAGATATTAACCCAAACATATATGGTCAATTAATATACGATAAAGGAACCATGGATATACAATGGGGAAATGACAGCCTCTTCAACAGCTGGTGTTGGCAAAACTGGACAGCTACACAAAACTAAACTCGAAATGGATCAAAGGCCTAAATGTAAGTCATGAAACCATAAAACTCTTAGGAAAAAACATAGGCAGAAATCTCTTGGACATAAACATGAGTAACTTCTTCATGAACATATCTCCCCGGGCAAGGGAAACAAAAGCAAAAATGAACAAGTGGGACTACATCAAGCTGAAAAGTGTCTGTACAGCAAAGGACACCATCAATAGAACAAAAAGGCATCCTATGGTATTGGAGAATATATTCATAAATGACATATCCAATAAAGGGTTGACATCCAAAATATATAGAGCTCATGCACCTCAACAAACAAAAAGCAAATACTCCAATTAAAAAATGGGCAGAGGATCTGAACAGACAGTTCTCGAAAGAAGAAATTCAGATGGCCAACAGGCACATGCAGTAAAAGATGCTCCACATTGCTAATAATCAGAGAAATGCAAATTAAAACCACAATGAGATATCATCTCACACCAGTTAGGATGGCCAACATCCAAAAGACAAACAACAACAAATGTTGGCGAGGATGTAGAGAAAGGGGAACTCTACTACACTGCTGGTGGGAATGTAAATTGGTTCAGCCTTTGTGGAAAACAGTATGGAGGTTCCTCAAAAAACTCAAAATAGAAATACCATTTGACCCACTCCTAGGAATTTACCCTAAGGTGCAGGAGCCCAGTTTGAAAAAGACACATGCACCTCTGTTTATCGCAGCACTATTTACAATAGCCAAGAAATGGAAGCAACCTAAGTGTCCATCAGTAGATGAATGGATAAAGAAGATGTGGTACATATACACAATGGAATATTATTCAGCCATAAGAAGAAAACAAATCTTACCATTTGCATCAACATGGATGGAGCTAGAGGGTATTATGCTCAGTGAAATAAATCAGGTGGAGAAAGACAAGTATCAAATGATTTCATTTTTCTGTGGAGTATAAGAACAAAGACAAAACTGAAGGAACAAAACAGCAGCAGACTCACAGAACCCAAGAATGGACTAACAGTTATGAAAGGGAAAGGGACTGGGGAGGATGGGTGGGAAGGGAGGGATAAGGGGGGAAAAGGGGCATTACGATTAGCACACATAATGTAGGAGGTGGCATGGGGAAGGCAGTACAACACAGAGAAGACAAGTAATGATTCTATAGCATCTTACTACGCTGATGGGACAGTGACTGTATTGGGGTTATGTGGTGGGAACTTGATAATGTGGAGAGTCTAGTAACCATAATGTTGCTCATGTAATTGTACATTAATGATAACAAAGTAAAATAAAAGGGGGTGGTTTACTCCCAGCAAACTGGGAATAGAAGGAAACTTCATCTGACAAAGGGTATCTTGAAAAACCTCCAGCTGACCCCTCACTTGATGGACAGACTGCGTGCCCTCCCTGAAACTGGAAACCAGGGGTGGGCATCACTCTGTAACAGAATTCAGAGCGAAGACAGTATGGCGAGAAATACAAGGCACAAAGACTGGGAAGGAAAACGCAAAATTTGTCTTTTTACATAATTGTGTTAAGTTTTAAGGAATCTCTACGTTGATTTCCATATACTAGCCTAGAAAATTGTAAATAAGTTAAAACAACAGCATTCATAACAGTATCAAAAAACAAACTACATACGTGTCAGTGCAAGGAAATGCAAGACCTGGAAGCTGGAAAACCACAGAACAGCGCAGAGAGTCCATTTATAGGTTGGAAGGCTTGGTGTTACTCAGATGTCTCTTCTTCACCAACTTGGTCTATGGCTTAAGTGCAGACTCAGAATCCCCACAGGCTTTCCTAGAAATTGGCAAATTCAAACTGTGTCATTTGTGTGGAAATACAAGGGACACACAGTAGCCAAAATCGTCTTGAAAAAGAGCAGAGTTGGTAGGCCTTTACTGCTGGTTGGACCCGCTGGAAAGCTGACTGATCAAGAAGCTAGTGCTGTACACAGCTGGCTCTCAGAATGGGGAAAAGTGACCTCTACCCTGCGCACAAAGTTTAGATCAGGATGGACCGTAGACCTCAGTGGGAACACTAGAACCACTCAGCTTTTTTAGGAAAACAAGGAGAATATATTCATGACCGTAAGGGTGGCAAAGATTGCTCAGGATGTAGAAAAACCCACCATAAGATAAAATAATAGATTTGAATTCATTGAAATTAAAAACTTCACTCAAAAGCCAGTTTAGAAAGTAAACAGGCAGGCCTCAGACTGGGAGGAATATTTACAATCAGCATCTCCAAGGCTGCTGTCAATTCCAGGAAAGACACCCCAAATCAAAGGGGGCAGATGACTTGCAAGACATTCTGTAAAAGAATATATAACTAGCCAATTGAAGTAGCACCTGAAAAGGTGGCAGCGCCTTACTCACCTGTCAGGGCTACGGACAGACAAGACAGACATGGCTACGTGTTGGTGAGGGTGAGGCAGCGGCCAGTGGGGCTCTTAAGTGGCACAACCACTTGGGAAGTAGTCTGGCCGTCTCTTGTGAAGTCCCGCGTGTGCTGCCCCACGACCCAGATGTGTGGTCCCTGCCTTCTACTTGCTATGCTAAGCAGCCTGTCCTGTCATTGCCAAACACTGGAGACCCAGATGTCCATTAACAGGAGAAGGCATAAAGCGATGGTGGTGGACTCAGGCAGTGTGGTACTTCTTGGCAGCAGAATAGATCGGCCACACAGCCGGCATCACAAGAGAATCTCGGAAATTTTGCTGAGTGGACGAAGCCAGACACCAAAGAATAATAATGCTGTGATCCCACTTCTCTGAAGTTTCAGTTCATGTGACAGGAGTTAGGGCAGTGCCTACCTGTGAGGGTGGGGAAGGGGTACAGGCAGCTGAAAGCAGTAAGGGAATGTGTTCCTGATCAGCACGGGGTCTGCAGTTGCCAGAACCAACCCCACAACATCACAACCTATGTGTTTCACTGGATGTGAAAAGCATCTCAAATATTTTAAAAATGAGTGAATTACTTAATTCTTCAAGCATGTGCTCAGAAACTTTGTCACATGAGATCAGGTTGTAGTTAAGTTAAATCTGATTTAGGATCACAGCCTGCCTGTAATGAATTCCTGTAGATAGCCACAGGCGCTTGGCCAGCTTTGGGGCCCGCATCATTTTGACTTACGTCACATAATACTAAATATTTTTTATTTGTGGCTTCCTTTGAAAACCTAGCATGTTCACTGACATAAAAATCGTGCAAAGCTTTTGCAGTTTGGAAAATAGAAATGTTTGCAGTTTCTGCCTCTGTACCCATTACTAGGGACAGCCTGTCTGTTGACCGCCCACTTGTCTTCATCCTTGCCAGCATATCAGGCCCCCTGCCCACAGCCCAGCTCACAAGGGATGCACTTCCCCCAACTATGTTTAAGTTGCCAAGCTGCCACCACCACAGGCCACTTCCTTCTTGCTGATGAGGCAGAGCTGGAAAGCCTCACTGTGCTGGAGCATCAGCTGCTCTGTTGGTGCCAGCAGTCTGCCCCTGCTCCAGAACACTCTCAGGGACCCAAGCTGAAGTGTCAAGCCCCATCAGCTAGTCAGAGCCACCCCTGCCAGAGGGTGGCTAAACCAGACAAGTGGTCAGAGAGCATGGGCTCAGGCCCCGGTTCCAAAGGCTGTTCCCCTGGGGGTGGGTGCTGACAGGGTCTGGAGTGGGGTGGGGAGCACAGCATGCTGCATGAAGCCTGCAGACCCTGGGGAGGGCACCGAAGAGATGCCCTGGTAAGTGGCAGGGCTGGGCTCCAAACCCAGGATGACCGTTACCCAGTCTGGGGTCAGTGGGCAAGTGACAGGCCTTGGGGTGTCTCCACACTGAATCCTGAGGGAGCTGGGAGGCCCCAGGCAACGTACTTCGAGCAGTAAAAGAATTCCAGTTTCTGACCATAGAGAGGTCCCGTCACTCACCGTTCAGGTGGGCACACCGGGCGGCTTTGTCAGCACAGGTGTGGGCAGATGACTGGGGCAGCATGGCGGCATCTCCTGAAATACAGTTCACCCTGCAGCTGGCACTGAAAGCCAGGGAGGCATCCTGCCGAGCGTTGCAGTTGGCTGCAGCCAGGAGGGAGGGCAGCAGAAGGGAGGGATGGAGGCTGGTTGTCAACAATGACAGCCCATGCACAGAACCCAAGTCTAGAGTGGCAGCGCACAGCGCAGGCAGCCTCGGGTGTGATGGGTGGGATTTCTAAGAGCCAGGGAAGCAGTTCAGTGGCTGACTGAACTACTCAGGGCCCTTAACCACCTGCATGTCATCCTCATTTGATGTTTTTAGGGGTGGGGATGGAGGGTCACAGACCGGATGTGGAAAGGCAGTAGGCCTGCAGGAGGCTGGGGTCCCGGGTGTGGGGCAGGAGAGGGGTGGGTCTGCAGGGGGAGAAGGAGCAGGGATGTTTGTGATGTGGGATTGGCCTGCCTTGGCGGCCTGGGGGAGCGGGCAGCAGGCAGTGCTGAGCCGGGCCTCAGCGAGATGGACGCGGGGGCTGCTGGGAGAGCGTCGGGGCCAGGTGGCCCATGGAGATGACACACCTGTGAACCGTGGGATGGGAGGGCTGAGCTTTTGCTTCGCATACTTGGTTTTAATCTTTATTACTTGGATGTTCTCATTAAGTCAGCATAAGTCAACAAGCAGTGGGAACAGCACTTGGCTGCCTTTTCTTCAGGTGTTCTAATGGCATGAAGCGCTGACCACGCTTTCAACCCCACGGGCCCCCTGAAACGGGGACAGACCCTCCTCCTGAGGAGAAGGTGGTGTTTGTTATACATCTGTGTATCTTGTTTTGCTGCAGCCATCAGTTGTGATTTAAAATGTTAGAGCTTTGAGCTACCATGCACAGCAAGGTGGCTTGTGGGTCTTCCCTCAGAAACAACCCTGAGCCATCAGAGCCGGCACTGTGCCCTAACACCACTTTCCTTCCAGAAGTCCCCATGAGAAGAAGAAGAGGAGGCGCTCAAGGTCACGGACCAAATCCAAGGCTGGCTCTCAGTCTGCATCCCCGAGCAAGCAGGCCCCGCGCCGGCACTCGGCCCACTCGGCCAGCATCTCTCCCGTGGAGAGTCGGGGCTCCAGCCAGGAGCGCTCCAGGTAACCCCGCCCTGACCACGCCTGACCCCTGGGCCACAGCGCTTCTCATGGGGAGGGCGCAAGAGGGTGCAGGCAGTAGACCTCTGGCCTAGGCCTGGCTGCCCTAGGGCCCCTGCTCCACATGTCCTTCAGGCTGTGATGAGCAGAGACAGCGCCAAGGAGCATGGGCCCCTGACAGGGCTGGGGGCTCCCGCAGAGGTGGTGCTTTGCTGGGGCTGCAGCACACCCCACCTCAGAGATGGAGCTGGCGGGGCTGCCACAAGCACCCACACACAGTTGTGGTCATGATTCTGGGAGGGCAGCTCCAGCGTTAGCAAACTTCTGTCCTTTTCTTCATCTGTCTTAAGTGTGTCTTACATAATGTTTACATTAAAATATTTTTGTAATTACACATTGCATTTTACAAAATATTTCAAGTGTGTAACAAAACATAAATGTAAAATATGTATTTATAGTGCTGATTTCTTTTTTAAAGATATTGGAAACAAGGTTTTTTAAGCCTCTGATCTCTCTGTTTGCATTAGGGGAGTATCTCAGGAAAAAGACGGCCAGATCTCTTCAGCAATTGTTTCTTCTGTGCAGAGCAAAATAACTCAGGTAAAATGGAAGTGTGTCTTATCTGTCCTTCCATCTTGTAGAGGCTAGCTCTTGTGTCCTGTTTCCTCATCTCATCAATATTGAGGGGTTCTGGGCTGCTTCCCTGGACAGCTGGTGGTGGGCAGCTTGTCTGGGGCAACCATGTGGCCCAGAACGTAGCCTCCACCTTCTGAAACCCACCCACGCTCCTGGTCGTGAGCCCATGGGCCATGGGCCGCCACAGGCCCTGTCAGTGGGAGGCTGGGTGGATCTGGCCTGGTGTGTCCACAGCCATGCTGCACGTTCTCCCTCTTCCTCCATCCTTGCCCATTGGTACTCTCCTGGGTATTTGACTGCATGAATGGGAGCCATGGAAACTCAAGTCTCTCCTTCCACAGGACCTCATGGCCAAAGTAAGGGCGATGCTCGCAGCTTCCAAAAGCATGCAGACCAGCGCCTCCTGAGATGCCGATGGGTGGCAGCCCCCACCTGCACAGACCTTCACAGAGCACCGACCAGGCCCCAGACTCCTGGACTATGGTGGTTTTTGTAAATTTAATTTTTGGTGACATTTTCAGTTTAAGATTTTTGACCAGCAGTCTCTTACTTGTATATTTGTAAATAATATCATGTTTCTGTGAAAATGTATTATCAAATAAAATGGGAGGAAAATACCTTTTCTAGCCACAACCATGGGCAGTTTATTCCTTGTTGGCATGTGAGCTTTATTCCCCATTCACCATCTGTCACGGGACTCAGGCGGCATTCCGTGCGCATCCCAGTGATGCCGCACAGTGTCTGACCTCAGCCCTCAGCAGTCCCAGCTCCCGCGGGCCCTGCTGCGGTCAGAGCTCGTGCGCTCCCAGCCGCGGGAAAGGCAGAGCGCAGCACCTGGAGCTGCCTTGGGTGTCTGTAGTCTGAGCATGTGGGTGGCCTCTGTCTTCTGTGGCCTTCTCCCCATGTCAGCAGCTGTTGTGTCACACACTGGGCCTGCTCCGCTGTCCCGAGTGCCTTCTCTTCATGGTGCCCACAGCCCAGGAAGCTCTCAGCTCACACAGAAGAAGCTGGTCTCAAGGCTGTTCCATTCAAACGCCAAATCCCAGAGCCTGCCGGCCCATCGTAGTTTGTCACGGCTGCCATTCTAAGTGATGCTTGCGCAGCCCATGCACACACCCTTTCCGTCAGTGTCAAGGACCCTGTGCCCTAGCACGGCACACCCCAGATGCTGCATCCCAGACACCGGTTTCTCAGCTCTGCAGGACCTTGCTGGAGGGGGTGGCCAGCACCATCTTTCCATCACCAACAGAGCAGAGGGACAGGCCCCAGCTAGCTTTTCCTGCAGGAAGTTGCCCAGATTACAAGTTAGTTAATTAGCATCCACAAGGGACGTGGACCTGGGTTGAGGGACACAGCACTGCAAGTCCCAGAGGGCTTGGGGGCTGACTTCCGGGCTCAGTGATTGATGAGAGAGAAAGAGGGAGATGGAGAGAGGAGACAACAGTGACCTCAGATCAGCAAGGGGAGGGCCCAGAATGATCCATGTGACAATCAGAGGTGGAGACACCAGCGTGAGCCCACATTCAGTTGAACACATGGCTACAGGTGGCTACATATGGAAACATGCATTTGTGTGCAAGGGCCAGGCCACCATTTCCTCCAGCCCACGTGGGAGACCCCGGCCTCAGCCAGCACACAGCACCCAATCTTGGCCTCTAGTTCCCGCCTCCAGCAAAAGGAGCCAGACTCCTTGGAGGATGCCACAGCAGCAGCAAGCAAGGACGAGCACCAAGACCAAGGAGCAGAGCCCTGCGTGGATAGGGCCCACCTGGGCGCTGGCTGGCAGCTGCCCCCGAGCCAGAGCCGGGATGCTGAGCCACAAGGTCAGCGATGTATTGGGTTTTCACCCCAAGTATGAAATAAGTAACCCCCAAGTCCAAGCTAATATAAATAAATGATTTAAGTAAGTAAATGCCAAGAGAGGCATGCCCCTGGAGAGCTCCAGGTAAGCCCGCCACCCACCAGCAAGTGAGCACCTGCCCCTCAGGCTGGCACTGTGACCCCTTCTGACGAGGGCGGCCGAGAGGGGAACATGGTGACTTGTCAGAGGACAAGGCCAGCGGACACGGCCAGGGACGAGATCAACAGCACAGCCAGGAGTCATGCTGACAGATGGACCCTCTGTAACCCCACCCGGTCTGAGGGCCAGTCTCCAGAGCAGGTGACCAGGTCTTCTCAACGCCATCCAGGTCCCCAAAGACCTGAAGGTCTGAGGATTGGGCCAAAGTCAACGTAAGGAGACTGGGTGGCTGATGGCATGTGTCCCTGGGCAGGATCCTGGGCCTGAAAAGGGACATGGGGAAACTCAGGAACCGCATCCAGGGTGGACTCTGGTGAGCAGTCCCTGTGTCGGCACTGGTTCGTTAGTGGGGATGAAAGTGCCACACTAATATCCAAAGTCAGTAACGGAGAAAAGCAAGCATGAGGTATATGGGAACGTCTATGCTATCCTCACAACTATGTTAACACAAGAGTGTTCTAAATTTTAAAGTTTATCAAAAAAGAATAAAACAACACAAAAACTGACTTGTGGAGCTGTGACCCAGCAATGCCCAACTGAGTGTCAGCACGCAGGGTGAGCGCACCGATCGCCTGAGCTGCGCTAAGCGGGCGGGAAGGTGGGAGCCGGGCTCTGCTTCACCACAGCCGCAATCACATGGGTGCGACAATGCCCGGAGGGCACTTGCCTGGTGCCACACCTGCCTCTGGGGCTCCAGGCACAGGGCTGTCCCTCATGGGGCTGCACAGCATCTTCCAAACGTCATGAAACTGATGGGAGAGTTCCCTTGCAGCTGGCAGCTGAAACCAGGGAGCTGAACATTTAGAGGAAATGTTTGTTGACTTTAATAGAATCAGGATGTAGAGATCTGTTTCCTTTTCTCATTGTTTGTAACAAACCTGTTCAGAATGAGCACTTTTGGGATAAAAAAAAACCACATTAAGCTGTTCTACAAAAATAGTGACACCCAGGTTTCTGGCTTGGGCTTCAGGGTCAATGGCAACACCCACTATGGAGTCGGGGATCACGGGCCAGGGTATCGTGCTGCGGTTGGGACACAGGTTTGCCGGCCTGTGGCTCACCTCCAGGGATGTGCAGGGAGGAGGCAGTCAGCTGACAGGAGTCAGAGGCCAGGCCTCGGCTGGCAGCACCCAGGGTGACAATAGCCAGCCAGGGGCACGTGTGCGGAGTGGGGAGAGAGTAGCCCAGGATCCATCACAGGAGACCCCTGACTCCAAAGGGATGGACAGCGTAGGGGCTGAGGGTCATCCAGAAGCCTAAGTGGTGAACAGTCCCCTGGGCCCCCTGCCACCTTGCGGTGGGTGGGTCAACCTCCCCGCAAAGGTGGAGGGTCTTTCTGATGCCGCCAGGCCACTGGGAGACTGTGGGCAGGGCATCTGAGCCCCCTGGCCTTGGGGGAGACAGGAGCGAGCAGACTGGGGTACCAGACAGTGGATGACAAGCAGGAGGAATAAAGCAGGGCCTCCCTCAGAGCTCTCCAGAGAAGGCGAGGCAAGGGACTTCTCAGGCGACCTCAGGCAAGGGCCCACAGGGTGCCGGCACAGAGGGGCTCTGGGAGGCTCAAAGCAGGCGCCCAGACCCCAGGCGGGGGTGCCTGAATGATGGAGGTGGAGGAGGGGTTGGACCTGGCAGACGAGTGTCGGGCAGCACCCCAAGCTGGTGAGGGGCTGGGCTCTGCCCTCCAAGTGCATCGGGAAGCCCTGGGGGCCAAGGCGGGCAGCCTTGTCCCTCACATGTGGGAAGGTGGCCCTGGCTTGGGAGTGCTTCGGGAAGGCAGGGTGGGCACAGACAGACGGGAGGCAGCACGTCCTGGGTGGCAGCCCAAACCCCCACAAACAGGGACTGAGAAGAGCAGGAGTCATCCCTGCCCTGCCCAGTTCCATAGGCCTGAGCCTGAGCGCCAGGTGCGCAGGGCTGGTTCTGAGAGGGCTCCAAGGGCCCCACAGTTCCTGTGCCTCTTCCCTTGTGAGCCCCCATCTCTGGATTTAGGCCCACCCCTATATCCAGGATGGTCTCCTCTTAAGATCCCCAATTTTGATTCCATTTGCAATGACCCTTTTCCCAAATAATTCAAATAATGCCAAATATTCTCAAGTTCTGGGTGAATGTGGATTTGGGGGAACACCACCCCACTGCAGGGGCCTTGCGGGGAAACAGCAGAGACTGTCTGGGAGTATGCATTAGCTCCCAGCCGTGCAGTCCCCCAGAGCAGCTGGGAAGGCACGTCACTCCCAGGCCCCTGGGACAACCTGGCAGAGCACAGACCAGCGTTTCACTGGGCTCTTTACTGGGCATTTACCAGGCAAGGTGTGTGGGTGAGGCCCACATCTCACCAAGTTTAGAGAAGCTAAAAGCGACAAGTGGTGAGAACGCCAGCAGAGTGAAGACACGGGAGCTTGGCTTCTGTGCCTCTCCGCGTGCCCGGGACCGAGCAACGGCTCGTGGGGCCACCGGCTGGTGAGCAGGGTGGCAAAAGGCAGCGGCTCGTGGCCTGAGCACAGCACTGAGCACCCACCGACCTGCCCTCGCTGGGGTGAAGCTGTAACACATGTGGCATGCCTCTGCAGTGAATGGCTCAGTGGCTAGTTGGTCCAGAGCTATACAGCTGCCACCATGGACCACAGAGCACCGCCACTACCACTGCTGCCGAGCACAACACCTCCTCACTGCCTGTAGCCCGCCCCATGCCCCCGGTTTGCAGAAGGCACTTGCGGTCAGTGGCTCACACCAGGGGCCTCTTGTGTTTTTCCACACAGGTTCATGCCCTTAAGGGAACGCCTTTTCCCTTGTCGTCCCGTGGCAGGCATCAGGGTTGCCTCCACTTCTTGGCCGTGCACACTCACTCACAAGTTTGACGTGGATGTGGGTTGTCCACTTTGAATTGGGAGCAGCATGGGCCTGCCCACCTAGGGAAGCTGGTGAAATTCACCGACTGGGGTCTACACGCCCTCAGACTGCAGCCCGGAGCTCAGTAACTGCACACAGGTGGCAAGGGGTGTGGGGCATGCGCTTCTGGCCTGCTGCCTACGGACTTCCATTTGGGCACCTGCACCCTGATTTTCCCTCGCAAGCTCAGTTTCTCTGAGGCACCTGAATTTGTTCCTTCTGCATGGGCACCTTGGGGGCGAGGGGAACAGACTCACTCCCTATGGAAGACAGTGGAAAATGAGACAGCCAAGCACCTCACAGCCAGTCCACCAGTTACAATGTCCTCTACAAACACCAAGAGGTGAGTACACCTTCTGACCAGAATTGACTTTTCTTGTAATGCCCTCTCTGAGGGTTGGGTCTCCAGACCCCTCATCAGGACACCTCATCTGGGGAGACAGCCTGGGTGTGGGGACGCGATCGGCATAGGGCCCAGACTCAGGCAGCTGAACAGCGGGGCCTGGGGACCCCAGCAGTGCGTCCACAATGATGTCTCACCTTGTATCTGGGTGTCTGTTATGGGCTGACTGTCCCCCAAATCCACATGTTGGGGTCCTAGCCACTTTAAGAGGTGACTGAGGTGATGAGGCCTTACGGGCGGCCCTGAGCCCACAGGACTGGCCTCCTCATAGGAGGAGATGACACAGACACGTGCAGAGAGACAGCCACGTGAGGACACGGGGCGAGGGCGTCCACACGCCCTGCTGTCTGCAGGGTTTGTTCCACGGCCCTGGTGAGCAAATACAGTGCCTATCCCAGTGAGGGGGCACCATTTATCCTGATCCTCTGCTCTGGCTGCCAGGGCTCGGCAGGGCAGCCACCCTCAGGCACTGGCTGGGGCTGGGCTGTTGCCAAGGCCACTTCACCCGCAGGCTAGCCCGGAGCTGGGAGGCGCCCAGCCTGGGCTGGGGTAGCTCTCCATCCCACAAGGCTGAGCAGGCGCCTGGCAGCATGCCCGGTGGCCTCTTCTGGCCCAGCTGTGCCCAGAGGCAGGCAGTCACAAAGGGCCTGGACTCAAGGAAAGGCGTGGCAGAGTTCAAGGATGTTTTAAAACCACCTCCCCCTCACTGCACTCCAGCCTGAGGCCTCCCCACTTCCCGCACACAGGCTGTCCCGGGGCCTTTGCACGGGCCCTTCCCCTGGCCTGGGCAGCTCCTCCCTCAGGCCCTGGCTAAGCAGGCCCTCCCACCCAATGCTGCTGCCCTGACCCTCCTGGCCTCCCCATCCATGTTCCTGTGGCTGCCCTTGGACTAGACTTAGTGTCACTTTTCCTCTCAGAGTGCCGGGGGTCAGAAGTCTGAAGTCGGTTTTGCGGGGTGAAAGGAGGGTCGAGCAGGGCTTATTCCCTCTGGGCTCCAGGGCAGAATCCGCTCCTTGCCCTTCCAGACTTCAGGGCCCCTGCTGCATCCTCCCTGGCCTCTCCTGAGGTAGCCCACCTCCCTCCTGGGCGACCCTCAAGATGACACTGGGCCCACCCAACCATTCAGCACAAACCCTGCCCCAAGGTCTTTAACTTGACCTCTGCAAAGCCGCTTTGGCCCCGTAAGGGACTCCAGGGACCTGAACCGGATGTCCTCGGGGGCATACTTAATGTGCCTAGTCCCTCCAGCGTGTCAGTCCCGCAGGGCGTGGATGCTGGCAGGCAGCACATAGGGTACCTGCTTTAAGGGTCACCTCCCCTCGGGACCCCTGCCCTCTTCTTGAGGAGGGGACCCTATTTGAGCAAGTCACACTTGCACATCCACAACACACCCCCATGTCTCTTGCTCTCCATTGATTTTCAGCCACACAGCAAACCAGAAAGAGATGCTCTGGGTAAGGGCATGAAACAGTGTGCAGAAGTTGAAGGTGTTGGCACCTGACACCTCCCAGTGCCCACAGGCCCTCGCCCAGGGCCCTTCAGACTCTGAGCAGAGGGTCCCAGTGACCCTGCCTTATGAGGCTTTCCCCAGGGAGCTCGGTCAGGCAGCAGGACCGGGAAGGGCAGGAGGTACAAAGCCGGCTCATCAAGGACCAAGAGCATCTCCGCGCCCCATCAGTCACCGGCTCCAGCTGCCTGGGGATGAGTGCCCCACCGTAGCACAGGCCCTCTGGACAGAGAAGGGAGTGCAGCAGCAGGAGGGAGCTCTGGGAGCCGCTTGCAGGTGGAGGCGTCCCTCCTGGGTAATCAAGCTGGGGACTGCTCTGCCTGCCCTCCCCCGGGGTCATCAGTGCAGCTCTAGAGGTTCCCCCCAGACCTGTTTCTCTGCTTTGTCACGTGCACGCAAGCACACATGCACAGCCCAGGAAAGCTGGGCCCACATCCTTCCAGCTTAGCCAGCCCAGCCTGCAGAGACACAACTAGTTCAAGCCACAGGCCCAAGACCATCTCTCACTGAAGGAGGTGAGCTGTGTGGATGTGGCATGGACACAGCCCACCCTGGATTACGTGCCCCAGTAGGTGGGGGCAGCAACACTAAACACCCTGGGCTGACAGGGACAAGGGAATTTTCTAAAGGAAACTGGAGGTGCTGACACCAGAGAAAGGGAGGTGGACGGCAAGCATGGCTGGATCAAGGGGCTCAGAAGAGGTGAAATAGATGTACGTATTTGTGTACATGTGATAAATGCAAATATATAGCTGGGCATATTTTTTGGGTGGGGGAGTCTTGCTTTCTGCTTTTTTTCCCCCTAATTTGTCTTTTTCACTTAATGACATGTCTGAGTGGCCCAATGGTACACCTGGGGCTGGTCTGTTCTCACTTCATGAAGTGTTTGTTCCATCTTTGGGGTGTATCCCCAGTGTGGTCAGTCCAGGGAAGCCACCAGCTTACACAGCATCTTGTGGGTCTTAGAAAAGGTGCCTGCTTCTCTAGAGGGACACACTCCCCTCCAGGAATCACATCTGGGAGCAAAATGCAGGAGAGCTCCACCTTTCCTCATGTCCTTGGCCACAGCCAACATGCTTACCACATATACAGCCCTGCTGTAGCCAGTCAGACACTTAGGCAGTTTCTGGGTTTTTTTTTTTTTTTTACTATTACCTCCTGCATTAGCCTTCTTGTGCAAAGATGGGGGTGTTTTTCTAGGGCAGACACCAAGAATGCTGGGCCATAGCAAATGCACTTTTTAAATTTTAATTGCTGCTACGCCTGGCCTTCCTGCAAGGCTGTACCAGCCGGCACTCCCTTCAGTAGCACCAAAGCACCCCCTCCCACGCCCTCCTGGCGCACGATGATATAAGGCTTTTTCAGCATTGCCCATCTGATGAGTGAAAAGCTGCCTCTCTGGAGCTTGGACTCTGGCCACCTTCAAATGCCAAAATTCAGTGGTAGGTTTGAAGGGAAAACAGCAGCCGTGGGCTCACAGCCCCGCCACGAACTGACACATCCCTGACCTCCAGCTAACATCCTTGTTCCTGCACTGTCCACCAGCCACATCCTCACCAACTGGGGAGAGCCACGGCCCATCTGGAGGCCCCTTCTTAGGTTTGTGCTCCCAAGGCCACTGTCATAAGCCACCTCTTCATGGTCCCCTGACATTAGTCCCTCCATGGAGCCTCCTGCAGCTCCTCAGCCAGTGCTCCCTCTCAAGTCCTTGAGTGCAGGAAGAACTCTTACACAGTGGGCTCAGCTGCTCCATCAGCCCTTCTGAGGCCTTTGATGCCGCCCTGCCTGACACCCACTCTCCTACTCTGACTTCAGCGACCTCAGAAATCCCTGCCCTTCCCACTGCCAGGGCATGCGGTTCAGGTCATTTCCATCACCAGCTAAGTAGATAGTTCAGGGACAGACACGCAATGCAGCTCAGTGAAAGACGGGACTGGGACAGTGGCCTGAGTCTGTCTACAGCTGGGCTTGCTATGCAGGAAGTGTCAGGTGTGGCTACCCTGTACCACCTTTGCTGCCATTTGGAGAAATCGTGCTGAGGATGAAACTGACAATGAGATGGGACAGGAAACTGTGGTCTGACCACATCCTTGTGCGACTTGATCCAGCCTTGCCTGACATCAGATCACTCTGAGGCATCACAGTTTAATGAAACCATAAATGTCCTGTCCTTGACTACAGCCAATCTCAGCTGGGTTCCTGCCACTGGCCACCTAGTTGTTCCGATACACTTAAGCAAAATTTAGTATGTGCCTGTGAAGGGTCACTGTTTGCCAGGGGCCTCCAAAGGTCTTCTGAAGCAGATGTGGAACCTCCTTGTTGGAGAAGAGCCCATTAAGGCCGAGAGTAACAGGGACAGGATAAACAGACCACGGCTCCGGGAGGGCAGTGAGTGAGCCCAGGTTAGAGAGGCCACCATTCCCTCAGATGGTGGATCTGGATCCAGCAGAAATGCCTGTGGGAAGAATAGGACTTCCATCCTGGCAGCACAAGCAGTGACCAGGGGGTGAAGAGGTGGGGTGGGGTGAGAACCCTAAGGTGTAGGGACATTTGCATTTGATCTTCAGAAAACCCCCCCATCCCCTAGCCGAGATTCTTTGGCTCTGTGACCCCCACAACAAGGTATTAGATTTCTATGGACCTCAGTTTCCTCGTTTGAAAAATGGAAATAATAGTTTCGATCTCATAAAATATTGTGAGAAACGAACAGATTATAAAATGGGGCTCGCTTAGGCCCGTGCCAAGCACACGCTAATCTCCAACAAAGGTCAGCTATTCCCAGTCCCCACCCCAAACCGACAGTGACTCCCCAACCCGATCAGACCCCACAGGACTCCTGCTCCGGGCAGCGCCCCCGGTGCTGTCTTGCCCAACCCACACCCACCCAGCCCCCTCCCACGCTCTCAGCCCACCCCACCTCACGCCCCCACGCTCTCAGCTCCCCCCATCCCCAACACCCATCCCTGCCCTCAGCCCTCCACCCCCTACGCTCTCAGCTCCACCCCCCCACAACCCACGCGCTCCCAGCCCCCCACTCCCCCACACGCTCTCGGCCCACCGCCCTCACATCCCCAAGCTCTCAGAACCCCCCCCCACCCCATCCCCACTCTCTCAGAGCCCCCACCCCCCGACCCCACCGCTCACTCCCACCCAGCCCCCAGGCCCGTTCTGTAGCGGCGCAAGGGCTCCATCCAGCGTCCGCCGGGCGCTCTGCGGCTTCCGCCCCCAGTACCCAGCAGTGACCGCGAATCCAGGCTCCCGCGCAGGGGCCGCGGGAGGCGCTGGCGGGCAGGGCGCCAGGTCATTTGCCCGGGGGACGGCCAGACCACCGGAGTACACCTGTCCGCGAGGCCCGCCGCCCTTGACCCTCGACAAACGCCTTTCTCCGAGCCGCCGCAGTCCAGGGCCGCCGGCAGACTCAGAGAGGCGGGAGGCGGGTGGGGTCCGAGCAGCGCCGCGGCCGCGGGGCGCCAGTGAGGTCCGACCTTCTGGGCGGCTGCGGGCTCTTTAAGGCGGCGGGGCGGGGCGAGCGCGACCGACAATATTAGCATATATTAGCATGCTGCCCGCTGCCGGGAGGAGGCGCGCCGGGCTCTGTCAGACGCGAAGCAGGGTGAAGCCGAGCAGGGCGCTCCGGGTGCGGCGCGGGGAAGCGGGGAACTAGGGTGCAGAGGAGCGGGCTCCCAGGGCACGGGGACCTCCACGGCCGCCCCGGCGGCCCTGTGAGCGGGATGGGGCTCCGCGCCGCCCGGGGGCCCGGCCCGCCGCCCGCCCTGCCAGGGCTCCCGCCGCTGCTGCTGCTCGCGCTGGCGGCCCGCGGGGTCTGCACCGCGCCCGCGCTCCGCGCGGAGGACCTCAGCCTGGGAGTGGTGAGTGCGCGGCGGGTACGCGGGTCCCGCGACCGGGAGGACCCCATCAGTGCGCCCCGGCGCCTGCGGGAATCAGACGCCCTGGACCCACTTCGTAGGCAGAAAGCTAAGGCTGGGGCGCAGGCTGAGCGGCTGGCGCACGCGCACCCCGGACTGGAAAGAGGCGCCGGGTCCCAGCCCAGCTCCGTGCGGTCGGAGCGCGCCGCCACCACGGGAGCCCGCGGACGTGGGGGTCGCCTGGCTGGAACCCTTGTGCCTGGAGCTACCCCGAAGGGGCGCCCCAAGGCGGGTGGGACAACGGTCGCAGCCTCCGAGAGCATTGCGCCCGCGTGCGTTCCCAGTGGGAGGGGCGGGGGGAGGGGCGCGCGCCCACAACCGAAGAAAGGTTGGGGCTGCGGTGTGTGGGCGCCCCGGAAAGCCGGTGGTTCTCGACTTTGCTCCGTTGAGGGTGTTGGGGAGCAAGGGAGCCGGCCCCAGCCCACACTGACTGTGGATCTTGGCGCAGATCCCCGTTCCCCTTCCACCTCCGGGACGCCCAGCCTTGCTCTGCCTCCCCCTGTTCTGAGCTCATGGGGGTCCCCTTCCCATTCCCAGGCTCTCATGCGGCCCCAGCGCCCCTCTCTCCAAACACCAGCTGTCCCACTGGCTTTGGAACCATGTTCGGAGGCAGCAACAGAGGCTTCCTCTCAAAACGCCTCCCCCGTTCAGCCCACCAGGCTTGGAACCTCCTCTTCTGGACCTGGGAAATTTGACTTTATGCGTCTCACCGCCTCCAGGCCCGAGAGGCCAGGCGAGGACCGATTTCTTCTGAGACCCACCCCTGCAGCTACCTTCACTTCACTCATATGCAAGGGTCCGAGCCAGGGATCTTCCCGACACCTGCCCACTTCCATTGGCAGCCTCCTGAAGGGGTGCTGGCAGGGCCCCTTTCTCAGAGCTGTTGGCATTTGGGAAGGTCCAGGTGTATTTCAGGCAGGCATTTGGGTGGGGGCACTCAGGTGGCAAACAGCCCCGTGGTTGGCAGGATTTGGCTCAACCACCCCCACCCAAGCTGCCCCAGCCCCCAAAGCCATATGGGAGGGTGCTGCCATGGTCCCTGCTCTGGCATCCAGACACCTGAGGGACCCCACAGCCGGCTTCCTCCCAGCCAAACTGCCTCTGAAGTTGGAGTACCTTTATCCACCTCCTCTGGGCCCTTTTATAGCTGGGCGCTTCCTGGATTCACTCCTGAGGGCATTGCCTCTCCAGGTCTGAGCCTAGTGACAGTAGAATCCAGGCCCCAGCATTGTCAGGGAATGGAGGTCTTGGCCCAGCCAAGCTCACCTATCAGAGCCAGGGTTCCTTGTTGCCCACCCAGAGTGGGTCAAGCACAATCCTCCAGCTCTAGCCTGAGCTCCTGTCCCTGCTTCTGTGGGTCCCCGGCACCAGGGATCACCAGCCCACGCCCTGTGGGATGCAGTGGGCAGGGGATGTGGCTTCCCAGCCTGTATCCTAGAGACAGCAGGGCCCTGGCTCCTACCCAGTGGGTATCCAGACACCCTGCAGGAGGCTGCCCCTGACTTCAGAGTCCCGGACTCAGGAAAGGCCAGGACCCTTCTGCCTAGTGTGGCAGAAGCCTTCTGCTGGCTGTCCTCATTTTGTGGGTGGACAGCGGTCTCTGGTGGCCTTCGAGGGAATGACACCCCAGAACATCAGACCCATGCTGGGCGCAAGAGGGCTTGGAGACGGGCAGGAATTTATGGGGAGGAGGGATATGCTCTTCCGCTCCCCTCTACTGACCGCCCTCAGGGCCGCTGACTTTGGATATTCAGGTCTGAGGCTGCCAGTGAGGAGAAGGGCCCCTTTGTGTGACCCAGCCTCTGCCAGACAGAGTTCAGCCCAGCGGGTCTTGAGCACTGGCTGGTCCCCAGGAGGGGCTCAGCCAGCCCACCCCAAGCATTAGCACGAGAACAAAGCATCGGATTGAGGCCCGCTGCGCCTAGCTAATGGTGGGCTTTCAGGCAGCAGTGGAGTGGGACAAAAGAGCTCGCGCTGTGCCCTCCTGGGGCTGTTGCGAGCCGCAAGTCCTTCTGGGCCTGAATTTTCATCTGAGTAGGTAATACACCCAGCAAAGTATTCAAGCCATACAGGAGAATCCAGGGAGGAAACTTCATCTCCTCATTCACCTCTCATTTCTGGAGGATCCTTCTGGAGGTTGACTGGGCACAGAAAAAGGACACAGAGATCCCAGTCCCATATTTTTACAGATGACAGCTGCCACCCACCATCCCATCCTCACTTCACAATGTCCCAGAGAATAGTCTGCAGTTCTTCCTCACATCCTTTAGCCAGGCCCCAGATGTGCCTGTGAAGGCTGGTCCTTGGGTTTTGCCTTAACCAGAAAGCTGGCAGAACTGCCTGGCTCCTGCACCCTGAGTACAGAGGGGCCCAGGCACAGGTGTGAACCAGCGTGCTGCAGGTTCCACCCAGCCCCTAAGTTTCTCCTCCCAGTGCCAAAGTATGCATCCCCCACACCTCACAGCTGCAGGTGGAGCTTTTCATCTTTGTCTCCCAGACCAGTGACCAGTTTGTGGTTGAGGTTGTGTGAGGGTGGCCAGGGCCAAGCAGGGCCCTCAGTGGCCCATTTGGCCCCAAGGGGCTGGCCCGGGCAGAGGCCATGTGGTGGTGGGTGGGAGCTACAACCAGACTCGGCCCACTTAGGCACTCGTGTCTCCTTCTATGGAGCACGGGGATGCAGGGCAAGGGTGACAGTCACCCTGGTCTCAGCCAGTGGCCTCAGCCTGCTTCTCAGCACCAGTGCCCAAGCAAGCCCATGGGCCTGCGTGCACTCAGGACCCGTGTCAGAGAATGACTTGGGGCCAGGATCACCCACACACCCTGCAGCTGCAGCCCAACAAACTCACCACACACCCTCAGCCCAGATGAGCCGACCAGTTCACAGGTGCCCAGCATCCCTCTGCACTGAGGACTTCTCCCACCATATCTACAGGAGCTTTGAATTTAAATGTGAAGGTCCCAAGACCCATCTGGCAGCTCCCCAACCCCCTTCCAGCCCTCTGTGGAGGCTCTGGTCCACAGTTAGTTCAGGCCTGGACCTGGAGCGCTTCCTGCTTTGGGTGTCCACCAGTGCTCTCTTTGTGTAGGAGCCAGCCAGGGTGTGGGCAGGACCTGGCCAGTGCCTGTGGTCCAGATGGCCTGCTGGCTCAAGAAACATTTTTCGTCCATGCATGCTTGACCCTGAAGGGGCTCTGGAACCAGATCTTGGGTGTGGATCCCAGGGTGCTCAGCAGCCTGTGACCTGAGTAGGCACAGGCACTGGGCCTGTCCTCTCAGTGGCTGGGACGTTAACTGGGTAATGCCTCTGAATTGGTAGCAACAGCGTCCAATTCACATTGTGAAGCTGCATTCACATTGCCAGAAGGCTGGAGAGGGTTTGGGGGTTCAGCAGTGTGTTCTCTGATGCAGTGCCTCCCACGGGTGCTTTTGAGTGACTGATTTCTGCATCACCATTCATGGTGATCTGAGTATCCGGTGAGATGTTCAGCTGCAGGGTCTGTGTGGCATAGAGGGTGATGCACCTGTCTCACATTGGCTGAGGACGCCATCCAGCTCTCAGGAGGGATGAAGAAGCATTGGTCTGGGCAGGATGCAGAGCACTGCTTCCCCTCACACATGAACTCCTGCCTGCCCACTCTGCATCCTTCCCTCCTGTCCAGCCCTACCAGCTCCTGCTCCACGGCCTTTACACCTGCATCCCCTCCACCCTCCACCCTCCACCCTCCACCGTGAATGCTACTGGTCTTGTCACCTGACCAGCTCCTTCTTACTTTTCAGGTCCCAGCCCAGTGTCACTCCCCACCAGGGATGTCTTCCCATTAGCCCATGCCCCACTTATCATAGCACAGCAGTTACAGGACAGGGTCTGAGATCAGACAGCCCAGTGTCCTGCCCAGGCTCTGTCCATCCTGGTTGTGTGACCGTGGGTATGTGTCCCGATCTCTCTGTGTCTGTTTCCCCACTTGTAAAATGGGGACAGTAGTGCCCACCTCCTAATAAGACTGATTCAGCAGTTATTTATTTATAACTGAATCACACACCACAGGCAATGCAGTCCTGTCCTCCACCCTGTCCCTGAGGGGTGTGTGAGCAGGTTGGTGAATGCAAAGCCCTAATAACCACCAGCTGTTGACATCGCTTAGCGATTACCAACGTCAGTGCCCTCCCTCCCTGATCACCGCCCTGTGGCCTGGTCCTGTGTTCACTTGCTGGTGGTTAGTATTCCACCCGAGACTCTCCACTCCCAGACGGACTCCCTGATGGACAGGCAGGTATCTTCCCAGGTCTTCCCTATCCCTCAGTACCTGTCACAGAGGGCCCTCAGTAAGGGTGTGGGGGAAATCTGGGAGTGTCCCCTTGGGGAAGATGCTGGGGAAGGGGACCACCCAAGTATCAGCAACCTCCTGAGTCAGTCCCCAGAGGAAAATGGGTGTGGGCTGCCTTGAGGCCACTAGCTTGCTTCCTCTGAGGCTTTGAGAGGCTGAGTGACAAGGGCTGTATCAGCTGTAAGAGGTGGTGGCCAGGTCCCCTGCCCCACAGGCAGGAGGGCAGAGGTCAGCCGCCAGCTGGGGTTTGCTGTAGTGCTGTTGTCACCTGGAACTTGGTGTTGCCTAAAGCCACTGCCCTCCAGCCTCCATCTCGCCTTGGGCTGTGTCTGGGGGAGTCTGTGCTCCCCCACTGGCCCGCTGTCACCTCTGAACCTGGGTGTTCTCACCTGCACAGTGGGGCTGATGCTGGGGACACCTGCCCTCTGTCCCCCTGGGAGTTTGTTGGGTCCACTCAGAGATGAACCCATGCAGTGCCCAGGGCACAGCCAACTCAGGGTCATGAGTCCTGCCCCCCCTCACAGGCGTGTGGGGCTCCTTCGTGCCTCGTTTTCCCCACCTGAAAATGGCAACAGTGAACGAGCCCAGCGCCCAGCAGCCCGGAGCCAGCCCCGGGGCTGCAGGGACAAGGGCATCGGGACGAACGGGTTGTTGGGGAGGGGACGGGGGGCTGCAAGGAAAGCTCGGTAGGGGGAGGGGATGACAGTGCCCGCGTCCTGCCCGCGCCTGGGCCGGCACCGCCTCTCGGCCGCCTCCTGCGGCAACGGCTCAGCTCTGGAGCCCTTGGAGGAAGAAGGGAGCGGAGACCTCTGGGCCGGGGCCCCCTGGCGCCGCTTCCCCGCCCGCGTCCTTCTGGAAGGTTCACCACCGCAGCGACGCCCGCGCAGCCTCGTTGCCCTGGAGACGCGGTCGCCGTGGCGACGGTGGGGCGGGGCTCCGGGCCGCGGGCTCCCCGCAGGGACCTTGGCGCCCCCTGGCGAGTCCGCCCACCCTGTCAAAATGCATCAACTGTGGGAAGAAAGGAATACCCAGCCCTCTGGGAATTTTCGTGCCTCCTCGGGAGACTGGGATGAGCTGGCGAGTCGGCAGCGGGTCGGCCTCAGACACCATACTCGGGCGCCCCTAGACGACGGGGCTGCTGCCTTCCCAGCAGGGAGGGAGCTTCCTGTCCGGAGGGCTTCCGTCTCCAGGGCCGGGCTGGGGGCCCACGGGCTCGGCAGGCACCCCTCCGTAGGTGCGTCTACCTGAAGGCCGCCATCCTTGCCTCAAACCCGCCAGGGGTTTGTCCTGTTGCCAGACACCTTATGATTTCCCCTCGCGAGCTGGGAAGTTGTTCCATCTTCCCACTCCTGCCCTTCAAGAGTGAGCCAGAAGACCGCCGCAGCTGCCGGGGCCTGGGGGCTTAGGGAAGAGGTGGACGGGCTTGAGTAGACGTTTTGTGATGCTAGCGTCATGGGGCTCTGCCCCTGGGAGGGAACAGGGGCGATGGCTGAGATTGAGAGCGCAGGCCCCCACCCCAGGTCTGCTGGTAGGTGGGAGGTGCCCACACCTGCTGCCGGCCACTCCCGTTTGGTCCCATTCTTGCAGTCTTGCACCTGGCAAGGGTTGCAGACCTCGATGCTCTCAGGGCCCAGGCAGGTTAGCAGTGGCCTCTGACTGAGGGGGGGAGCAGGGCCTGTCCCAGGTGGCACCTGCACTCAGCTGCCCCTTGCTCTGTAAATTGACTTGGAGACTGGCCACTCAGACCTGCAACTAAATCTCCTGCTTTTCAGCATTGGCAAACACCTCAAAACCATCTGAAGCCCAGAAATGCCTGTGGCCCCGTGGCCAGGCAGCCAGGCTTCCCAGGGACTACAGGGAGCCGCTCCTCCATGAGCCCCACAAGCCCTGTGAGGAGTGGGAACGAGGGGCTGGGTGCAGACACCCAGCTGTTACCCCAGCCAAGACACCCAAGCAGTGGGTGTCTCTCCTAAAGTAGGTGCCTGGATGGACCCTTCCTGGAGGTCAGGGGGCATCCTCCAGCATCATATATGTCTGAGGAATGCCCAGAGGACTGGGCAGCCGGCTACTGTAGCTATGAGAAGCCCAGGCTCTGTAGCTCAGATCTTAGCAAAGGGCTGAGAATGTGTGTGTTTTCTGACATTCAGAAAGAAAACTTCAGAATCAAAACTTTTGAAATATTTGTAAATATTTTGAAAAAACACGTATAGCCACAAATACAGGATTTAATGCAGAATGCTCTTGGGCATTTCCAGTGCCTGGGCAGTAACTAGCCATGGGACATGCTCAATAAATCCTGTTGATGATTAACATAGATGCATTTGAATGGGTTTGAAGTGAATGTGAAGTGGGTGTCCTCCCCAAAGAAGGGTGCTCAGGGACAGCAAAGATTTTAGCACCACAGACAGTGGCGCCCAGAGTTGAGGGAAACGGGGGCACTTGTGCAGGCCTACGTCCCACCTCTGCTGGACATAGGGCATCACTCCCAAGGCCCTGGAGAGGAGCTTCCCAACTTAGAAGCCCTCTAATCAGGAGTGCTCCCTAGGGAGCGGCCCTTGGTTGCTGTTCATTGTGGAGCAAGTCACTTCCAACTGTCAATCCTGCCTGACAGCCTGAGAGGCCCCCAGAGCCGATGGGGGTCTCCTGGGTCCCCCAGTTGTGCACACACTGGAGGACCTCTGTCAGGACTGGGGAAAGGGGATAAAGGAACAGGAAAGTCTTGGTGTTTCCTGCAAAGGGAGGAATCTAGCTGGATCTCTGCAGGTGTATGCGAATTATATACAAATCACTGAAGCAGCCCCTCCTGCCCAGTTGAGGTCCCTGGGTATTCCAGGAGGCCGGACCCCTCCCACTGAGCACCAGCCTTCTGTGGGGACAGATCCCCTGGGCAGGAGTCCACAGTGAAACACAAGTTTCTGGGGTCTGCAGGCGATGTGAACAAATCAAGAGACTTTGAAGTGTATGCCAAAGAAAAGAGACAGGCCTGCTAGATGATACCTCTTCTGGAATCCAGGTCCAGGAGGGGTGAGGCTCAGGGAATCACAGAAACTCTGCCTTCCACCCATCTGTGGATTCTTCCTGGGCTGGCTGGTGAGCCCGCCTCTGTGCCCACAGGGAGGAGACTCTGTGGGATTGCCACAGCCCAGGAAATGGGCATGAGCCCCCTTGGCAGTTGAAGAAACTGAAACCTGTGTGGGCAGCCCCCACGATGGCACTGATGCCTCCCCGCCCCCATGGATGACATCAGCACCTCCCCATCCCCACAGATGGTAAAGGTAACTGGGGCTTGGGAAACAGTCTGTGGTAAAGGGTTACCTTGCCCGCCATTCCTGCTTCCTGTCTGGCTCAGGGGACCCTACCCTCCAACTGGGTACTTATCAGCAGAGCTGAGCCCTGACAGGGCCATGTACATTTTACGAGAGCACCTGTGTCTGGTACTGATGTGAGCACTTTGCACACTGTAATTCATTATATCCTTTTATCCACCCCCAGTCCAGGAGAGGAAACAGCCCAGAGAGGTTGAGTGACTGGCCTCAACTGCGCAACAAGGAGGTGGCTTAGTGGGATTTGAACCTGGGCAGCCTGGCCCCAGAGTATGGGCTCTTAACCACCGTGAATGTGCAGCTCGTGACCAGATTCCCAAAATGGGAGTCAACCGCTTGCCCTTCTCAGTGTGGATTTCAGACCTTAGGTCCTAAACTGCTCCTTATAAAGTCAGCTCAGGGCCTGAATTTGGCACTCATGACATTTAATAACCTTTTTAAAGTTTCACTTTCTGAGGCAACCCATGAGCATTTTATTTTGCTGAGGTGGAGCAGGCTGCCACGAGCAGTTGTATAGGCTGTGCACTGCTCAAGCTCACCTAGTTTTATTAAGATATTTTTCTGGCAGCTGCATGGGAAGTAACTTAAGGAAGGGGTGAGAGATGCCTTGTGGGGTAGTGGGAGTCTGAGGCTGCGGGTGTTGGTCAGGGCTGGGAGAGGCCTACCCTTCACAGCAGTGGTGGGCCCAGGATAGGTGGTTCTTCTGGTACAGCCACCCCTCACTCTGCTCTCCACCCACAGGACTGGCTGAGCAGGTTTGGCTACTTGCCCCCAGGAGACCCCGAAACAGGTCAGCTGCAGACACAAGAAGAGCTGTCCAAGGCCATTGCCACCATGCAGCGGTTCGGAGGCCTGGAAGCCACTGGCATCCTGGGTCAGTCCTCTGGGGTGACAGGAGACAGGTGCACCCTGAGCCCCCCTCACAAAGTCTGGCTTCTCTTTGGGCCCTATGTCTCCTCCAGCCAGCCCAAGAGGGTAGGGGTTACAGAGGGGCCTGCTGTCCCTAGGGAAGGATGGAGGATTCCTGCCTCGTGGGCTCCCCTCCGTCGTCCCCTTGCCACCCCCAGTCCGGGCACAGCAGGGGCTCAGACCGTGTGCTCACGGCTGTGGGAGCGGGGTCCGGCCGACCACGGCCCGGGTCCAGCCTTGCCTTTCGGGAGTGCTAGCCCTGTGCTGCCAAAAGTCCCAGCGTCCCAACAGAAGCTGGGATTCTAGAGTATTTATGTGAGTTCCCCACCTTCTGCATGTTAGAGGTAACTCCCAGTTTTGTATAGACCCTCTGCAGCCTTACTGGGCACAACAGACCTGTCCTCAGGCCTCTGAAGGGGCAGACATGCGAGTATCATACACAGCTGGTCAGACGCATGTCACGTGAGATGCAGGAAGAGATGGCCCCACACTCCGCTTCGGGGCCAGGCCCTTTCGGGCAGGCCAGGGCCCTGCTCTAAGTCAGTGAATGTGTTGAATGACCCCGTCATGGTCATGGACATGCCCCGGCAGCGAGTCCTGAGCCTTATCCCGCCAGACCCAGCGTGAGAACCAGGGAGTGGGGCGTGAGCTCTGTGCCATCTCTCAGAGAGCTGCTGGGAAGGCCAGATTGGGGTGGGTGTGAGCTGGCCTGGCTCCTGACCTGTGCCCATCCCCACAGATGAGGCCACCTTGGCGCTGATGAAGACGCCACGCTGCTCTCTCCCTGACCTGTCACCTGCAGTCCCAGCTAGGAGGAGACGCCAGGCCCACACCCCCACCAAGTGGAATAAGAGGAACCTGTCATGGAGGTGGGCAGGCGGGCTCCACACGGCATAGCCTTCCCCGGGGTCTTAGTGTCCAGGTGGCTGAAACAAACACTCACAAACTGGAAGCTTAAGGCAGCAGGAATTGATCCTCATTTCTGGAGACCAGAGTCCCGATCCCCGTGTCTCAGGGCTGGTTCCTTCTGAGGGACACCCCAGCTGGCCTTCCCCAGTGGCCCCATGGCTCCAACCCAGCTTCCATCCTCACAAGGCCTGCTCCTTTCCTGTCTGGGTGTCCTCTGCTGCCTCTCGTAAGCACGTTGTCACTGGATTTGGGTGAACCCAAATCCTGAGCCAGGATGAGCTCACCTTCATCCTTACCTTAATTACATCTGCAAACACCCTGTTTCCAAATAAGGTCGCCAGTGCTAGGCCCCAGGGAAGGACATTCCAGCGCACACACTGCAGCCTGGGGTAGAGGCTCTTGGCCTGACCCTGGTGACACTGCCACTCTGACCCTGCCCACCCTAGGGTCCGCACATTCCCGAGGGACTCACCCCTGGGCCATGACACGGTACGCGCCCTCATGCACTATGCCCTCAAAGTCTGGAGTGACATCACGCCCCTCAACTTCCACGAGGTGGCGGGCAGCGCTGCTGACATCCAGATCGACTTCTCCAAGGCCGACCACAATGACCCCTACCCGTTTGATGGCCCTGGCGGCACGGTGGCCCACGCCTTCTTCCCAGGTGACCACCGCATCGCGGGTGACACCCACTTCGACGATGATGAGTCTTGGACCTTCCGCTCCTCAGGTGCGTCTGTTGGGGTCGATGCTGACCCGGTGCCACCTGGGGCCCTGACAGACCCCATGACGCTCTGGGGACCACAGTGACCCCGTATAGATGAGGAAACCTCCATGGCCGACATGAATCCGAACCCCAGCTCCGAGGGCCATGCCTATCTGTCTAGCTCACAAGAACAGCAGGGCGGCTCTAGTCCAGGCCCACCTCCCCAGCCCTTCTCCGGCGGGATGACGGGATGGCACGGTTCTGTGCGTCTGACTGGCTGAGCCGGGCTTGTCCTCATCCTGGTGTCAGCTTCCAGGAGGAAGTGGAACTTGAAGGGCCTGAGCACATCACATTTCTGCCAAGTCCCACTAGCCTAAGAGGCCCCAGGTCCCTCTTGGTGAACACTGGTCCTGGAAATGGGCTGGGAGAAAGGTCCACTGTGGAGTTGGTCTGCACAGCCAGGGGAGCTTGTCCCAGCCCAAGAAACCAGGGAGAACCCTGGATGACCAAGGGATCTGTGTGATGATGGGAGCCCGTTCCATGGGCCTGGTGAATTATCCCACACGGTCAGGTGCAGGGACCCTCAACCCCATAACCTGGAGTCCAGATGACCGTCAGGGCCTAAGATATTGACTGCATAGAAAAGTTTGCTGACCCCACTGTTACTGGCACATGTTGCTGGGGAAGACCAAGAGACCGGGGCCTGAGGAGCCCCTGTACACCCCACAGGGACTTGGCAGGGACCAAGCAAGCCCTGAGTGACTGCACTGAACCCATCTGTCCAGGGCCAGTGCTCCTGCATGCCCAGGATGGCATACCCATCATATCCCACCCCGCAGGAGCCAGCCCTTGTGCACAAGCTCGTCCCATCCCTGCAGTCTGGCTGGGGCTGGCAGCCCCTCCCTTGGCTCACTGCCCCACTGTGTCCCCAGATGCCCACAGCATGGACCTCTTTGCAGTGGCCGTCCACGAGTTCGGCCATGCCATCGGGCTGAGCCACGTGGCAGCTCCAACCTCCATCATGCAGCCCTACTACCAAGGCCCAGTGGGGGACCCGCTGCACTATGGGCTGCCCTATGAGGACAGGGTGCGCATCTGGCAGTTGTACGGTAAGTTCCCCTCTCCCCCCAGCCAGGCAGGGGGACAGAAATGCCAGGGACCCCGGAGCACAGCACCCCCAGGAGAAGGGCTTTCTTTGCCATGTCCGCACCTGCACGCTCAGCACCTGGCCACCACGTGACAGCTCCTCCCCTCCACCTGGACTCCTCCCTACCCATGTACCTCACGCTTAACACCTGATGTCTGTGGATTTTTATTGTTTAATTTACCATTTTGGCCAATTTGAAGTATGCAGTTCTGTGGCATTCAGCACGTTCACAGGTTTGTGCAGCCCCTGCCTCTGCTGAGCTCCAGAGCCTCTCATTGCCTCCTCCCCCCCCACCACCTGGCAACCACTGATCTTTCCATCCTTCTCTGTGGATTTGCCCGCTGGGACATTCTCCGTGCACTCTGTGGCCTTCTGCGTTGGCCTCTGTCACTGAGTGCACCGGTTCCCAGGTTCCTTGGCATGCCGCCTGTGGGTGCTCGTTCCCGTGATGGCTGAGTGATCTTACCTATCCATTCCCATGTGGACCGGCATCTGGGTTGTTTCCGCCTTTTGGCTGTTGTGAATAATACTGCTAAGTTGTTGTGTGAACACCTGTGTTCAGTTCTCTTGGGTCTGTTCCCAGAAGTGGAACTGGGGAGGTGAGGGTGAACACTCACTAACTCACTGAGACCCCACTCACTGTGATACGCGGGCCGGAGTCCTGTGAGACTCAGCGGCCCTGCTCGCCGCTGCAGCCCAGCAAGACCCCGCCACAGTGCCCAGCCACGCTGAGGGCTCCAGGAAGGGGGTGGGATTTGGAGGGAGGCAGGCATCTAGGCTCAGTGCAGCCTTCTTGTCTCTGCAGGCGTGCGGGAGTCTGTGTCCCCCACGGC
Source organism: Smutsia gigantea (assembly GCA_032199065.1). NCBI lineage: Eukaryota > Metazoa > Chordata > Mammalia > Pholidota > Manidae > Smutsia > Smutsia gigantea. The sequence continues at coordinate 98,587 of JAVSCE010001211.1, forward strand.
ACAGCCAGACACTCCAGAGCCCGGGGAGCCTTCCCTCCTGCCAGAGCCCACGAACAATCGATCCAACAGCCCGTAAGCCATGGGCCCTGTCTCCACACTGCACCTGCCTGTCCTTGGCCAGCACCACCCACAATGGTGGCTCAGAGCCTGGGCTCCAGGCTCTTCTAAGGAAAGCTCAGCTCTATGGGCTTAAGCCACTGGTGACATTCTGTTTTTTAAACTCCTTCAGACAACTGAGGGGCCACTGTCCAGCTCTGGAGCCCACAGAGGTGTTACACTGCAAATATTTCAAATGGGTGACTCTCTGCCACCCTCTGTCCCTGCCACCCTCTATCCCAGTAACTCCCTGCTCTGTAGCAAGCACCCCTGCCTGTTTCAAGAGCCCACAGATCCTGTGGGTCAGAAATTGGGACAGGGCATGGTGGGGGGCTGGTCTCGGTTCCATGGTTCACTGGGGGCAACTTGGAAGACTAGGGGCTGGAATCATCTCAACTCAGGTCTGTGACTGGGCTGGGCTGATGCAACGACTGGCTCAGCAGGCTGGCCAGTGGGGCCCCCAACTGGGCTTGCTCATGAGGCTGAATTCTGAGGCAGGTGTCCAGGGGTGCGTCCTGGGAGCTGGTGCAGCTCTTAGGACTGAGCTCAGAAGTAACTTCAGCTGCCCTCTTTGGGACCCAGCGTAAATGCCCAGTGTCTACAGACAGCGCCCAGCTGGCTTTTCGGCAGCACCATGCACACCCCCCTGGCAGTGCCCAAGGGTGCTTGTCCAAATGCTCCCTGACTGCACGCCCAGAGCAGCCCATCGTGGCCAACCTGAACAGGAAGAGGGACTTGATTCCCTTTCTCTCTTGACCTGTCATGTCTCAGAGTCTACAGGTGATGGTGTAAGAGCCTTTCAGGAAGCTGCTCCCAGGGTTTTGAAAAGCCCAGCTCCCCACAGTGGCAGGGGAGTAGGGGGTACCCCTCCACCGCCTTCTGCTCTCTCTGCCCCCTACCACTTGCTCTCCCTGCCCCCAGGCCCAGGAAGGACGCGCCTCACAGGTGCAGCTCTCACTTTGATGCAGTGGCCCAGATCCGTGGGGAGGCCTTCTTCTTCAAAGGTAAACCCCCAGTGGCTGGTGGATGGAAGGCAGGGTTGCTCTGGGCCCCAGGCCTACCACCTGCAGCTCCACCCACCTTCCAACCCCCAAGGCAGATACTTCTGGCGGCTCACCCGGGATCGGCACCTGGTGTCACTGCAGCCAGCACAGATGCACCGCTTCTGGCGGGGCCTCCCACTGCACTTAGACAGTGTCGATGCTGTGTACGAGCGTAGCAGTGACCACAGGATCATCTTCTTCAAAGGTGGGTAGGTGGGTGGGCCCCGTAGGTGGGTGGGCCCCAGTAGGCCCCACTGCCCACCCCATGCTCTGCTGGGCATCACTGATGGGGCCTCAGCCTGTGCTTCCTGGGACCCCCCAGCTTGAGGCTCACAGGAGGCCATCCCCGTGGTCTGCCCCAGAGCAGGAGCAGCTTGTCTTTATGTGCACTCCACCTGTCATGTTTATTGAGCACCTACCATGTGCCTATACTGTGTGTGAACAGGAAAACCTCTGCCCCCAATGGGAGGCACATGATTAGCACCTGCATAGACCTGAGGGAACAGGGTTCCAGGCAGGGGAGCTGCCCATGCAAAGGCCCTGGGGCAGGAACAGTCCTGCTGAGTGCATAGAACACCAGAGAGGATACCAGCTGGAGCTGAGCGAGGGGCCACAGAAGGAGCTAGGTTTGTTCTAAGTGTGGCTGGAAACCATGTCCAGGATGACAGGTCCACAGGGGTGGGGGGGTCATTGCACCTAAGGCATGCACAGGTGAATTTGCATCCTGGGACTCCAGCAGCAAAGTACAAGAGGGGGTCTAAAACCACAGGAATCTGTCCTCTTGCAGCCTGTGGCCAGAAGGCTGAGGTCAAGGTGTCTTGGGGCTGCTTCCTTCTGAGGGACACCATGTTTCAGGCCCCCTCCCACTGCCTGTGCTGCCTGGCCTCCTGGGCTCCTGGACTGGCAGGTGTGCCCCTCCCATCTCTGCCTCCATCTTTGTGTGGCTTCTCTCTGGACGTGTCCCTCAATAATCCGGGTGTCCTCATCTTATAAGGACCCCAGTCGGTGGGTTCAGGGCCCACTCTAATCCAGGACAACCTCATCTCAACTAATTACATCGCTAGAGAACTTGTTTCTTAGTGAGCCAATTCTGAGGTTCCAGGTGGACGTGAATTTTGAGGAACACTATTCATTTCAGCAGCTACCTCCACCGAAATGGGAGAGGCCACCTTTCTGTGAGGAGGTGAAGGGTACTCTGCATGTTTACTGTGCTCATTCCCATCATCTGCCCAGCCCTGGGCCCCCCGTGGCCAACCGTGGTGACCACTCACCCTGCGTGGGTCTGATCCTTCTGGAGACGCAGGCCTCAGGGTGAGGGGCGGTCCTGGAGACTGGCCCAGCGAAGGGCCCTCTACAAGTGGCCACCATCATTACCATATTTAAAAGAAAAAAAAGGACAGCATCCATTTCAGCAGATTTTTTATGTAATTTGTTATTTGCCCCCTGCTCTCTCCCCACTGGAGTACACTGCCTTTCAGAGAGAATGTTCAAGTAAGCAAAGACGGGGGCCTCCCCACTTTTCCTGTGGTGCACACCGTCCTGCCCCTCGTCTTGTTTCACAGATATATTGGACATCGCTTCATGTCACTACAGAAAGACCCTCCTCGTTTGAAAAAAAAAAAGTGATGGAAGTTCTAACCTGCAGGAAAATTGCACAAACAGTGCGTGAGCACCCCCATGGCCATCATCTGGGTTCACACTTGCTAACGTTTTGCTGTTTGCTTCACTGCTCCTGTGGGTGCTTCCAGGCCTGGTTCTTCGGAAGCAGTTTGGAGGGGGCTGCAGACATCAGGACTCTCCATGCAGCATCAGCTCCCACCGGGGCACAATGGCAGCAGGCGGACCAGGCACCTCACCGGGTCACCCTGGGGCCCCTCTGGCTACTTCAGTATTTGCATTTGCAGGGACATCAGGGGTGTGTCCGAGCTGCCCGAGGCAGCTCTCCGGGCACATTCACTGTGCTCACAGGGGCAGGTGTGCGCGCTAGGTCCTCCATTACAAGGCCACCACGTGCCGGCATTGTGAGCAGGCATGGCGCCTCCTGCCCTTCATTCTGTACGTGTGTTTTCCCAGCTCCCTCCTAGTGGGGCACGGGGTTGGGCGCTGCAGCTATGTGGACATTTCCCTCAGCCCCCTGGGGCAGTTAGGCTGCTTCTGTCTCTGGCAAAGGAATATTTTTAATTGATTTTATTTTCAATTGTTAAAAAAAAAAAGACATGAAATTTGCCATCTAGCCACTTTAAGTGCACATTGTCAGGGGATTAGCGCATTCGTGCTGTAGTGCAGCCTGCCCACCTCCGATTCCAGGGCTTTCTTTTCTTTTCACACTGAATTCCATCCCTATGAGTCTCTAACCCCCACCTTCCCCAGCCTCTGGCCCCCACCATCCTGCTGTCTACCAGTCTGACAACCCTAGGGACCTCATGTAAGTAGTCATACAGGGTCTGTCCTTTGGAGACTGGCTGATTTCACTGAGCCCCATGCCCTCATGGTCCACCCACGTAGCAGGTGTTGGGATTTCCTCCTTTTACAGCTGAATAATGTTCCAACGAGTGGATGGACACATTTGTTTATTCACTCGTGGGTCAGTGGACGCTTGGGTTGCTCCCACCTCATGGCTGTTGTGAATCCTGCTGCTGAGAACACAAGTGTGCAAATATCTCAAGTCCCTGCTTTCCGTTCTTTTGGGTGTAGACGCCGGAGGGGCATTGCTGGACCATATGGGGATGCCTCATTTAGTTTTTGGTTTTTTTTATAATTTATTTTGATATCATTAATCTACAATTAAATAAGCAATATTATGGTGATTAAACTACCCCCTTCATCAGCCCCCCCCCACCAACCCCATTACAGTCACTGTCCATCAGCTTAGTGAGATGCTATAGAATCACTACTTGTCTTCTCAGCCCTCCCTGCGCCCCCTCAACATTACGTCTGCTAATCGCACTGCCCCTTTTTCCCCCTTATCCCTCCCTCCCCACCCATCCTCCCCAGTCCCTTTCCCTTTGGTAACTATTAGTCCTTTCCTGGGTTCTGTAAGTTTGCTGCTGTTTTGTTCCTTCGGTTTTTTTTCTTTGTTCTTATACTCCACATATGAGTGAGATCATTTGATACTTGTCTTTTTCAGCTTGGCTTATTTCACTGATCATAATACCCTCTAGCTCCATCCATGTTGTTGCAAATGGTAGGATTTGCTTTCTTCTTATGGCTGAATAATATTCCATTGTGTATATGTACCACATCTTCTTTATCCATTCATCTCCTGATGGACACTTAGGTTGCTTCCATTTCTTGGCTATTGTAAATAGTGCTGCGATAAACACAGGGGTGCATCTGTCTTTTTCAAACTGGGCTGCTGCATTCTTAGGGTAAATTCCTAGGAGTGGAATTCCTGGGTCAAATGGTATTTCTATTTTGAGTTTTTTGAGGAACCTCCATACTGCTTTCCACAATGGTTGAACTAATTTGCAGTCCCACCAGCAGTGTAGGAGGGTTCCCTTTTCTCCACATCCTCGCCAACATTTGTTGTTGTTTGTGTTTTGGATGTTGGCCATCCTCACTGGTGTGAGGTGATATCTCATTGTGGTTTTAATCTGCATTTCTCTGATGATTAGCGATGTGGAGCATCTTTTCATGTGCCTGTTGGCCATCTGAATTTCTCCTCTGGAGAAGTGCCTATTCATGTCCTCTGCCCATTTCTTAATTGGACTATTTGCTTTTGTTGGTTGAGGTGCGTGAGCTCTTTATATATTTTGGACGCCTCGTTTAGTGTTTTGAGGAGCTGCCACGCTGGTCTCCACAGCAGCTGCACCGTTTTCCATTCACACCAGCCACGGACAAGGGTCCAGTTTCCTACGTCCTCTCCAGCACCTGCTGTTCTCTGCTCTTTGACAGGGGCCGTCTTGATGGGTGTGAGGTGGCGTCTCCTTGTGGTCTTGATTTGCATCTCCCCATGATCAGTGATTGAACATTTTTTTGTAGGTGTGTTGACATCTGAATATATCCCTTTGTTGGAGAAACATATGTTCAAGCCCTTTGTCTGGGAAAGGATTTTTAAGCATTTTGCTTCTTTTCATTTTTAAATAATAGGGTTGCTAAGGCTAGGCCAGAGGAGACATGAGGACACCCACCTGATGTCACTGCTCACACTACCGCCCTTTTTCCGCCACCTCAGAACAGCAGTGGTGCTGAGCACAAAGGCGAGGAGGCACCCAAAAAGCATCTTAGTCAAACCAGTTTTTGAAAGTTTACCATATGGATTTGAAGTTCTTGGTGATAGCTAAGCGTTTTGCTTCTGTATAGCCTGACAAGGGTGCACATGCGTCTGGTTAGGCCAAATCCGAGGACTTCCTTGTCTCTGCCTGTGGGGGCCCAGCCCCATCCCAAGACTCTGGACTATAAAGAAGGTGCCTCAGAACTGGGGTCCTCAGCTGCCACCACTTGGGCCCACCCCGTGCCAGGCACACAGTAGGTGCTCAGTAAATGCCTGTGAGGCCTCTGGGAGTGCGATGCCTGGGCAGTTGCCTGGGACAGTGGGCAGGGAGAGGCAGGGCTGGAGCCCCCAGCCCTCGGGGCAGCTGAGCCCTGGCCCATGCTCTTTCTCTTGCCCCCAGGAGACAGATACTGGGTATTTAAGGACACTAACGTAGAGGAAGGATACCCACGGCCCATCTCAGACTTCGGCCTCCCGCCGGGTGGTGTCGACGCTGCCTTCTCCTGGGCCCACAATGACAAGACTTATTTCTTTAAGGACCAGCTGTACTGGCGCTATGATGAGCACATGCGGCGCATGGACCCTGGCCACCCCGCCCCGAGCCCCCCGTGGAGGGGCGTCCCCAGCACACTTGATGATGCTATGCACTGGTCCGACGGTGAGCTGGCTGGGGGCCTCATTCTACCCCCTAGAATGGGGCTGTGGTAGGGCTGTTGGGAGGATCACCAGCCACTGTGTGTGACTGCAAGGGTCCTCACACGGCCACACTTGCTCCCCTCCCTGCAGCCCTGCATTGCCCACTCCTCCAGCCCTACCAGCCTCAGGCTTTTGCTCCCACACACTCCAGGGCCTTTGCACCTAGCCTGCACCTTCTGGGAACACGGCCGAGACACCCACACAGCCCCTTCTCACCTGCCTCAGGCCCCCACCCAAAGGCCCTTGCAGCCCTGCCTACCCTGCAGGTATAGGAGCAGCTCCTTCTGTTTCATTTTCAAAGCTACATCCCCAACACCCAGGGTGGCCTGGCACATAGTAGGCCCTCAATAAACATCCAGTAGGTAAATAAACTGAGAGGTCATCTCCTCTACTACCTGCTCCAGGTAGCTCCCCCCAAGCTTCCTCAGGACTCTGAGTGCCCACAGATGGGCCACCGGGGCTGAGGCAAAGACTCTGACCCTCACCTAAGAATCTCTCTGCATTCCCTGCCGGCCCCATCCTCCTGCTGTCTCCCACATCGCACATGCTGCAGATGGCCTCAGCTCAGCCTGCATCCCCTCTTCTCCCCAGGGGCTGCCTACTTCTTCCGCGGCAAGGACTACTGGAAGGTGCTGGACGGTGAGCTGGTGGCTGCTCCCGGGTACCCACAGTCCACGGCCCGGGACTGGCTGGTCTGCAAAGACCTGCAGGCAGACTCCAAGGCCACAGGCGTGGACAGAGAGGCTGGGGCCCACGCCCAGTCAGGACAGCATGACCGGAGCCGCTCAAAGGATGGCTATGAGGTCTGCTCCTGTACCTCCGTTGCTGCCCCTGCCCCAGGGACCTCTGACCCGCTGCTGGCCGCCACACTGCTGCTGCCACTGAGTGTGCTGTGGACAGCAGCTCAGGCCCTGGTGCTCTGACAGCCGGCATGGCCTTTACGAGGACAAACAGGTCCAAAGCCTGGGCCACAAAGGACGAGGATGAGCGCCCCCCCTCCTCCAACACCCAGACAAGAGTTCCTGGAGCACCACATGGCCACAGTGCCTTGGGGACCCGGCCCTACAGACAAGGACTGGTTGCTGCCAGCCCCTAGGCAAAGCCCCCCTGGTCCAGCCTCTGGGCTGGGAAGAGGCCAGCAGAGGGCGCTGCCGCTCGGACGCGGTCAGCGGGGGCTGGCTGCTGGACACAAGGAGCAGCCACCCACCCGCTCTTCCTTTCTGCCGCCGCCTGCTCAGCTGTGAGTCCGGGAGACTGTCAAGGCTTGGGTAGGGAGCAGGGAGCTGTCCCCTCAGCAAGCAATTGACTGCAGCACGCAGTACTTACCTGATGGTCCGAGGGGCAGGGCTGACTGGACCTCTTTCCAGCCAGCCGGCCAGTGCTGCCAACTCTGTCGCTGTCCACACAGCCACCCCTGGTGCTTCCACTCTGTCCCAGTGGGCCTGCTGCTTGCCTAGCTCAGGGCAGCCCCCAACACACAGACCAGCCCCGAGCCGGGGCCACAGCCTATTTCCCCTTGTGATGTGTTTCGGACAAACATGACCTTTCCCTGCTCCGTGACTGCTCAGCCTGGGCTCCCTGACACGCACCGGGCCTGGGCCTTGGGGTCTGGGGGATTCCAGGAAGGCCTGCATCCTTGGAGTTTCCTCTCATGTCCGCCAGCCCCTTCCTGTCCGTGTCCTCCTGGACTCTGCGTGCCCTGGGGTTGTCACACATTTTATGGCTGGGGCTGAGGCCCAGCGTGGGAAGTGAGGCTCCTGCCCACACAGGTCAGCTGGGTCAGGCCACATCCGCCCAGCGCTCCTGGGTGGGGCGCCCTCGCGTGGGGGTGCTGCTCCCACGGGGACATGCAGGGACGTCAGAGCAGGACACTTCCCTTCCCTGGGGAGGCGCTGAAGCCGTCTGCCCCACATTGGTGCTGCCCAGCAGGAAGTACAGGCGGGCAGCTGGCCAACAGGCCCTGGGTCTGGCTGCTGCATCCTTCTGCTCTGGCTCTGAGTTCAGGAAGGCGGCACCACCCTCCCACCCTGGAGGCAGAAAGTGGATGCACTGTACTCTTAATGGGAACATGCTTCTCCCTGAAGCCTAGCTCCCTGCCTGCCCTCACTGGCAGGGACATTTCAGTGTTTCTCCTGGGGAGGGACACTCCTTGCCCAACTGAGGCAGCCACAGATGACCCTGGTGGGCCACCTGGCTCAAGACCCTGGGGCTGAGAAAGGGCCTTCTAAATACTTGGAGCAAAAGTAGGGTTGAGGTAGGAAGGGAAGTGGGGTGGTGAGCAACGGGATTAAGGTGGGGCCCCGGCAGAGCCAGGTCCTCCAGCCTTCCCTATAGCTGGTAGGAAGCATCTCCTGGTTAGAGCCCTGGTGACCGCTGGCTGGCTACTTTAGCCCCCAAGCTGTGATGGAAAAGCATGTGAACCATGGCCAGGAATCCGTGAAGGCAGCCCTGAGTGGGTTCGTAACCAAGGGAGGAGATCCGAGGAGTGGGGACAGCAGGTGCAAACGTCCTGGGGTGGGGTAGGCAAGGAGGACTTCAGGGAGCCAAGGGGGCAGGGCCAGCCACAGGGACTTGCACCCTGCTGTAAGGCGGGGGCTGGCTGCATAAACTCCCTGTTTCTCAGATGATGGCACAGGCTCCTATGGCTGCATGTCCCCACTCCACCGAGGCCGGGCCCCAGAGGCGGGTCCAGAACCCTGCCAGGCTCAGGGCCTGTCCCAGATGCCTGACTGCCTCGGCCCAGCAGGTAGGCTCCAGGCCAGACCCTGTGCTCACTGAGCCAAGCTGGGCCCAGGTGGACCAAGTATGTGGGAACCAGGCTCTCTCATGGTGCGGGTACAGGGAGGCTTACTGTTGTGTTAAAGCCACTCACTCTTTTATGGTCTCTTCCCCAATCGGTCTCCTGTGAACAAGTAAACAGCAGGCACAGACCTAGTGAATCTCGGTGTTCACAAGGAACAAATTAGTGGTAACAGCAGCACCTCCCACCAGGGGCCTGGGCATCTGAACAAACCCACAGAAATACTCTGCTTGATCCCGTTTATGTACATTTACATTTTTAAATTTTGAAATAACTTCATATGTACAGAGAAGTTGCAGACAGAGTACACAACCCATTTTTATCTAAGTCATTTGGGAGCACAGTGACCACCCCCAGGCACTATTCTGTGTATTTTCCTGTAAACTCCTACTTTCTCTCAAGGGGCTGGGGCTCTGCACTAGTCCTGACAGCACTCTTCATCAGGGGGACCCGACCCAGCCCCCTGGGCTTCCCAGACCTCCACGACCTTGGGGCTCATGAAGGTGGCAGGCTGGCTGTGCTGTAGGCTGCCACTCAGTATCAGGGCCTGAAGTGTCCTCCCAGTTAGATTCCAGTTGTGTGTCTTTGGCAGTAATGTCACAGGACGATGCTGTACAACAGTGTTTCAATGTTAAGTGAGTCACCATTGAAACACCTGGTGATTTCATGTAAAATTCTGGATTTTCAAAGTCTCTGTTTTTACCCCTGGCTGTGCTAGCTCCACTTGGAGAAGCTGTGCCCTGCACCCGTGCCCCCTGGAGGCCTGCAGCCATGGTAACAGACCCAGGAACGCCCCTGAGAAGGAGGTCAGAGGACTCACTCGGGCCACGCCCTTGAGGGCAAGGACCCCAGGCAATGTCAGCTCTGGGTGCCTGCTTTCAGCCACGCAGCTGGGCCCAGGTGCTGGCTGACCTCAGTGTGACTCGGCCTTGTGAACCAACGTGCATCCCCGTGTGAGTGGGTGTTGTATTTACAAAACATCTACACAGGTAACCTCAGGGGCCAGAACACTGCTGTAGCTTCCATATTGCAGATGGGGAAACTGAGGCACTGGTCTCCTCTCAGGCTGCCATAATGAAGCACTATAGATGAGGTGAAAAAACTCTTCTCCCTTCTCCCGGTCCTAGAGGCTGGGAGTCCAAGATCAAGGTGATGTGGGTCTGGTTGCTGGTGGGCGCTGCTTCCCAGCTGCAAAGGCCACCCTTCGCTGTGTGCTCCCAAGGCAGAGAGCAGCTCTGGTCTCTCACTGGGGAACTTGTCTCATCAGGGGACCCACCCACTTAAGCTCACCTAAATTTGGCTAAAAGCCAAAAGCCCCACCTCCAGATGCCATCCCACTGGGAGCAGGGCATCCACCCGCAAACCGGGAGCACAAATCCTTCCATTGTGTTCAAGAAGGGTGGGCCATGGCACAAAGGCACCATCACAGGACCAGGCCAGACTCAGATCCTGGCCACGCCTCACCCCTCCCGACACCTTTCCTGGGGCAGTTCTGGGGGGCCTCATCACCCCAAAGAATTGTCACGGGAATATGGTTTACAAATACAGTCTTGCTGGAATCTTCCAGAACAAAGGAGTGCAGCCTCAGACCAGGCATTTGGCGGGTCAGGGAGCAGGGAGGAGGACCACGTGCTCAGACTCCAAGGGCTGGCTCATGCCGGGCGGCTCTCGCTGTGCCCAGGGAAGGCGATGAAGAGGCGCCAGCTGCTGGACCCACCCCACCGGGATCCCAGGGAGCAAGTGTTCCTCCAGGGCCCCAGGGGTAGGGCCAGAACCCGCCCTCACGGCTGGAGCCAGGGCCTGGGCTGGGCAAGTGTCTGCCAGCTCCCAGGGCGTCTGGCCTGCTCGCGCCTGTGAACCTCCATCCCCAGCTGGGAATCGGGCCCCAACCATCCCTGAGCCCCCTGAGGGTGGCCAGCCCTGGGACCCTGGTGCATCTGGAAAAATGAGAAACGGAGGCAGACCAGGCGTTTGCCACCGGGCTTGCGCAGCGACTGTCACTGGGGGCCTCTGTGGTCTTGCAGCCAGGTGGCGGCCAGGCCCGTCCTCCCCACCCGCATGGCTGAAGCCTCCAGTGGCCTGGGCTCCTCTCGTGGTGGCTGGGTGCCAGGGTGAGTCCCAGGAGACACCAGCAGAAGCCACACCCACAAGGCAACCTCGTCCCGGAGGTCACCTGTCCACACTGCTGTCCAGGTCTCAGCTGTCTCAGAAGTGGGAGGCGCCAAACCCACCTCTCCGTGGGTGATGTGTGGTCCACGTTCTCAGAGAACAGTTAAATTCAAGGTCTTGTGCCCACCTTGGAAAATCCAACCAGCCACTCAGCTCCAACCTCATGGGAGAAGCCAAAGAAAAGCCCTGAGGAGAAAAAAGAACAAAAAAAAGAAAGAAAGAAAAGCTCTGAGAGCCCCAGACCTATTCCCTGGGGCAGACAGCGAGCCCTTTCCTCGCTCAGGTGGAGACCTCACCCTGCTTTCTCCTAAACCCACCTCACGCAGTGCCTCCACCTTCCAGACACATCCAGAATGTGTCCCTCACCGTGTCCAGGCTGCCACCTGCTGCCTGGAATATTCCAGCAGACTCCCCACTGGCCAATCTCCTGGGGGGCAGCTGCAGACCCAAACCTTGTGCAAAGCCCTGTTAGGTCCTCCCTCAGCTCCCAGGCCCTGGTGGGCTCAAACTGGCCCTGCCCCCTATCCCGCCCCCTCTCCTCACAACCCCCTCCCCTCCCCTGCCTCCAGCCCCGAGGGACCCAGCTGCCTGCCCAGATCAGCAAGCACGCTGCTCCGGGCACTCTGCACCTGCGCAGGTCTCTCCCTGGTCTGCCTCCAAGGTGTCCCCTTGGCAGCACTGCCTCTCGGACCCCTTGCCCAAAGTTGCAAACAGCCCTCCCTCCCCACAAACTCACCCAAACTCCCTCATCTCCTGTGTTTCTCTCCAGGGCACTTCCTACATCCTATTTGCCATGTGTCAACGTGTCCACTCAACTTGGGCTGTCAGCGGTCTCCCCTCCCCACTAGAACACGACAACTTGGCCCCTTTGCTCAGTGCCATAGCCCCAGCACCTAGAGTAGGGTCTGCCTGCAAAGGTCTGTTCCAGGCAGACTCTGGCCCCATGCTGGCTCCTGGTCCAGGCCTTCCTCCCTGCGCCCACCCCAGAGTCCCTTCCTCCACCTGGCCCCTGAGGTGGCTTTAGGGACGGTGGCCATTTATTATCCAGACCAGGACACTTTTGAAGGGAAAGGTAGTGTGGATGATTATGCCAGGACAGTGGATGAAAATCAAGACTGTCGGGTAGAACTGGACAAGGGCCCCTCGTTGTTGGCCAGGCTGGGGGCCCTGCCCTTGACTACACATTAGATCCCCTGGGATGCAGACAAGCTCTGTGCCCAGGGCCGCCCCCAGGTCCCAACCCCACTGCTCTGGGAGGTGCCTGGCAGGATGGTGTTTAACTGTCTATCTTGGTGTTCATTTCGGTGGGGAGAAGTCAAGCCCCCTTATAGTCAGTTAGTGGGAAAGCCACAGAATTGACGTGCAGAAAGCCAGGCAGTGGCCCTCAGAGACAGCAGGACAAGCCGGCACAGGGCTCAGTGGACCAGCCACCCCCCAGCCTGTTTTGTTAACATGACTTCCTTGGAACACAGCCCACCCGCTTGTTTCTGTGAGAATACACAAATAATACCAATACCATGTGGCTGCTCTCTGCAAAGCAGAGGACTTGCCACAGAGGCCGGATGCCACAGAGCAGAAAGCATCGACCACCTGCTCTCAGAGGCCTGGGGCAGGAGCCGCAGCAGCACATACTCAGTATGCACCCAATACCGAGCACAGCCACGAACCAACAGGTAAACATCAGAAGGGTGAATGCGGGAAGTCGGGCGGCTGTAGGCTGAAGGGAAAGAAACGAGAGGTGCGAGGGGGCGGCAGCACTGAGGCTGTCTGGGGCCCCTGGGCAGGACAGTGAGAGCCCCAGGCCTCTGCAGGTGGGCCCTGGCACAATCCCCTGCTGTCTTGCATCATGGCTGCCCTGCTCAGCCTGGACTCTGTCCTTCCTGTCCACACTGCCGAGACTCCAGCCTCTTGCTGCCCCCTCCTCCCGGGCTCCAGTTAGAAGTGCTCGGGGCTTTTGCCCATTTCTACCACATATAGCTGTGTGGTGCTGGGCAAGCCACTTCCCGTCTCTGAGCCTTCCAGTCTCACCTCTCAAAAGGATGCTACAGGCCTGAAGGAGCCAGGTGGTGCATGCTCTTGGAGGGCGTGCGCTCCCTGGGTGGGCCCGTTTGTATCTGTTCTTCTCCTCCTTAGCACTGTGACGTGGACACATCACTCAGCTACCTGTCTGGGCCTGGGGGGTGAGCGAACCTGCCCTGGCACACCACCAGGCGTGGGGCCCAGTTGGCCCCGGTACAATACCAGGAAGTGCCAGGTCATGACTGAGTGGCAGGCACTGAAGCCTCAATGAGCAGTTTTTCACGCAGAATCAGGAGGCGTCCTAGAACTGATGGAGGGTCAGAGTTCAGCCTGCAGCCTTTTTTCTTTCTGGTGGCACGTAAGTTCATGGGGGCCTTACTGCTGATGGTGTCTAGATTTGACAGAATGCGGAAGTGTCATGTAGCTCAACTGCACCAATGTTGCAAAAATCCATGGAGGAAGTACTTTGTGAATCAGAAGTGGCAATTAATGATGCCCAGGCAGTCCTGAGCTCTCAGAACTCCCATCACCCGTCTCTGTCAGGGGCCCCAGAGCAGGTCCCAGGACAAAAGCGTTGAAGAAACAGAGGTGCCCATTTGGAATCAACACTGTCCAGTATCAAATGTTTCAGGGAGCTCTGGGGGGCCGGGGACTCTCTGCGACCCCCTAAAACGTAAATTGGCCTGATTCTGTAAAGCTGGACCTTGGCATACTTTGCTACCCTGTAATTGCACCCCTAGATGTATGCCCCAGAGAAACTCTGGCAGGGGTGGCAAGAGACATGAATGAAAATGTTTGTAACAGTCCCTTCCTAACAGCAGAAACCTAGAAAAAAACATCCATCATTGGAAAGATGAATAGAGAATTTCATGTAGATTTCAAGAGCAGCATCAGGCAGCAGCAAGGCGCTGTAGCCACAACTCAGAACGGACTGAGACCAAGTTCACTGAGAAAAGCAGGCACAAAAGACTGCATATGCCATTGTTAAAAGATTGTCAAAAAAGGAAAAATCGTGACTCACCAGCTCTACAAATGAAAAGTGTTAAAAGATTTTGCTCCAGGAGGGAACCTGGCAGATGTTAGAAAATTCAAAAGAAAATAAAAAGAAACCTTTGTAGATAAGGAATGTTGAAACAAATATGTAAATGGAGAAAATCTGGGTTTCTTCGGAGGTGGAGGGAAGATAATTGAATGTCTGCAGGTAAGACAGAATTTGCTTGACTCAGTTATCTACACCTGATGGAGTTGAAGCTCAGAGGCCATGGAAGCCAGGGCAGGATGCCTAAAGCCCTTCACCCTCAGACTGTGTGAACTTCAGCCTAAAGGGAGTTTCTAGCAGGCAGCAGATAGTTGGGTCTGAGTTTTTGTCCATTCAGCCACTCTCTGATTTTTCACTGGGAAGCTTCTCCATTTATTTACGTTATGGATTTGATCTCTGTCACTGTAAGAACTACAGGAAATAATTACTGGCAGGCAGGTTCACGATTGCCATGTTACTCATTGAGTTCTGTTACTGTTACTCTCTTTTCCCCTCTTGCTGTCTTCCTTGTGCTTGTTAGTTATAATGTACTTTGATTCTCTTTCTCTTTGGTGGAACTTTATCTGTATTTTTGGTGGTTACCTTGGGATGTACATAAAATACCTCATAGTTATCAAAGCCTATTTTAAGCTGTGTTCAATTGTATACAAAGCCCCTCCCTACACTTTAGCTCTCTGCACACATTTTATGTTGGTGTTTTCACACTTTGTTAATATTGTGTATCTTTTAACATCTTTACTAGTTACAGTTACTTTTTAATACTTTTATCTTCTAACTTTTATACTAGAATTAAAAGTGAGATGCCATCATCATGACACTAACATAGTATTACGTATTTGTCTCCACATTCACCTTTACCACCCAGTTTCATACTTTCTTATGCTATTATGCTGTTTCTTCTACAAAATGCCAGTTTTATGAAGCTCTAAAACAATCAAAATGGAAATATACAATGTCTATCCATATATGTGTGTGTGTATATATATATATATATATATACACATACAAATACGTACGTACACATATATATGTCAAGATTGTTTTGCAAAAGCAAGGGAATGACACAATCTCGTGGGTCATAATGCTTCATACAAGAAGCCAGACACCAAAGGCAAACTCTGACCCATTTTTATAAAGTTCAAGGACAGGCAACATTGATCTGTGGAGAAGGAGGCCAGGACAGTTGTTCTATTGTCGGGAGGGATGGGGGGGACCCAGAACCTTCTGGGGTCCTGGGAAGTCCTGCATCTTGAGCTGAGCAGGTTACACATGTGTGCACGTTTGTAAAAATTAATCACCAGATTCTTAAGATCGGTGCACTGTGTGTAAGTTATACCTCAATTCAAAGTAAAGCAAAGGGATGACGAACACAAAATTCAGGCACTGGCAACCTCTGAGTGGCTGAGAGGACAGAATGGGAAGGAACACAGGGGGAAATGGGAATTACTGCGAATGTGGTGGTTTTCCAACTCCATGGTGGTTTTGAGGTTGTTTGTTATCTAATTAAACCTTCTACGTTTGCTTCGCATATTATGTATGTATTGAATAATGATAAAGAGGATTTTAAAAGTAAACAGATAGGAATGTCCAATAACTAAGCACCTTTTTATTTCTCTTATGCAGTATTTCATTTTCCCCTGTTGTGAAAATTTTCAAGCTTAGAAAATAGTTTCATGAGCAGTCACGTACACAGAACCTAAATTTAATTGTTGTTAAACAATTTTTGCCATATTGTTTCATCTATTTTTGTCTTAGCTGAAGTAATTTAGAGTGAAATACAGTGCTTTATCTCTCAGAAAAAGGATATTTTAATATGCCAATTATATCTCAATTTAAGAACAAGGATATTTTCCTAGAGTATAGCAACATAACTATGGCATTTTACAGAATTAACAATAATGCCCTGATGCCTCTTCATACCGTCCATATTCAAATTGGCCCCCTCACCCCTTACGATGTCTGTACGGTGGATTGACCCAGAGCACGTGTTCCATTGGGCAATCTCTTCAGTCTACAACAGCCTGTTGTTTCCCCTTGCCTTTAACTTGATGCACAGCTGGGACCAGTTGTCCCGACAGGTACTTTAAATAAACTAGGCCACAGTAACATGATGGAGAACAGCTGGCAAGGGGGCAAGGCTTTGGTTCAGGTGATCAGGGACGGCTGTTGGGGGAAGGGACATCTGGGCTGAATCGAAGAGGTACCGAAGAACCAGCCATAAAAATCCTAGGGGCAGCGTGTGCCCTGCAGGAGTGTGGGGGACAGTGTGGGTGGGTTGGAAGTGGAGTCAGAGAAGCCAGCAGGAGCCAGGCCACGACAGAGCTGAATGGATGAATGACCAGCAGGCGCAAACGTTCAGGCCAGAAGATTGCCTTGAGTGAAAAATCCCTTGTCAGGTGCATGCTGCTTACTGGGCACTGTTCTAAGTGGTTGTTCTTTTGTTTTGTTTCTTTATTATCAAGTGTACATCACAGTGTTCAGTCTCCCTCCCTCTCCCGCCCCCATCCACTCCCCTCCCCCTTGGCAACCACTAGTCCCTTCTCAGTGTCTGTGAGTCTAATGCTGTTTTGTTCCTTCTGTTTTGTATTGTTTTTATATTCCACAAATAAGTGAAATCAGATAGTACTTGTCTTTCTCTGCCTGGCTTATTTCACTGAGCATAATACCTGCTAGCTCCATCCATGTTGTTGCAGATGGCAGGATTTATTTTCTTTTTATGGCCGAATAATATTCCATTGTGTATAATGTGCCACATCTTCTTTATCTAGTCATCTACTGATGGACACTTAGGTTACTGACTATTGCAAACACTGCAGCGATAAACATAGGGGTGTATATATCTTTTTTAATCAGGGATTTTGTTTTCTTCGGGTAAATTTCTAGGAATGGAATTACTGGGTCAAATGGTATTTCTTTTTTTTATGGGAAAGTGTTTTTTATTAATTTTTTTAACTTTGAATTATTGACATTTTAAGCATATACAAAAATAGAATACTAAAATGAATCCTCATGTATGTATCACATATCTTCAACAACTATCAACACATGACCAATTTTATTCTGTCTGTAATATCCTCCACACCCCACCCTTCACTCCTATTCACACACTGATTACTTCTAAGTAAATCTAAAACATCTTATTTTATCTGTAAATACTGTATGGTTATATCTATCTACAAGAAAGGGCTTTAAATAGTGACTGCCCTGGAGGGGGTTTAGGATTTAATAATATGGGTAAATGTTGAGCCACTGTGTTGTTTATTTGAAACCAACATAAGATTGTATATAAATGATACTTCAATTTTTAAAAGAGCCTTTTAAAAAAGCATAAACAAAGATGCCATTTTATATCTTAAAATTATAATAATCCCATAATATCATCAAATACCTTATCAGTATTCAAATTTGTCAAATTATAAAATTTTTACAAGTGTTTTGGTGGAATCAGGATCCAAATAAGGTACACATATTGCATTTGGTTGACTTTATTCTTAAGTTTCTTGTAGTATATAGATTTCCTCTTTTTTTATCCTCTGTTATGTGTTAAAGTTCTTTTTCCTGTAGAATTTCCTGTATCTACATTTTACTGGTTGCAACCCCATGGTATTGATAACTTGTTCTTATGTTACATACAGAGGCTTGTTAAAATTCGAGTTAGTTACTTTTTGGCAGGAAGATATTCATGGTTGTCTTCATAGGTACTTTGTTTGCATCAGATCAGGAAATACCATAATGCCTGGTTGGATCTTTTGTGACTGTGTATTGATCAATAGATTCAGATATTGTCACCTTGAGTAGAAAGGGTTTTTAAAACTTTGTTAAATAGAGTTGAATACAATTATTGTATGACAGTAATACAAGCTGTGTATGTCTATGTGGGGGTATTTCTTGTCTTGGTTGGTATTTCCATTTTTAATTTTTTGAAGAACCTCCATACTGCTTTCCACAATGGTTGCACCAATTTGCAGTCCCACCAACAGTGTAGGAGGGTTCCTATTTCTCTGCATCCACGCCAGCATTTGTTGTTTCTTGTTTTTTGGGTAGTGGCCGTTCTAACTGGTGTGAGGTGATATCTCATTGTGGTTTTAATTTTCATTTCCATGATGATTAGCGATGTGGAGAATCTTTTCACGTTATCTGTTGGCCATTTGTATTTCTTCTTTGGAGAAGTGTCTGATCAGGTCCTCCACCCATTTTTTGATTGGGTTACTTGATTTTGGGTGTTGAGGAGTATGAGTTCTTTATATATTTTGGATGTTAACCCCTTATCAAATGAGTCCTTTTTGAATATATTCTCCCATACTGTAGGATACCTTTTTGTTCTGCTGATGGTGTCCTTTGCTGAACAGAAGCTTTTTAGTTTGATGTAGTCCCACTTGTTCGTTTTTTATTTTGTTTCCCTTGCCCGAGGAGATATGCCCAGGAAAAAATTGCTCATGCTTATATTCAAGAGATTTTTGCCTATGTTTTCTTCTTAGACGTTTATGGTTTCATGACTTACATTCAAGTCTTTGATCCATTCGAGTTTACTTTTGTGTATGGAGTTAACACAATAATCCAGATTCATCCTCTTACCTGTAGCTGTCCAGTTTTGCCAACACCAACTATTGAAGAGGCTGTCTTTCCCGCATTGTATATTCATGGCTCCTTTATCCTGTATTAATTGACCATATATGTGTGGGTTTATATCTGGTCTCTCTGTTCTGTTCCATTCATCTATGGGTCTGTCCTTGTGCCAGTACCAAATTGTTTTGATTACTGTGGCTTTGTAGTAGAGCTTGAAGTCAGGGAGCATAATCCCCCCAGCTTTATTCTTCCTCCTCAGGATTGCTTTGGTGATTCGGGGTCTTTTGTGGTTCCATATGAATTTTAGAACTATTTCTTCTAGTTCATTGAAGAATGCCATTGGTATTTTGATAGAGATTGCACAGAATCTGTAAATTGCTTTAGGCAGGATGACCATTTTGACAATATTAATTCTTTCTATCCATGAGCACGGGATAGATTTCCATTTTTTGGTGTCTTCTTTAGTTTCTCTCATGAGTGTCTTGCAGTTTTCAGAGTATAGGTCTTTCACCTCCTTGATTAGGTTTATTCCTAGGTATTTTATTCTTTTTGATGCAATTGTAAATGGAATTGTTTTCCTGATTTCTCTTTCTGCTAGTTTTATTAGTATATAGGAATGCAACAGATTTCACTGTATTAGTTTTGTATTGTGCAATTTTGCTGAATTCAGTTATTAGCTCTAGTAGTTTTTTGGTGGATTCTTTGGGGTTTTCTATGTATAATATCATGTCATCGGCAAATAGTGAGAGTTTAACTTCTTCCTTACCAATCTGGATGCCTTTTATCTCTTTGTGTTGTCTGATTGCCATGGCCAAGATTTCCAATACTATGTTGAATAAAAGTGGTGAGTGTGGGTGTCCTTGTCTTGTTCCTGATCTTAGAGGAAAAGCCTTCAGCTTTTCACTGTTAAGTATGATGTTGGCTGTGGGTTTGTCATATATGGCCTTTATTATGTTGAGGTACTTGCCCTCTATACCCATTTTGTTGAGAGTTTTTATCATCAATGGTTGTTGAATTTTGTCAAAAGTTTTTCAGCATCTATTGAGATGATCATGTGGTTTTTGTCCTTCTTTTTGTTAATGTGGTATATGATATTGAGGACTTATGAATATTGTACCATCCTTGCATCCCTGGAATAAGTCCCACTTGTTCACAATGGATGATTTTGATGTGTTTTTGGATTCGGTTTGCTAATATTTTGTTGAGGAATTTTGCATTTATGTTCATCAGGGATATTGGTCTGTAATTTTCCTTTTTTGTGGTTTGTTTGTCTGGTTTTGGTATTAGAGTGATGCTGGCCTCATAGAATGAGTTGGAAGTATTCCCTCCTCTTCTCCTTTTTGGAATGCATTAAGAAGGATGGATATGAGCTCTTCTTTAAATGTTTCATAGAATTTGACTATGAAGCTGTCTGGACTTGGCATTTTGTTTTGGGGGAGTTTACTGATTACCAATTCAATTTCATTGCTGTAATTGGTGTGTTCAGATATTCTGTTTCTTCCTGGGTTAGTCTTGGAGTGTTGTATTTTTCTAGGAAGTTGTCCATTTCTTCTAACTTGTCCAATTTATTGGCATATAATTTTTCATAGTATGCTCTAATAATTCTTTGTATTTCTGTGGTATCTGTTCTGATTATTCCTTCTTTGTTTCTGATTCTGTTTATGTGTGTACACTCTCTTTTTTTCTTGATAAGTCTGGCTAGGGGTTTATCTATTTTGTTTATTTTCTCAAAGAACCAGCTCCTGGTTTCATTGAATTTTTTCTATTGTTTTATTCTTCTGTATTTTATTTATTTCTGGTCTGATCTTTATTATGTCCCTCCTTCTACTAACTTTGGGTTTAATTTGTTCTTCTTTTTCTAGTTTCTTAAATTGTGATTTTAGACTGTTTATTTGGAATTGTTCTTGTTTCTTGGGTAAGCCTGTATCTCTATGTACTTTCCTCTTAGAACTGCCTTTGTTTGCCTCATCCCACAGATTTTGGGCTGCTGTGTTTTTGTTTTCACTTGTCTCCATGTATTGCTTGATTTCTGTTTTAATTTGTTCATTGAGCCATTGATTATTTAGAAGCATGTTGTTTAGCCTCCATGTGTTTGTAAGTCTTTTTGCTTTCTTTGTGTAATTTATTTCAAGTTTCATACCATTGTGGTCTGAGAAGCTGCTTGATACAATTTCAATCTTTTAAAATTTATTGAAGCTCTTCTTGTGGCCTAGAATATGATCTATCTGGAGAATGTTCCATGTACACTTGAGAAAGATGTGTCTCCTGCTGCTTTTGGATGGAGTGTTCTGTAGATATCTGTTAAGTCCATCTGATCTGATGTGTTGTTTAGTCCCTCTGTTTCCTTATTTTTTTTCTTTCTGGTTCATCTGTCTATTGATATGAGTGGCTGTTCCAAAGGTTTTATATCATCAGGTCATCCCATCCTCAAGACAGCCTCATGACTCCCTGACTGCTAGTCAGGATGGGCTGGCTCATGGGCAGTGACAGGTCCAGCAAGCTCAGAAACTTAAAACCATACAGGTTTATTACTTACTCCTGCAGGGTGGTCACTGCAGGACTGTCCAGGGCTGTTGGGGCTCCAGACTCCAATCATGAACATTTGGCCGTCTCAGACACTGATTGGCAGTCCTGTGTGAACAGGTCAGGAGGAGCTGCTGGAGCTCCATTCCAGTAGCTTCTGCTGACAACTCATCAGCCAGCACTGATCACAGGGCTCTAACTGCAAGAAGGGCAGCAAGTTTGTTCTCACTGGGTGCCCAGAAGCTGAGAAGCTAGAAATACCCTAGAAGTATTATGGCTCCATTTAACAGAGAAAAAAACAGTTAAAAAAAGATAAAAGTCAGTTGCCCAGGGTTTCACACCTGGTTATTGGAAAGGCGGGAGTTACCACAGCAGGAGGCTGAGGGTGCGGATGGGTGTGGTGGGTGTAGCTGCTCAGAGAGACTGAGCCCTGCTCGTGACACAGGGCACTGGAGTTTTGCCCTTCTGTCTCAGAGGTCTGGAATCTGCCTCTGGACGCTTGCTCCTTGGCCTGGATTTCCCCAAATTCCTGGGGAGGCTGTGCTTTTGGTGATGGAGGGCTTGGACCAGTGCCACGAGGCCTGGGTCTGACCCCCAACTTGACTCAGGGCCTCTGAGCCACCTCATCCCCCAGCCTCCAGCCAGCATGGCTCTGCTGACATTTTGATTTGGGACTTCTGGCCTCACATCTGTGAGCATCCATTTGTGTTGTTTTAAGTGCCCCCCCCCCAACCCCACTGCCACCATGGTCTGTGGTACTTGTTATGGTGGCCCCAGGACACTATCACAAGTGGTGAAAAGGGCAGGACTCTGGGTCTGTTTGGCATTTAGAGCCAACAGGCTTTCCAGACGTGCTAGAAAGAGTGAGTCAAGGCTGCTGCACAGTTATGGCCTGAGTAGCACAAGGATGGAGATGAGGAAGCATCCAGGAAAGGTGACTGAGCTCCTGTCCACAACATCCACACCACCAGGGGGTGTCAAGGTGCCCTCAGGCCTGGGCTGCCCCAGCAGAGGCCCCTGCTTCCCACCCCCTGCCCCACCCCAGCATACTGTCTGCTCAGAGTCCCTTGGGACAGAAATCACCATGCTTAGGAGCAGGATGCACCCTAAAGCAACAGGCAGGGCCTGGAGCTGCAGGAAGCCTAGGGACTGGGGGACTGGGAGGAGTATACATTCCCCTCCTGGCCCTTCTCCTCCCAAAATAGGAGCTCGGGGGCCTCTACCCTGCTGGTCTGCAGCCTAGGTCACCTCTCCACCAGCTCCTGTCCACACAAGTGCTGTGACCCTCTCCCCATGGGGCTGGGATCTCCTCATCTGTAAAATGGAAGATGGGTCACAGCAGTGCTTTTCATAATAACCAAAGGCAGAAAAAAACAAGCATTCATCAACAAATAAGTAAAAACATTGTGGGTTATTTTTCAGCCACGAAATGGATGGAATATTATCAGCTGGAAAAGGGAGTGAAGTATTGATACAGACAAGGACACAGATAAACCTTGGAAGCATGATGCTGAGTGAAATAAGGCCATTTAGCATATGGTTTTCATTGATACAAAATGTTCAGAATAGGCAAATCCATGGAGACAGATTAGTGGTTGCAAGGTGCCATCAAGACAGAATGTTGTGGGAACCTTTCTATACTGTTGATGGGAATGTAAATTGGTACAACCACTGTGGAAAACAATATGGAAGTTCCTCCAAAAACTAAAAATGGAAATACCATACATACATACATATGGCAATTCCACTTCTAGAAATTTACCTGAAGAAAACAAAACTGCTAATTCAAAAATATATATACATCCCTATGTTCATTGCAGCATTATTTATAATTGCCAAGATATGAAAGCAACCTAAG
Organism: Smutsia gigantea; assembly: GCA_032199065.1. Taxonomy (NCBI): domain Eukaryota; kingdom Metazoa; phylum Chordata; class Mammalia; order Pholidota; family Manidae; genus Smutsia; species Smutsia gigantea. The sequence goes on from JAVSCE010001211.1 coordinate 121,609, forward strand.
TGCTCATAGAACGATGAATGGATAAATAAGATGTGATACAAGTATACAGTGGAATATTACTTAGCCATGAAAAGAAGGAACTCTTACCTCAACTTAATAAAGGCCATATATTACAAACCCACAGCCAACATCATACTTAGTAGTGAAAAGCTGAAAGCTTTTCCTCTAAGATCAGGAACAAGACAAGGATGCCCACCCCCACTTTTATTCAACATAGTATCCGAAGTCCTGGCCACAGCAATCAAACAAAGAGATAAAAGGCATCCAGATTGGTAAGGAAGAAGTTGAACTCTCACTATTTGCAGATGACATGATATTTGTGGGTAAAATTGTAATATTTCTAGAATATCTCACCAAGCTTTATTTAGTGCATCCTCAGGGGTGGACAGAAGTAAGGCTTTAGTTCATCTGCATATCAATAGGCATTCCTCATGGGTGGATAGAAGTTCGTTTCCATATCTATGGGTAATTACCTAGGCAACCCAGGGCTTATCTGAACCTGAGAGGTTAAGGGGAGGGCTGGTTGGCTTCTGCTGGAGCAGAAGAGAGAGATGGCCCCAAACTGCAGTTTGTAAGCAATAAGTGGGTTTTAAACTTTATTTCTCCCTTTGACGGATTTTGGTTTTAGAGGTATTTTGAAATGGGATTTCATCTCCCTGGAGTTACAATATTAAATATAAAACACCCCAAAGAATCCACCAAAAAACTACTAAAACTAATAACTGAACTCAGCAAAGTTGCAGGATGCGAAACTAATACGGTGAAATCTGTTGCATTCCTATATACTAACAACAAACTAGCAGAAAGAGAAATCAGGAAAACAATTCCATTTACAATTGCATCAAAAAGAATAAAATACCTAGGAATAAACCTAACCAAGGAGGTGAAAGACCTATACTCTGAAAACTGCAAGACACTCATGAGAGAAACTAAAGAAGACACCAAAAAATGGAAATCTATCCCGTGCTCATGGATAGAAAGAATTAATATTGTCAAAATGGTCATCCTGCCTAAAGCAATTTACAGATTCTGTGCAATCTCTATCAAAATACCAATGGCATTCTTCAATGAACTAGAAGAAATAGTTCTAAAATTCATATGGAACCACAAAAGACCCCGAATCACCAAAGCAATCCTGAAGAGGAAGAATAAAGCTGGGGGGATTATGCTCCCTGACTTCAAGCTCTACTACAAAGCCACAGTAATCAAAACAATTTGGTACTGGCACAAGGACAGACCCATAGATGAATGGAACAGAACAGAGAGACCAGATATAAACCCACACATATATGGTCAATTAATACAGGATAAAGGAGCCATGAATGTACAATGCGGGAAAGACAGCCTCTTCAATAGTTGGTGTTGGCAAAACTGGACAGCTACAGGTAAGAGGATGAATCTGGATTATTGTGTTAACTCCATACACAAAAGTAAACTCGAATGGATCAAAGACTTGAATGTAAGTCATGAAACCATAAACGTCTAAGAAGAAAACATAGGCAAAAATCTCTTGAATATAAGCATGAGCAATTTTTTCCTGGGCATATCTCCTCGGGCAAGGGAAACAAAATAAAAAACGAACAAGTGGGACTACATCAAACTAAAAAGCTTCTGTTCAGCAAAGGACACCATCAGCAGAACAAAAAGGTATCCTACAGTATGGGAGAATATATTCATAAAGGACTCATTTGATAAGGGGTTAACATCCAAAATATATAAAGAACTCATACTCCTCAACACCCAAAATCAAGTAACCCAATCAAAAAATGGGTGGAGGACCTGATCAGACACTTCTCCAAAGAAGAAATACAAATGGCCAACAGATAACGTGAAAAGATTCTCCACATCGCTAATCATCAGGGAGATTAAAACCACAATGAGATATCACCTCACACCAGTTAGAATGGCCACTACCCAGAAAACAAGAAACAACAAATGCTGGCAAGGATGTGGAGAAAAGGGAACCCTCCTACACTGTTGGTGGGACTGCAAATTGGTGCAACCGCTGTGGAAAGCAGTTTGGAGGTTCCTCAAGAACCTAAAAATAAAAATACTATTTCACCCAAGAATTCCACTCCTAAGAATTTACCTGAAGAAAACAAAATCCCTGATTCAAAAAGAGGTATGCACCCCTATGTTTATTGCCACACTGTTTGCAATAGCCAAGATATGGAAGCAACCTAAGCATCCATCAATAGATGACTGGTTAAAGAAGATGTGGCACATTATACACAATGGAATATTATTTAGCCATAAAAAGAAAAGAAATCCTGTGATTTGCAACAACATGAGAAAAGAAATCCTGTGATTTGCAACAACATGGATGGAGCTAGAGGGTATCCTGCTCAGTGAAATAACCAGGTGGAGAAAGACAAATACCATATGATTTCACTCATTTGTGGAATATAAAAACAATGCAAAACAGAAGGAACAAAACAGCATTAGACTCACAGACACTGAGAAGGGACCAGTGGTTACCAAGGGGGAGGGGAGTGGATGGGTGGGGGAGGGGGAGGGAGACTGTTGAACACTGTGATGTACATTTGATAATTTAAAAAATAATCATAAAATTAAAAAAAAAAGCAAATCTTGTCATTTGTGATAATAGGGATGGACGAGAGGGTATTATGCTAAAAGAGAGAAACCAGGTGGAGAAAGACAAATATCATATGATTTCACTTATATGTGGACTCTAAAAACAAAACAAACAAATAGGAAATAGACCCATAAATATGAACAACATACAGTTGGTTACCATAGGGAGTGGGTGCAGGGATTGGTGAAACAGGTGAAGGTGATAAAGAGGTACAAACTGCAAATTGTAAAATACGTTAGTCATGGTAATGGACATGCCACGCAGGGAATATAACCAATATTGCAATGTCTCAGTGTGGTAATGGGGTAACTACACCTACTGCAGCAAGCATCGAGCAATGTATGTAATTTTCGACTGGAGGGGGATGGGAAGGGAGCAGAGAACAGATGGGGGCAGGCGGGCAGGAGAGGGGGTCAGGGTCATCAGGGGACTCCCCTGGTGTCGCCTGAAGCAGGACTGGAGGGAAGACAGGCTTGCCAGGTTGGGAGAGCAGGAAATGCAACAAAGTATGGAGACTAGAGGTCAGGGTCAGATCAGGGTTAGGGAGGCAAACTCTGAGGAGGCCCCAGGCCCTGATCTGTCCCCAGGCCCTGTAGGGACAGCCTGGCAGGGGTCTTCATGCCTTCAGAATGTCCTACAAGGTTGGTGACTGTCCACTCTCAGTGGGATGGCTATTGTCCAAGTCAGGCTGAGTCACCCACCCTGCAGGGTGCAAGGCCTTGGGGCACACTGCTAATTATTTCTTCAGGAACCAGTGTTCCCTGCAGGCTCCCACCAGACTGGGCCTCCCTCAGGAGCTGCTGAAGTGCCTGGGTTGATTCTGTCTGGGGCTGGGAAGATTCTGGACAAAGCTTGGTCCATGGACCTGGCAATGGCTGGCTCCTGCTTGCTGTGGGTCCCGGAGGGAGGGCTTTCTTCCTCACCTGTAGATGTGTCTCTCAGGGCCACAGTCGGCAGCCCCAGCGCAGCACCCATGGGCAGGTGGATGGCCCCACATCTGTAGGCGGCCACTGCCCTCCCCTCCCCAGCCCCTGTGAACCCCCAGTTTGCTCCTGTCTGTGCCTTGGCCTGTTCTGGGCACCTCACACATGTGGAAGTCACACAAGACAGGCCTTTTGTGTCTGTTCTCTTTCACTTTACTGAGTTTTCCAGGTTCATCCTACTAGAGCATTATGTTACTACTTCTTTCTAAAACTGACTTTATTGAGACGTAATTTTCACACGTTAAGTGTACACATTTTCAGAGTATAGTTCAGTGAGCTTTGACAACTGTATAAAACCACGGATCCACCACCTCAGGACTATAGAACATTGTCTCCACCACGTCGCTTCCTACCCTTTCAAAGTAACCCCACCCCCAGCAAACAGCCAAGATCCTGTTTGTGAGGCTCTCAGGGAATGGAAAGCCACAGTAGGGCAGGTTGTGCCTGGCTTCTTCCGCTTTGCAGAGTCTTGAGGTTCTACATCTGGAACTGATATTCTATGTCAACGATACATCATTTTTTTTAAGCCAAAAGTTTTTAATTTAAAAAATAAAAGGTTTCGAGGTTCAGCCCTGCTGCTGTGTGGCCAGGACGTTTGTTGTGTCCTTTCAATTGCTGCTTTTCCAGTGTGGGCATGCACCACGATTTGTTTCTCCATTCACCGATTGATGGGCGTATGTCTCCAGCTCTGGGCTGTTCTGGAAAAAGCTGTAGTGAACATTTCCAGTCCGAGATCTTGTGTGGAGGAGCCTAGGACTGCTGCGTGGTCTGTGCCGCTATACAAGGACCTGTTTTCACTGCCACATGGTTGGTAGCCTGGAGCTCCTTCCACTCCCTAGCTGTCACATCCCAACCTGCCAGAGCTAGGAAGCAAGTTCCCACCCCTGCCTGCCCAGTTTATAGTCAATCCTCGCTCCAGGGCAAAAGGAGGGCTGCCCTGCCTTTGTTGAAACAATGATGACTGAGGCCTCAAGAAGCTTTGCCCAAAGTCCCTAGAGGGAGACACAAGCCTCAGGAGGGAAAACCCTGAGGGCCAGCTCTGGTACTAGTGCTGGAATTAGCTTGGGCCCCAGGGCAAGGAGGTTTAGCATAGTTTTGCAGGAAACTGGGCACATCTACATTGTTCCACTTAATCCTCTGTGACCTCTCCCCTTTTTCAGGTGAGGTCAGAGGCAGGGAGAACCGCCCAGGATCCTGGAGGAGACCCCTGGCAGTTACAGTTCCCATCCACGGTGGGGGGAAGGGTCAGGTCTGGAGGAGGGATGCCTCTCCCAGGCCCTTGTGTGAAGAGTGGATCAGTCTCTGGGTGTTGTGGACTGGGGTGGTGCAGAGGGGAATCAGGTAGAGGAACTTGCTTTCGATTGTATTCACTACTGCTGTAGGAGATTTTACACCAAACTTGTAAATGTCAAAGGCAGCATGCTCGTTCACTGTCATGTTGGGGACCAGCTACTAGGCCCACCCAAGGATTACTTAATAACCCAGGACAGGGTCAGCAAACTTGTTCGTAAAGGGCCAGATGGCACGCAGGGCTTTGCAGACCCCACAGCACTATTGAAACACCTCAGCTCTGCAGGTGCGGCTCTAAAGTAGCCACAGACAATAATTAAGCCAGTGGGCATGGTTGGGTTTCAATAAACTTGATTTGCCAAAACAGGCAGTTACTATTGGGATATATAAAGAACTACAGCTCAAACAACCCAATTAAAAACTGGTCAAATGACTTGTACAGACATCTCTCCAAAGAAGATAAAGAAATGGCCTGCAGGCATATGAGAAGATGCTGGATGTCACTAATCATTAGAGAAACTGGAATAAAAAACACAGTGAGAAGCCACCTCACATCCCCTAGGAAGGCTAATTTTAAAACAGCAAAAAATAACAAGTGTTGGTGAGTCTGTGGAGAAATTGTGCACTGCTGGTAGGAATGTGAAATGGTGCAGCTGATGTGGAAAGCAATGTGGTGGTTCCTCTAAGGATTAAAAATAGAATCATTGTGCCATCCAGCAACTCCACTTCTGGCTATATAACCAAAAAAATTGGATTCTGGATCTCAAAGAGATTTTTGCACACCTGTGTTCATAGCAGCACGATTCACAACAGACAGAATGTGGAAGGAACTCCAGTGTCCACAGACAGGTGGGCAAATAAACAAAATGTGGCCCATCCCTACTATGGAATATTATTCAGCCTTAAAAATGAAGGGAATTCTGACACACACTGTAACTTGGATGAACTTTTTCTAAGGGAAATGCACTAGACACCAAATGAAATTACTGTGTGATTCCACTTTATAGGCAGTCCCTAGAGGAGTTACATCCATAGAGACATAAAGCAGGATGGTGGGAGTCAGGGGCTAGAGGAGGGGGAGAGGGAATGGGTAGTGTTTCATGGTGACAGAATTCAGTTTGGGAAGAAGAGAAAGTCCCAGAGATGGAGGCGGGGAGGCTGCACTGAGGTAGGGCAGGGACATGCAACAAGCATCATGATTAATTTTTCCTGACTATTGAAAGAAGAGAGGGGATGTGAACTCAACAGTCCAAGCAGGTTTATTGCTGAACTTGAGAGGGCCCCCTCTGTCCTGGCCAGCAGAACAAAGGAAAGAGGGTCTGTAACAGGTCAAGAGGCTTTTTATGGCCAGGGCTTTGGCAGGCTCTTTGAGGGCAGGGGTTAGGGGAAAGGTGGGCTGTGGCTTGCTGATGTGTCCTCTGGAGGATGCTTGTAGCCTGGTTAAGATGACACCTAGGTCTCTCTGAGATGGTGGGTGGGCTTATTCAAAAGGTGGTACTCAGGTCCAGATTCTGTCAATTATGATGAAAAATACCAAGATATAAACAGTATAGTAAGAACAGGAGGGACTCCATCTTAAGGCTAAGATTCCATTTTAAAAACCAGGGAGTTAGAAGGTAAGATTCCTAACATTTTATGGCAATGAGCAATTAACCAATCCTATCTTAAGGTGGGACAAGTAGTCCTAAATGATAGTCCCCACTGCTTGAGGGTAACCACTGTCTTGGAGAAGAACAGGATCAAGATATTCCTTGTGTTAAGTTTATCTTACAGAACATCTAGAACACAGACTGTGGATGGTGATATAGTATATCTCAGCAGAGATAGACACCATGAGACCACAAGTCAAGCCTATGCCCAACAACCCCCCCCAGTGCTCCCCACCACCCCCTTTGCCCCATTCTTGAAAGCCTTAAAAGACAGAATCCTAAGCCTTGAGTGCACCCCCTCTCTGAGGATGCCGACACCCCCCTTTCTGTGAGTGTATATTTTTGCCTTAAATAAAGACTTGTCTCTGCTCAACTTACTGTTTTGTCTCTGAGCTCTTCCAGTGGCAAGTCTTTGTTACTTCACCATTTCATTCAATTTCCTAGACTTAAGCAAAAGTCTTCCCTCTCTCTGTTCTACTTCAGACAAGTAGGGAAGGACTACTGAGATCTGATTTGGACTTGCAGGTTCCTGTCACCTGGGTGACCTGCAACTGTATCATGCTGTTTAATAGCCTGCCTGAAAGTGTTTGCTTTGAGAAGTTTTCAGAACATAATCTCACTCCATCCAGTGCTCTGTGGCTCCCCCAAATCCTGGGGTGGTAGGGACTTAATTCCCACGCAGTGCAGATTCAAGCAGACCCTGGATGCCAGGTGACCCTGGCTTTAGGAGTTGATAAGGGATTTGCTCTATGCAGAACAAGAGTTCAATGAGCTTCCCTTTCCTCTCCTGCTTTTCCTTGCACTCAACTGCCTGCAAGGCTCTGTCATTCACTGCTACTCTCCCTTTGAATGAATTCCTTCCTTACCTACACTTACCTGACCTGCTCGAAAATTCTTTCTTGTTCAGAGTCAAGAACCCTCCCCTGTCTAGGTTGAAGTTTCACCTAGTGCCCAGGGAGAAACCTCCTCAGACGCAGCTGCCCGACACAGCACTACAGCATGAATGTGCTATGCCCCAGCGCTCTGCACTTAAAGTGGCTGCAATGGCAATGTTTAAGTTATGTGTATTTTGTCACAATTAAAAAAAGAAAAGAAAAGAAAAAGCAAATGGAGGGTGGGATTTGGCCCCTAGACCATAAGTTTTCTGATCTTTGATGCAAAGGTGTTAATGTGCAGGTTTTTGTCAAGCAGAGAACAAGATGTCTCTGAGGTAGAAAGG
>JAVSCE010001212.1:0-69158 GCA_032199065.1 Smutsia gigantea
TACATATTCTTCTCTAGAGCCTTTAGGTCCTTGAGACTTACAGGCATCAAATGACTTGCCTTAGAACATGACATGATTTAAAGGACCAAGGTGAGAGTCAACTCTAGCTCTATTACCTCTGTGTAGTGGCTTGTAAACAGTATGAGGACCTCAGAAGGCCCAGAGAAGCAAAGAACATAGCTTGTGAATAAGAAGCTTCATTTCTCTTCCATGACTTGACCTTTCAGCAACTAGCCTTAGCTTATGTGACATTACCATCAGGTCGTAGATGGCTGTCAATCAGTTCTTGCTACTACACCTGCTAATAAGCTTCAGGTTGTTCCCTTGGACCCTCTCTGACATATAAAATACCAATAATGGAATTTCAGGATTTTGGTAAGGTGGTGGGGAAATAGATTACAAGATCTGGAATGATAATCATGCAGTAAAAATGCCACTATTCCCCCATTCTGAGCCAGTGCACAAATCACTAAGTGATCATATAACTTCCTTATACAGAACTTAGATACTGTCTCAGAATCATCTTCTATCAATGGGTAAGCATTGGAATGAAAAATTATATCTATTTGCAACCCTGCTTAGGCCTATCAGATCCTACTAAGTAGGCAACTATATGCTCCATGTATGCAAGAGCCTGTGGTTGAAAGCTGCATTCAGTCCACAGAAGCTCATTCCTGGTTGCTCTTCTATCTATACTGAGCACTATCCTGGAAAGAACCAGAAAAAAACAGCCCTGAAATGGTCCTTACATATCATCTAATGTAACTGAGGCATTTAAACTACTTGCACCAACAAGTTTAGTGCTTGAGCTTCCTCGAGGCTCAAGAGTAAAGGGAAATATGGTGGATTATATAATTTCTGCATTTGAGAAGAGAAAATTAGTTGTTTATGAAAAATAAAGTTTCTCCTTTGTTAAACAGAAAGGGAATTTATGCAGGAAAAAATTAATTGCATGCTTCCTACTGTAATATTTTGTCATTGTGGTAGGCATCTTGACAGGAATTATTTCCTCTCAACTTTGTGACAATCATATGACCTAAAAATTACTTTTTTTATTTTGAAGATATTAAAGTTAAGGATCATAGAGTAGAGAATGCTGCCTGAGGTCAATAGTAAATAAGTGATAAAGTCAAAATTTGATCAAGATTTGATTCGTTTGATTCAAAAGAACCTTTGAAATATATGTGATACCTTTCCAGCATATCATGTTGCCTCCAAAAGTAACACAGAATGACATAATGGGATTGTATTCCATTTATTCCACAAATATATGTTGAGTGTGTCCTATGTGCCAAGCACTGGTCTAAGTACTATAAGAAACAAGGCTCTTGTAACTGTGGAGTTTATGATCTGGAGGCCATGGGGTTAAGGAAGACACAGGCAATATTCAAATCTTTATTTAAAATATATTATTGTCAATTATTAAAGTATTAGTAAGGAAAACTACAGGGAGCTAAGAAATCATATCACCAAAGGGGTTTAATGTAGTCTGGGAGGTCAAAGTTTAATCTGTGGGGTAGGGAGTGTACTAAAACATTCTAAGCTGATGGAAAAACTGTGCAAAAATCCTATGGTGGGAATGCCTGAAAAAATGTTCATTATGTCAGAAACACAAAACATAAGGAGGAGAATGACTGATGAAGAAGGCCTTGTAGGCCTCCATTTTATCTTACGAACAAAGGAAGCCATTGGAGAATTTTTAGAACAGGAATGAAATGTTCCAGTATATATTTTTAAAATAATTTTTCCATTATGATATATAGCATATAGGCCAAAAGTTGCCTAAAACTTGTACAATTCAATGAATATTTATGAAGTGAAATGCATGTAACTATCACCCAAGTCAATAAACAATACATTTCCAAGACCACAGAACACTTCTATGTGAACTTCTTTGTTAATAACCCTCAGAGGTCATCACTATCATGAATTCTGTGATGCCCTTGTCCTTTTTTGGTCAAGTAACCTTTTTACTTTATGGTAATTGTAGATTCAGATGTAGTTGTAAGAAATGATATAGAGAGATACCTGTACCACATTTCTCTCAACAGTAGCAACTTGCAAAACTACAGTACAATATCACAACCAGGATATTGATATTGATACAGTCAAGACATAGAACAGTTCCAGCACTGCAAGGGTCCCTCCTGTTGCCCTTTATAGCCACACTCACCTCCTCATCCCCTTGACCTACCCATTCCTGTACACTGGCAACCACTAATGTGTTTTCTATATTCTCCATTTCAATGACTTTATTTCCATTTCAAGAATATTACATAAGTGGAATCATATGGTATGTGGCCTTTTTGGAATGGTTATATTCATTCATTATATTCCTTGGAGATTCTTCTGAATCATTGAGTGTATCAATATTTTATCCCCTTTTCTTGTATTCCATGGCATGAATATAGCACAGTCTGCTTGATTCATCACCCATTGAAGCACATGTAGGTAGTTTCCAGTTTGGGCCTATTAAAAATAAAGCTGCTATACACATTTGTGTACAGGTTTTTATGTGAACATAGTTTTAATATATTTGGTATAAATGCCTACAAGTGTAATTTTGGGGTCATATGGTAAGTATATATTCAATTTTGTAAGATATTGTCACTTTTTTCCAGGGTAGTTGTACCATTTCCATTCCAGTTTGTCCATATCCTCACCATCATTTGGTGTTACCCCCACTGTTTAGTTTAGCCATCCTGATAGATGTGCAGTGATGTTTCATTGTAGTTTTAGTTTGCATTTCCCAAATATCTGTGTTGAACTTCTTTTCATGTGCTTATTTACCATCTGTATATCCTCTTCAGTGAAATACCACCTTATGTCTTTTGCCCATTTTCTAACTGGATTGTTTACTGTTGAGCTTTGAGAGTTCTTTATAGATGCTATTCTTTGTCATATATATTAAATCATTGGGTTGATTGTATTGTTCAGTTTTTTCTGTCTAGTAGTTCTATAAATCTCTGAGAGTAGGTGTTGAAGTCCTCTACTACAGTTGTGGATTTGCCTATTTTTCCTTACAACTCTATCATTTTTTGCATCTTGTGTTCTGATGTACAGTTGTTTGATGCATACACATTTAAGAGTGTATGTTTTCCTACCGGACTGATCATTTTATCATTATGTAACGCGCTTTTTTGTCTCTAGTAATTTTTGGCTCTGATGCATATTTTATCTTATATTAATATAGCTATTCCTGCTTTTTAATGCTTTTCGTTGCATAACTTTTCCGTCCTTTTACTTTCAATTTAGTGATGCCACTATTTAAAGTGAGTTTCTTATATAATGCATTTCATTGGATCATTTACTTTTTCCACTCTATGAGTTTCTGTCTTTTAAGGATAATTGTATCATTTATATTTAAGGTGATTATTGATATGTTAGTCTGTCATTGATTTTTTTCCTGTTTGTTATCTTTTTATCCCTTTGTTCTCTTTTCTTACATTCTTCTGGGTTATTTGAACTTTTTTTTTAGGATTCCATGAAGATCTCTTTGTAGTGATTTTTAGTATCACTTTGCGTCATTTTCTTAGTGGCTGCTCTAGGCATCACAATATATCTGTATAACTTTTTAAAGATTTCTTGCATTGTCATTTTACTTTGTAGATTTAAGTGCAGAAAACTTTCTTTACATCTCTTTGCCATCCGCACATTTTAAATGTGATATGTTAAGTATTTCTTCTGCATACTTTACCAGGTTTTATAATTTTTGGTTCACTTATCAAATATTGATGTAAGAAACTCATGAGGAAACAATGAATGTTGGCGAGGATGTGGAAAAGGGGAACCCTCCTACACTGCTGGTGGGAATGTAAGCTAGTTCAACCATTGTAAAGCAATATGGAGGTTCCTCAAAAAACTAATGATAGAAATACCATTTGATCCTGGAATCCCACTCCTAGGAATTTACCCAAAGAATACAAGTTCTCAGATTCAAAAAGACATATCCACCCCTATGTTTATTGCAGCACTATTTACAATAGCCAAGATATGGAAGCAACCTAAGTGTGCATCAGTAGGTGAATGGATAAAGAAGATGTGGTACATATACACAATGGAATATTATTCAGCCATAAGAAAGAAAGAAATCCTACCATTTGCAACAACATGGATGGAGCCCGAGGATATTATGCTCAGTGAAATAATCCAGGCAGAGAAAGACAGGTGCCAAATGATTTCCCTCATTTGTGGAGTATAACAACAAAGCAAAACTGAAGGAGCAAAACAGCAGCAGACTCACAGACTCCAAGAAGGGACAAGCTGTTACCAAAGGGGAGGGGTGTGGGAAGGCGGGTGGGGAGGGAGGGAGAAGGGGATTGAGGGGTATTATGTTTGGTGCACATGGTGTGGGTGTTTACAGAGAAGACAGTGTAGCACAGAGAGGGCAAATGGCAAATCTGTGGCATCTTACTACACTGATGGATGGTGACAGCAACGGGGTGTCGGTGGAGACTTGGTGATATGGGTGACTGTAGTGGCCACATTGTTTTTCATGTGAAGTATTCATAAGAGTGTATATCAATAATACCTTAATAAAAATAAATAAATAAACCTTTTCCCATATTCTCAAAAAAAAAAAGAAGAAACTCAGAAGAAGTAGGATAGTCTAGTACATTCATTCCTACTTTTACCCATTCCAATATTCTTCTTCCTTTTTATGGTTCCAAGCTTTCTTCTGTCTTCTTTTCAGAAGAAAGAAAAAAATCATTTACTTTTTATTTAGAGAACTTCTTTTAGCCATTGTTTTAGGGTGGGTCTGCCGATGACAAATTCTTTCAATTTTTCTTTATTTGATAATTTCTTTATTTTCCCTGCATTATGAAGTATAATTTAGCTGTCTATAGAAATCTAGGTTAACAGTTTAATCTTTCAGTACTCTAAAAATGTATCTCTTTATTTTGTTCGTTATTTCTTGGACTTCAGTGCTACAAATGTTGGATCTTTGTTTATTGTGCCACAGGTCTTTAATACTCTGTTCACTTTTTTTGCCTATTTTCTCTCTGTTATTTATATTGTATGAATCTGTCACTCTGTCTTCAAATTCACTGATTCTATTCTCTGCCATCTCTACTCTATTGGGCTCAACAAATGAGGTCTTTTTGTTTTTGCTATTGTATTTTTTAGTTTTATACTTTCTAAGTTATTGCCTTTTATAACATTTTTTTTTCCTGGGATTTTCTGTTTTTTTCATTTGATACAAGGGAAATTTTGACTGTGAAGCATTTTTTGGTGGCTGCTTTAAAATCCTTGTTAAATAATTCAAGCATCCAAGTCATTTCAGTGTTGGTGCTATCTGATTGTTTTTTCTCATTCAAGTTTTGATTTTCTTGGTTGGTATGATGTGTGATTTTTTAAATTGGGTTTTGGATGTTTTGGATGTTATATGATGCTATACTGAATCCTATTTAAAATTTTTATTTCATTTTATTTTTTCAAGCAGGTGGTCCCCCCTATTGATTTATAGTGCAAAGACCAAGTGGGCATGTACGTTCAGCTTCCTGCACCCTGCTGACACCATCTCTGCAAAAGTGATGCATTAACTGATACTGCTTCATTGAAGATGGATGGAGTAGGAATTTAGCTTCCTCCTTCACCCCTCTCATACCTTCCTATTGAAAGCAGGGCACCATATTGTTGCCTCTAAGTGAGATGTAAGATTAACCCCTCACTGGTTCCACTGTCCTCATGGAGGGCATATTCAAATTTCTCTGTTGCTGTAGGGTGGAGATGGAAGCTCAGCTTCCTCTAGAATTCACTGATAATGTAGGATGTGGGGAGAAGAGGCAGCAGTGCTGCTTAGATTTGCTTTGCACTGCCTCTTACAGAGTCATTGCTATTATGTTTGTGTGAAGGTTCAGCCTCAGCCACCTTGGGGCTACTCTGTCTTGGCAGAACCAGAAATACATATTTTTTAAAATATAGTTTTATTAATTACATATACATCCATTAAAATATAGCTAGATTTGTCTTTTGAAAAATTATATTAATGGAATCATAAACTGTATGTTCTTCTGTGTTTTCTTTTGTTCAACATTAGGTTTTTAAGATCAATACATGTTGTTGCATATAACTATAGCTCATTTGTTTCCATTACCATGTGGTACTCCATTGTACAAATACACTACAATCTATCCACTTTACGCTACATCAACATTTAGATTGCTTCAAAATTGGTGCTATTATGAACAAGACTATCATGACCATTCTGGTATATGTGTCTTGGTACACAGCTACATTAGTTTCCAGGACATATGAGTTGTGGAATATCTGGGTTGTAGAGTATGCATATGCCCATATTTACTAAATAATTAAAAACTCTTTTACAAAGTGGTTGTGCCAATTTATACTACCACCAGCAGTATAATGAGAACTCTCATTACTTCCATTCTCATTACCACTTGCTGTCATCAGGCTTTTAAATGTTCTCCAATCTAATAATCGTGTCAGATGTACACTTTTAAAAAGACATCCCAGCTATAATGTGAAGCATGCACTGGAAGGGAAGAATGGTACACATTTTCTATAGCAATTTTATAGACTCTTCATCTTATTCAGATTGCTATTACAACAAAGGACATGCTGGGGAAATAGAACTAAGGAAAGACATTTCAGCCAGTGGAAGTAAAAAGGAGATAGCTATGACTCAGAATGTCCAGAAATTTGTAACCCTGTGGTTCCTAAATTATGAATTGAGGTTTTTTTAAGGTACCACAATGAACTAATAAGGGCATTGTGGCATATTTTAATATTCTGAGCAAAATACTGTAGTAATTGATATCTGCAAAAATCACATAAGCTACTAGCTTCAGGTAGGTCAGTTTCAACACTTTTGGTGGCTGCCATGATAAAAATCAAGCATTGTGTGAAAATCCATATGCAATAGGAAATGAACATGGTGATGGTCAAGCTGATTCAAAGGCCTGAGAAGTTGTGCACTACATGAAGTGTGGGTATTTAAAAGGAAATAAAATAGTATTTTTACTGTATATTAATACATGTATCAATATTTTTATTTTAAGTTTTGTGTATTATTTTAAACAGCTATTAGTTATTAGGGCATAAGTATTTATTGAGTTGTTTGAACTTAACTACTTAATAAATAGAACAGTTAGATATTTCTTTTGGCTTAGAGTCACTGTGAAAAAAATTAATGACTTTTTTTCACCAATGCTGAGAGCATTGGTAACCAAGAAAGTTTGGGAACTTCTGATATAACCTGATAAACCAAGAGAAATATATGAAAGGGTGACCTAAATTCTTCCTCTCTTGCCAATCTCGCTGTTCTGTGATAGAGGCTGCAAGACTTCCTTCCACTTTCTCCTTCCCTGTCTTGAACTCTTCACTGCTTGGGGGTGGAAGGAAGGGGCTTGAACAAGCATTTTTATATCTGACCTGTCTGTAGAAGAAATACTACCTTTGGCTGAATTTCCAAGTATCTAAAACAGTTTCTGAATTAAGGGTGAGTTTAATTTTCATGAGCCATAATAAAATAGTTTTATTTACTCTATATTAGTAGCAGTTCCTCAGGAAAGAGATGCTATTTATATGTTCCTGTTACCGGCAGACAAAATGAAATCATTACCTTACATTCTAAGCTCATTTTATAAGAAAAAAAGGCCCACAAAAAGAGATTACAATCAGAAAATTAATTGCCATGTAGTTAATTGATCTTATTTTCCATTGGCCCAAGGAGCTCATGTTCTAAATGTTATGCATAACAGAGATAGGTAGATAGGAAGGTAGATAAGTTCATATAGAGGTAGGTACACAGATGATGGACATAGAGATAAAGATTGGGGCTCTATAAATATATAGATCATAACTATTCACAGAGGAACATATTAAAATTTTATTTATGTTTAACTTTTTATTTTTATATTGAGGTGCTCTTAATAAAATGCACAAATCTTAGCATACAGCTTGATGAATTTTGACAGGTGTGTATACTCTTGTAACCATCTTCCAGATATCAAGCATTCTCACTAACATTTTCCACCTTTACCTATTTCACTCCCCCACACACCACCCCCACCTCCCCTATGGCAACCACCAGTCTGTCCTCTGTGTCAGTAAGTCTGTTTTATTTATATATATATATATAGAAGTATAGTTGATATACAATATTATATTGGTTTCAAGTATACAACATAGTAATTTGACAGTTATATACATTATTAAATCCTCACCCCAAATAGTATAGTTTTTATCTGTCAACATGGAAGGATGTTATAGAACTATTGACTATATTCTCCATTTGTTTTATTTGCTTTGTTTTTTAGATTTTACAGGTAAATGAAATCATATGGTATTTGTCTTTCTCTGTATCACTTGTTTCACTTAGCATAATACACTCTAGGTTCATCCACATTCTTGCAAATAGCAAAATGTCCTTCGTTTTTATGGCTGAGTAATATTCCATTGTATATTTTATCCATTCATCTATTGGTGGCTATTTAGGTTGCTTCCATACTTTGGCTAGTGTAAATAATGCTGTGATAAACATAGGGATCCATATGTCTTTTGAATTGGTGATTTTATTTTCTTCATATAAATTCCCAGGTGTGGAATTACTGAGTCATATGGTATTTGTGTTTTTAGTTTTTCGAGGCTCCTCCATACCACTTTCCATAGTGGCTGCACCAGTTTATAATCCCACCAGCAGTGTGGGATTGTAGAGTTTTCAGTCCTCCACATCCTTGCAAACACTTGTTATGTCTTGTCTTGTTGATATTAGCCACTCCGCCTGGTGTGAGGTAATACTTCACTGTGGTTTTGATTTGCATTTCCCTGATGATTAGTGATGGTTGGTGATATTGAGCATCTTTTCATGTGCCTATTAGCCATCTGTTTGCCTTTGGAAAAATGTCTTTTCAGATTCTCTCCCCATTTTTTAATTAGATTATTTGTTTCTTTGGTGTTGAGTTGTATGAGTGAGTTCTTTATATATTTTGGATGTCAGCCCCTTTTTAGATATATAATTTGTAAATATATTCTATCATACAGCAGGTTGCCTGATATTAATCTTTTAAGAATTCTCATCAAGAAGGACAGAGATGAAAACTCAGAAGCTAGATAATACCAGAATGTCAAGGTGGTAGAAAATTTAGAGACATTCTGATCACATTACAGATGGGGACACCAAAGACTTAGCTAGATTCTAGCAGGGAGTGTGGCACAACAGCAAGGCCTAAGCCCTTGTTTGCTAAGGGAGCAAACACATTACAAAACTTCTGTAGTTACCTTCCTTTTGTCACATGGTCTTGCTTTCCATTTTTATTGCTAAGATCTCTTCATCAAAGTCTTAGCAAACAAAATGTCAACATATTATCTGTCTTGAAAGGTTAGAAAGCTTCCACTATAGGAGAATATGTTCAGGGGGAGTAGCTATGTTTCTGGGACAGTCTGACACTAAGAGAGGTAAAGGACTATTCAAGGACACACAGTTAAGGCTAGAACCTATGGCTCCTAACTGAAAGACAAAGATTCTGTCCATCCAAGCTTGGAGTCCTGCCCCTACCTTCCAGCACCACGGGTCAAGAAAGCTATAATCTGAACTCTTTCTGAATTTCTTTAGGCCGTAGAACTCCTTCAGATCAGGCGGTTTGGCTCCTAATCTGGTTTCAGGCTGAGTGCCAAACCTGCAGTGCTGGGAAACTTCCCAGACCTGTCTGTGGTTCTTGTCTTCCTTACTTAAGAGCTCAAAGGAAGGGACTGGTGAATCCCTTCTGGTGCCTGGGATTTGCAACCCATCTGGAGGTCTGTTTAAATGCTTGTTCCTAGCTGGCCCTTGAAGGAAATAAGAACAGAAAGAGGAAGAAAAGGTGGAAGGGAGGCAAGGAGCAGAGAATAAGGGGGTTGGTTTCTCCAACTGTTCCTCCCAGCAGGCACTGGCTGGGACTGTTAGGTTCAGCACTGCTACCGTCATGGAAGCAGGGAACTGAGGATTGCTTGCTGGCTGCGTTTTCTTCCCTTTTTTCCGTCTTTTGCTCCTTGGGTTATGGTGACCTGAAACATCTCTCAGTGAGTTCTGAGGCAGCAGAGTCTGAGAATAGCTCACAGAGTGGCAGCAGTGTCCCCCACCCTCCAAAAAGACAGGCAGAGGGAAAGCTATGGTGCATTCTGCCCACCCTTCCTCTGAGTGAGTTGGGGGACAGCACAGGGGGCTGGGAGAATCATGACCTTGTGTTCCTTGATGTTATTTCATGTTGATTTTTGCTGCATTCAGGGAGTTAAAAAACACATAAAAATGAAGTTAATAAACTGCAAGGCTAGGGAATGGGCCAGGCACAGGCTGTGGGCTTCCATAGCAGCTGTGGCTGAGTTCTCAGGCCTGGCTGGCTCACCACCCTTCTAAGGTTTGGGTTTGGTCCAGGCCACAGCCAAATATCAGAAATAAGTCGACTCTGGTGGCCTACCTTATTAGAAACCTTGACTAGCTTCATATAGGGAAAACAATAAGAGGCATAAGGGTAGATCTTTAGTCTCCATTTCTGTCATTCACAGATACAGGACCGAAGCTGCTTTCCTTCCAGGCAACATTTACTCCATCCACACTGGGAAAAAAAGGGTGCTTCTGCACGTCTGCTTATCATGGAACTCTAGGCTAAGAATCAGGGTGAGAGCTGGTCCTACCAGAGGTAGTAGCATCAGAATGGGAATAAAGAAGAGAGGTACTGGTCCCTGGTATCTGGTCCAGGCCAGGGAAGGCATCTTTTTCAAGGCAGATGCTGAGATGCTGAGTTCCATAGGGTGGCATTGAAAACAGGAGTCAGTACTTGCTCCCTGATTACGTGGGAGTGAATGAAGATTGATACTAAAAGAATGCCTAATATGAGTGTGAGTGGAAGTCACCTGTAAATGTCTCCTCATGTCCATCACTTATGGTAGTCTAGTTATATGTGAAACAAGAAGGGAAGTCTTTGCCACATAGACCTGATTGAGGGGGAGACAGAGGCTTAGGCTTTCCCAGAGGTGCTTATAGTGGCGAGAGCATTCATTTTGATGTCAGAAAGCCAAAATTCTGATTTTGTTACTTCTTAACTATGCAACTTTGCCTGAGCATATCACCTTTCTCTCAACCTTAGTTTCTTCATATGTAAAGTGGTTAAAAGACCTTTTCACTGATTAAATGAGATAACAAATATAATGTATTTGGCAGTGTGTATGGCATATGCTCGGCGCTCAACAAATTCTAGCACTCCTCCCCACATTCACTGAGGTCTAGGCTAACAGTATAAGTGGAGAGGTTTGCATCCATGTATACTCCATAATTTACATGAATGTTGGTACAGAGAATGGAAATCTGGAGACCTGGAAGAGCCCCATGAAGGATATTTCCCATAGCTATTCCAGTGAGTTGGAGTTGAGGCAGGGAAGAGGAAAGGATGGAGAAAGGGACAGTGAAAGGAGTTGAGCAATGTTTCTCCCAACTCATGTTTTTCCAGACAACTACCCCATTCTATTTCCCATTCTGTTTTCATCTTATTCCTGCTTTAAAAACATAATTCTTTCTTCTAAGCACAACTTTTAGCCTTTATTGCTGGAGCTGTCTGTCCAGTGGCCCTCTTGGGATTCTATTTTCTCCCCTTAGCTCTCTTGGTAGCAAATTCTGTGTGCCCCTCTGCTTGTTGGTTTCTCTTCCTTCTAGGCAACACTTACTCTATCTGGGATAGAATGATCAAGGTGCTTCTGCCAGCTGGCCTTGCAGGGGACTCAAGTCTAGGAGTAAAGTACAATGACTCTATTATATTTGTAAGGACACTTCTGTGTCTATACCGAATATACCAAAATACTTGCATCCAAAAGGGCTCCCCCCAAGTCTATGTGTACACCGAGAAGATGATACTGTGCAAACTATCATGGGGGAAGAGGAAACCTACTTCTGCTAACCTGGAACACTGAAAAACAGGCACAGCAGGAATTTGGGCCTTCCTGTGACTAATTATCATATCATGGTGCAAGTGGGTGGGTGGCAATTACAGCAGTAAGAGATGTGTGTTGGAATCATTATGCTTCAAAATGAAATATTTATATAACATTTTTTCTCTCATTTCCAATAAAATTAAGAGCTTTGTGGTCTAAATGCTATAACCTTCAAAAGATACAATCTGAACAAGGCAGTGTTTGTCTATGTACCAGAATAAAGCTTATAAATTAGAATCTGTCAGTCAGAGTTCCCCATGGAAAGGTTATGCTGTACTTGAAAAACATGTACTACCTAATTAATTCCAGTCTGTATTGTGGCTATAGAAGCAAGATGATGTGATGGGGGAGCAGACCAGGCTCAGACATTTATTTAAGGCTAAACTCTGATTTCCTCAAGACTTTAGTAAGGTGGGCCTGGTAGGGAGAAAACAGCCGAGAGGGGAAACGATGACTGCAATGTTGGACCCACTTGATGCAGGTAGCCTGATCAGGGCAGGACAATGCAGGGAAGAACTGTAGGCTACTTCACCACTTGCTTGGTGGGTAATGTGAGATTTGTCTGTCACAGATGGGAGATGTGGGCAGTACAGGAGTGGAACCTGTTCTTGAGCTAAAGTAGAAGGTGGCTATGAGCACGTGTTCAGAGTCTAAGGCCCAGAGCTGCATGAAGCAGGATAATCAGGCACTAGACCATGCACTGGACAAGCATTAGGTGAGGGAACTGAATACTGAATCTTTTTTTTTTAATGTTGGTATCATTAATGTACAATCAATTGAACAACATTATGGTTACTAGGCCCCCTATTATCAAGTCCTCCCTACATACCCCACTACGGTCACTGTCCATCAGCATAGTAAGATGCTATAGAATCATTACTTGTCTTCTCTATAAATACTGCCTTTCCTGTGTCCCCCACTGCTGCATTACGTGTGTTATCGTAATGCCCCTTTTTCCCCCTTATCCCTCCCGTCCCACCCATCCTCCCCAGTCCCTTTCCCTTTGGAAACTGTTAGTCCATTCTTGGGTTCTGTGAGTCTGCTGCTGTTTTGTTCCTTCTGTTTTTTCTTTGTTCTTATACTCCACAGATGAGTGAAATCATTTCATACTTGTCTTTCTCCGCCTGGCTTATTTCATTGAGCATAATACCCTCTAGCTTCCTCCATATTATTGCAAATGGTAGGATTTGTTTTCTTCTTATGGCTGAATAATATTCCATTGTGTATATGTACCACCTCTTCTTTATCCATTCATCTACTGATGGACACTTAGGTTGCTTCCATTTCTTGGCTATTGTAAATAGTGCTGCGATAAACATAGGGTGCATCTGTCCTTTTCAACCTGGGCTGCTGCATTCTTAGGGTAAATTCCTAGGAATGAAATTCCTGGATCAAATGGTATTTCTATTTTGAGTTTTTTGAGGAGCCTCCATACTGCTTTCCACAATGGTTGAACTAATTTGCATTCCCACCAGCAGTGTAGGAGGGCTCCCTTTTCTCCACATCCTCACCAACATTTGTTGTTGTTTGTGTTTTGGATGTTGGCCATCCTCACTGGTGTGAGGTGATATCTCATTGTGGTTTTAATCTGCATTTCTCTGATGATTAGCGATGTGGAGTATCTTTTCATGTGCCTGTTGGCCATCTGAATTTCTTCTTTGGAGAAGTGTCTGTTCAGATCCTCTGCCCATTTTTTAATTGGCTTATTTGCTTTTTGTTTGTTGAGGTCCATGAGCTCTTTATATATTCTGGATGTCAACCCCTTATTGGATGTCATTTATGAATATATTCTCCCATACTGTAGGATGTCTTTTTGTTCTACTGATGGTGTCCTTTGCTTTACAGAAGCTTTTCAACTTGATACAGTCCCACTTGTTCATTTTCGTTTTTGTTTCCCTTGCCATTGGAGATATGTTCATGAAGAATTTGCTTATGTTTATGTCCAAGAGATTTTTGCCTATATTTTTTTCTAAGAGTTTTATGGTTTCATGACTTACATTCAGGTTTTTGATCCATTTTGAGTTGACTTTTGTGTATGGGGTTAGACAGTAATCCAGTTTCATTCTCTTACACGTAGCTGTCAAGTTTTGCCAACACCAGCTGTTGAAGAGGCTGTCATTTCCCCATTGTATATCCATGGCTCCTTTATCGTATATTAATTGACCATATATGCTTGGGTTTATATCTGGGCTTTCTGTTCTGTTCCACTGGTCTATGGGTCGGGTCTGTTCTTGTGCCAGTACCAAATTGTCTTGATTACTGTGGCTTTGTAGTAGAGCTTGAAGTCAGGGAGCGTAATTCCCCCTGCTTTATTCTTCCTTCTCAGGATAGCTTTGGCTATTCGGGGTCTTTTGTCATTCCACATGAATTTTAGAATGATTTGCTCTAGTTCATTGAAGAATGCTGTTGGTATTTTGATAGGGATTGCATTGAATCTGTAGACTGTTTGAAAATATAAATTCTTCATAGCCAAGAGCATGGGATGAATTTCCATTTATTATTGTCCTCTTTAATTTCTCTTGAGTGTCTTGTAGTTTTCAGAGTAGAGGTCTTTCACTTCCTTGGTTAGGTTTATTCCTAGGTATTTTATTCTTTTTGATGCGATTGTGAATGGGGTTGTTTTCCTGATTTCTCTTTCTTCTAGTTCACCATTAGTGTATAGGAATGCAACAGATTTCTGTCTTATAATTTTGTATCTCGCAACTTTGCTGAATTCAGATATTAGATCTAGTAGTTTTGGAGTGGATTCTTTAGGGTTTTTTTATGTACACTATCATGTCATCTGCAAACCGGGACAGTTTGACTTCTTCCTTCCCAGTCTGGATGCCTTTTATTTTTTGTGTTGTCTGATTGCCATGGCTAGGACCTCCAGAACTATGTTGAATTAAAGTGGGGAGAGTGGGTATCCTTGTCTTGTTCCCGATCTTAAAGGTAAAGCTTTCAGCTTCTCTCTGTTAAGTATGATGTTGGCTGTGGGTTTGTCATATATGACCTTTATTATGTTGAGGTACTTGCCCTCTATACCCATTTTGTTGAATGTTTTTATCATGAATAGATGTTGAATTTGTTGAATGCTTTTTCAGCATCTATGGAGATGATCATGTGGTTTTTGTCCTTCTTTTTGTTGATGTAGTGGATGATGCTGACGGATTTTTGAATGTTGTACCATTCTTGCATCCCTGGGTTGAATCCCACTTGATCATGATGGGTGATCTTTTGATGTATTTTTGAATTCATTTTGCTAATATTTTGTTGAGTATTTTTGCATCTTTGTTCATCAGGGATATTGGTTTGTAATTTTATTTTTTTATGGTGTCTTTGCCTGTTTTTGCTATTAGAGTGATGTTGGTTTCATAGAATGAGTTTGGGAGTATTCCCTCCTCTTCTACTTTTTGGAAAACTTTAAGGAGGATGGGTATTAGGTCTTCACTAAGTGTTTGACAAAATTCAACAGTGAAACCCTCTGGTCCAGGGATTTTGTTCTTAGGTAGTTTTTTGATTACCAATTCAATTTCCTTGCTGGTAATTGGTCTATTCAGATTTTCTGTTTCTTCCTTGGTCAGCCTTGGAAGGTTGTATTTTTCTAGAAAGATGTCCATTTCTTCTAGGTTATCCAGTTGTTACCATATAATTTTTCATAGTATTTTTTCGTAATTCTTTGTATTTCTGTGGTGTCCGTAGTGATTTTTCCTTTCTCATTCCTGATTCTGTCTATATGTGTAGACTCTCTTTTTTTCCTGATAAGTCTGGCTAAAGGTTTATCTATTTTGTTTATTTTCTTGAAGAACCAGCTCCTGCTTTCATTGATTCTTTCTATTGTTTTATTCTTCTCAATTTTATTTATTTCTGCTTTAATCTTTATTCTATCCCTCCCTCTACTGATTTTGGGCCTCATTTGTTCTTCCTTTTGTAGTTTCATTAATTGTGAGTTTAGACTGTTCATTTGGGATTGTTCTTCTTTCCTGAAGTTCGCCTGTATTGCAATATATTTCCTCTTAGCACGGCCTTTGCTGCATCCCACAGATTTTGTGGTGTTGAATTATTGTTGTTATTTGTCTCCATATATTGCTTGATCTCTGTTTTTGTTTGGTCATTGATCCATTTATTATATAGGAGCATGTTATTAAGCCCCATGTGTTTGTGGGCTTTTTTGTTTTCTTCGTGTAATTTATTTCTAGTTTCATACCTTTGTGATCTGAGAAGCTAGTTGGTACAATATCAGTCTTTTTGAATTTAATGAGGTTCTTTTTGTGGCATAGTATATGATCTGTTCTTGAAAATATTCCACGTGTATTTGAGAAGAATGTGTATCCTGCTGCTTTTGGAAGGAATGTTCTGTAGATGTCCGTTAGGTCCATCTGTTCTAATATGTTGTTTTGTGCCTCTGTCTCTTTATTTATTTTCTGTCTTGTTTATCTGTCCTTTGGAGTGAGTGGTGTGTTGAAGTCTCCCAAAATGAATGCATTGCATTCTGTTTCCCCCTTAATTCTGTTAGTATTTGTTTCACATATATTTGATCCTGTGTTGGATGCATAGATATGTACAATAGTTATATCCTCTTGTTGGACTGACCCTTTTATCATTATGTAATGTCATTCTTTGTCCCTTGTGACTTTCTTTGTTTTGAATTCTATTTTGTCTAATACAAGTACTGGAACTCCTGCTTTTTTCTCACTATTACTTGCATGAAATATCTTTTTCCATCTCTTTACTTTCAGTCTGTGTATGTCTTTGGGTTTGAAGTGAGTCTCTTGTAGGCAGCATACAGATGGGTCTTGTTTTTTTATCCATTCAGTGACTCTATGTCTTTTTATTGATGCATTTAGACCATTCACATTTAGGGTGGTTATTGATAGGTATGTACTTATTACCATTGCAGGCTTTAGATTCGTGGTTACCAAAAGTTCAAGGGTAATTCCCTTTCTATCTAACAGTCTAATTTAACTCACTTCGTATGTTATTACAAACACAACCTAAAGGTTTTTTTTTTTCCTCCTTTTTCTTCCTCCTCCATTCTTTGTATGTTTTGAATCATATTTTGTACTCTTAGGTGACATCTATTTAGCCTTAGGAATACCTCTGTCTATAGAAGTCCCTCCAAAATGCACTGCAGAGGTGTTTTGTGGGAGGTAAAATCTCTCAGCTTTTGCTTATCTGAAAATTGTTTAATCCCTCCTTCAAATTTAAATGATAACCTCGCTGGGTAGAGTATTCTTGGTTCAAGGCTCTTCTGCTTCATTGCATTATTTATATCATGCTACTCCCTTCTGGCCTGTAAGTTTTCTGTTGAGAAGTCTGATGATAGCATGATCGTTTTTCCTTTGTATGTGATCTTTTTTCTCTCTCTAGCTGCTTTTAAAAGTCTGTCTTTTTCCTTCATCTTTGCCATTTTAATTATTATATGTCTTGATGTTGTCTTCCTTGGGTCCCTTGTGTTGGGAGATCTGTGCACCTCCATGGCTTGAAAGACTATCTCCTTCCCCAGACTGGGGATGTTTTCAGCAATTACCTCCTCAGTGACACTTTCTCTCTCTTCTTCTTCTGGTACCCCTATAATGCGAATATTTTTCCGTTTGGATTGGTCACACATTTCTTTCAATATTTTTAGAGAATCTTTTTTCTCTCTGTGCCTCAGCTTCTTTGTGTTTCTCTTCTCTAATTTCTATTCCATTTACCATCTCTTCTCCTACATCTAATCTGCTTTTAAATCCCTCCTTTGTATTTTTCATTTCAGATATGGAATTTCTTAATGATTAAATCTCGGACTTAAATTCATTCCTGAGTTCTTGAATATTTTTCTGTACCTCCATAAGCATGTTTATAATTTTTATTCTGAACTGTCTTTCAGGAAGATGGTGAGTTCAGTTTCATTTGGCCCTTTTTCAGGGGTTTGTGAGATTTTGGTCTGAACCATGTTCTTTTGACATTTCCTATTTCTGTGTGGTGCCCACTAGTGAGCAGAAACTCCAGTCTCTGGAACTGCTCAGTGCCTAGAGTGTGGTTGGGTGTCATAGGGGAGCAGAACTGGTGCCTGGGGGGAAGAAAGATATGTTTCCTGATTCTTGTATTTGGTGCCTGTCTCCATTGTCAGAGCCAGTGGGCCAAGCACACACGTGTAAGCCTCTGTGCTTTACGTCTCTAGCTGTTGTAGGCGGGGCCTCCCTCTGACAGGCCTGATGCCAGCACAGTGACTGCCAGTTTCCGAGCAGGTGCTGGCAGGCCAGGAGAAAGGCTCCGCAGGCTGTGTGTCACTGTGGGGGGCCTTAGAGCTGAGTAGGCAGCCAGGGGAATGGAGCAACTGAAGTTCCTCAAAGTTCCCAACTAGCTGGGCAGAGCGTGCCCAGGCAACTGTGTCCAGCTCTCCCTTTTCCTGTGCAGCAAGCTCCATGCAAACCCTGCCCCTTCAGCAGCCCTCTCGCTGCTAGCAAGCCTCTCAGACTGCCTGCCCTTCCTCTGACCCAGAGTGGCCAGGTGCGGATCCCGTACTCCACCACGGCTGGAATGTCAGTCTTCCCAGGCCCTCCACCTGTCCAAGCTCCCCAACACCCAGAGCACCACACAGTATAGGCTTCTGCTCACAAAGCAAATCTCCAGGGCTAGGGGCTCAGCAGTCCCAGGCTTCCACCCCCGCCCCCTCCCCCCCCCGCTCTGTTTCTCTTCCTCCCACCAGTGAGCTGTGCTGGGGGAAGGGCTCTGGTCCCGCCAGATTAAGGCGTTCATATGTTACCCTGTTTTGTGAGGTCTTCTCTGTTCGTGAGGTCTGTATGCAGTCTGGTTCAGCCTTCTTTCTTCTTGCTGTTTTAGGGTTAGTTGTGTTAATTAAGTATATATTTTTTATTATTTGTGGTTTTGGGAAGAGTTCTCCATGTCACCTCTCATGCCACCATCTTGAAATTCTGAATCTTAAGGGCTATACGGATGCCCATGTCTCACTCCTCACTCACCAAGTGTCAGTTTCAATTAGCAGCAAAGGAGACTGGAGGAAGTGGTAAACACAATATAGGTAAACCATTGTCAGATTTCAGGTCTGAGGAGTTAACTTAATTCCAGGATTCATTGACTTGGGTTAAAAACTCTAAGATTCTCTGTGTAGATCATAACTGGCTCAGGACCTGGGGCAAAAAAGGTCTAAGAATGAGATCAAGAGTATGGAAAATTTGGGTTGCAAAATTGAACAGGTGGAAGCTGGGACTTATATCACCCAGACATTCCTCTGCTTTCCAACCCCTCCTCACACCCACCCTCTGCTTCTCCCCTTGGTTTCAGCTCTATGGGTAGGTATTAATATTACCAGCCTAGTAGAGTATATAATAAATAGAATGGACTTTGGAACCAGGCACAAATTTTAATTTTACTTCTTCCTTATATGCAATTTTAGTCATGCTCCCTTTTCATCCCTGAACCTCATTTCTCATTTTGATGTCCTGTTCTCTGTAAAATTGGAATAATAGCCTCTTCTTTCTTTGCAAGATTTTTGAAAAGAGTCAATGAAATTATGCATAGTGAAATCAAGTGTAATGTCTGATACATTTGGTTGCTGTAAAAAATTTGTTGCATTGGAATATTTGAGAAAAAGTTTGGGATCTATTTGAAGTAAAGATTGGTCCTAGGACAATTCAAAGCTAACTGCATTCTTTGGGTGGTTTTCCACAGGTACCTAGTAGGAATTGGCCAGAGCTTAAAAGAGGAGACTTGGAGAGCTCTAAGCTGAAGATTAGGGGAAGGGAGAAAGAAAGATTGAAGAATGAAAGAGACTAAACTAAGAGAAGAATAGGGCAGTAGAAACAAGAAATAACAGGAACGTCAAAAGAAGGGAAGGCAAGAGAAAGAGAAAGAAAACGTGGATAGAAAGAATGAAAAGAGAAGAAAGAAACAGGAAGGGAAAGAAAAAGGCAGAAAGAGCAATTGAGAGAGAAGGGAACAGAGATAGAAAGAGAGAAAAAAATAAGAGAAAAAATGACAGAGAAAGAAACATAAAGAAAATGAATGAGGGCTTGGAATCAACCAAGTTAAGTTGCCGTTTGGGCATATCTTAACCTGAAACCTGTAGAAGAGTTGGGTGGAAAGTGAGTCATAAAGGAAATTTTGCCAGAAGGTATACTGTAGGCTTCCTGTCTGTCTGGTGATATAATAGGGCAGCAGTAATCAAGAGAATGTGGTACTTGCAAAAGGACAGACATAGAGAGCAGTACAATAGAATTGAGAATCCATAAATATACCCTTATATTTACTGTCAAATGATTTTTGACAAGGGTTCTAAGAAAATTAAATGGGGAAGAATCATATTTTCAGAAAATGATGCTGGGACAACTAGATATCCACATGCAAAAGAAGATAATTCTCTTTTTTAGGTTGCCTGGGTGTGCTCTGCGTAGCTGGTTGGGAACTTTGAGGGGCTTCAGGTGCTCCATCTCCCTGGCTGCCTACTCAGCTCTGAGGCCCCCCACTGTGACACACAGCCTTCCTGCAGAGCCTTCCTTCTGGCCTGCGGGCACCTGCTTGGAAACAGGCAGTCACTGCGCTGGCATCAGGCCTGTCAAAGGGAGGCCCCGCCTACAACAGCTAGACATGCAAAGCACAGAGGCTTACACGTGTGTGCTTGGCCCACTGGCTCTGACACTGGAGACAGGCACCACAGACGGGAATCAGGAAACAGATCTTTCCTCCACCCAGGCACCAAGCTCTGCTCCCCTACGACCCCCAACCTCACACAAACTATAAAAATTAACTGCTAAAATGTAAAATTCTTAGAAGAAAATACAGGCATAAATCTTTGTGACCTTAGATTAGGCAATGGCTCCTTAGTTATGACTCCAAAGGCAAAGCAACAAAAGTAGTATATAAAATGGACATCATCAAAATGAAGAACTTTCGCACTTCAAAAAACACCATAAATAAAGTAAAAAACATTCATGGAGTGGGAGGGGGAAATTTTTGTAAATCATTTATTTGATAAGGGCCTTATATCTAAAATGTACAAAGGGTATTGTCAATAAAAAAAGAAAACCCAATTTAAAAATGGGCAAATGGTCTAAATGGGCATTTCTCCAAAGGATATATACTAATGGTCAAGAAGCACATGAAAAGATACTCAAAATTATTAGCCATTAAGGAAATGCAAATCAGAACCACAGTACAGCATAGAGAATATAGCCAATAGTTCTATAACATCTTTCTATGTTGACAGATAATAACTACACTAGTTGGGGTGAGGATTTAATAATGTCTATAGTCTTTGAATTACTATGTTGGATACTTGAAACCAATATTACATTGTATATCAACTATTAAAAAACTATGACTAGGTACTACTTCCAACCCACCAGAATGGCATGATCAAAAAGACAGATAATAAGTGTTGGTGAGGATTAGGAGAAATTGGAACCCTCATACACTGTTTCTGGGAATGTAAACATGCATCAACTGTGGAAAACAGGCTGGAAATTCCTGAAAATGTTAAACAAAGAGTTACCATGTGACTCAGCAACTCTGAGACTCCTAAGTATATATCCAAGATAAATGAAAACAGATGTCCATGCAAAATTATCTACATGGGTGTTGATAATAGTATTATTCATATAGCCAAAATGTGTAAACAACCGAATTGTTCATCAACTGATTAATAGATAAACAAATTGTAGTATGTCCATACATGACATACTGATATATGCAGCAATATGTATGAAACTAATATGAAGACATTAGGCTAAGTGAAAGAAGTCAGTCACAAAGGATAAATACTTTATGATTCCATTTATATGGGATATCTAGAACAGGCAAATCTATAGAGACAGAAAGTAGATTAGTGGTTGCCTACAGCTGGAGGGAGTGCATATGGAGAAACTGGAGGATCATAGCTAATAGTCGTGGGGTTTGCTTTGGGGGTAATGAAAATGTTCTATGATTGACTGAGTCAATGGATGCACAACTCAGTGAATATACTAAAAGCTACTGACTTATACTCCTTAAATGAGTGAAATACGTGTTATGTGAATTATATCTCAATAAAGCTGTTACAAAAGGAAAACAAAAGTCAGGCAGCAAGCTTCATTTTGTCCAAGAGCTATAATTTTCTGACCCTTGGTGTAGCACATGCACCTTTTTTAAGAATGTTCTGCATGTGCTTGAAAAGATTATGCATGCTCCATGGTTAGGTCTAAAGCTCTACATATAACATCATCATCATAATTATCTTGCTTAACTTTGTGTTCAAATATTTTATATCCTTACTAATATTTTGGTGTTCTTTATCAGTTCCTAGTTAAATATATTGAAACCTCCCACTATAATATGAAGTCTGCTAACTTTTTCATATAATTTAACATTTTGAATTATGTATTTGGAGACTTTGTTATGAGAGGCATACAAGTCTAAAGTGATGTTATCTTCCTAATAAACTGGGCTTTTTATCATCACAAACTTATTTTCTACTTCTAGTAATGCTTTTGTCATAAAATTGATTACATCTGTTATTAATATAAATAAAAAAGCTTTCTTCAGTTGGTAATTGCCTCGTATATTTTTCCATTCTTTGACCTTCAAACTTTTGGTTATTTTCACAATATTATGTAAATACTCAACTTAATAAAGTCTAAAGTTAATGAGCAAAATTTAACATCCATTCATGATAAAAACATTTAATAAATTAGGTATAGAAGGAATGTACCTCAACATAATATAGATCATATATGACAGCTGACAGCTAACATCATGCTCAATGGTAAAGGTCAAAAGCTTTTCCTTTAACAACACAAGGGTACCCACTCTTATCAC
Organism: Smutsia gigantea; assembly: GCA_032199065.1. Lineage (NCBI taxonomy): Eukaryota > Metazoa > Chordata > Mammalia > Pholidota > Manidae > Smutsia > Smutsia gigantea. The sequence goes on from JAVSCE010001212.1 coordinate 22,699, forward strand.
TTCTATTCAACATAGTACTGGAACTCCTAGACAGAGTAATCAGGCAAGTAAAACAAATAAGTGGCACCTGAATTGGAAATGAAGAAGTAAGTTATCTACATTTGCAGGTGACACTTTATAAATAGAAAATGCTAAAGTCTCCACGGAAAAAAAACCTGTTAGATTTAATCAACAAATTCAGTAAAGTTTCAGGACAGAAAATTAACATACAAAAATTAGTGTTTCTATATACCAACAATAAATTATATGAAAATAAAGAAAATGATCCAAAATATATAAAGAAATCATATAACTGAAAAGGAAAAAAAGAAATACTCCAATAAAAAATGGGCCAAGTATCTGAATAGACATTTTTCCAGAGAAGTTATATGAATGGCCAACAGGAACATGACAGGGTTCTCAGCATTACTAATCATTAGGGAAATGCAAATCAAAACTGCAATAAGATATTACTTCATGTTTATTAGAATGGCTATCATGAAAAAGACAAGAGATAACAAATACTGGTGAAGATGTGGAGAAAACGGAACTTTTGTGCACTGTTGGTGGGATTGTAAATTAGTCATCTAGTGTGGAAAACAGTATGGGGGGGTCCTCAAGAAATTAAAAGTAAAACTACCACATAGTCCAGCAATTCCACTAATGGGACACCATCTGAAGGAAATGAAAACATTATGTCAAAGACATATCTGTATGTTCACAGCAGCGTTATTTACAATAACAAACACATGGAAACAACCTAAGTGTCCATCAACAGATGAATGGATAAAGAAATTGTTGGGTAAATACACACACACACACTTACACATACAATGGAATATTACTCAGCCAAGAAAAAGAGAAAAAGAAATTCTGCCATTTGTGACAGCATGGATGGACCATGATGGTATTATGCTAAGTGAATAAGTCATGCAGAAGAAGACAAATACTGTATGGTATCATTTATATGTGGAATATAAGAACAAAACAAACAAACACCAAACCAAACTCATAGAAAAAGAGATCAGATTTGTAGTTATCAGAGCCAGGGAGCGGAGGTGGAGGAATTGGATAGAAGTGGTCAAAAGGTACAAACTTCCAGCTATAACATAAATAAGTACTCATGATGTAATGTACAATATGGTGATTCTAGTTAAAACTGATGCATGATATATTTGAAAAATATTAAAAGAGTAGACCTTAGGAGTTCTCATCACAAGGAAAAAACATTTTTTTCATTGTGTCATTAAAAAGAGATGATGAAAATTAATCTTACAGTGATAATCATTTCACAATATATGAAAGCCATTATGCTGTCACTCAGACTTATACAATGCTGTATATCAATTATATCTCAATAAAACTGGAAAAATAAAGCAACTGGATACAAAATTATGTTAATGTGTATATTTATCTTTTTCTTCAACCACTTAAGGACTTCATTTTTTTTAACTCTAATGACCCCCTCTCAATATGTAAGTTGTTGTCAAATTCTTCAGTTTTATGTTGTTATTTTCCCAAAGGTTAGAAAGTACTATTTTTTGCATATAGTTAATTATGCTTAGATTTATCCACATGTTTACCAGTGTCTTTACTTATTATTAGCTCTTGTATCTCAGACCTTCCATCCAAGATCTTTCCCATCTATCTGAAGTATATCACTTATAATTTCCTTTATTGAGGGTCTGGTTAAAAATATCTTTAACTTGAAAGATATTTCTATTAGGTAGAGATTTATCTCAATATATCAAAATCAATTTTCCACTGTCTTCTGCTGCCACCATTATTATTATTGTTAAGTTAATCTTATGTGTTGGCTATTTCTTTGTGATTATCTGTTTTGATCTCATTTTCCCCTCATCACTGATTGCTTTTTAAGTATTCTTTTTCTTTGGTATACTGCAAAATCACAATGATGTATTTACTGTGGATGCTTTTATTTGTCAAGCTTGGGATTTGCCAGGATTCTAGGTCTTAAAGATGAATGTTTTTCAACAATTTTGAATAATTCTCAGCTATTGTCTTTGAATATTACCTCTTTCCTACTCCATGACTGTGCTCTGAAAGTCTAGATACATAAATATTAGATCTATCTGCTCCACCTTCATGTCTCAACCTCTCATTTTTTCTTTCTGTGCTATATTATGGATAATTTGTTTGCATCTCTTCCATTTCCTAAATTCTTTCTTCAGTTGTGCATATTGAGTTCTTTAATCTATTAAAGCATATTTTTGTCACTGATACATTTTTATTGAAATACAGTTGATATATGCTTTTATATTGGTTTCAAGTATACAACACAGTGATTCAATAGTTATATACATTATTAAATCCTTACCCCAAGTAGTGTAGTTACTGTCAATATAGAAAGATATTACAGAACTACTGACAATGTTATTTATGTTTTACTTTCATCGCCATTACTAATTTATATTATGATTGAGATTTTGTGCTGCTTTATCCCCATTAACTATTCACCCATCCACCCCAACCCCTCTCCCATGGTAACCACATGTCACTTCTCAGTGTCTTGGACTCCACTGCTCTTTTGTTCATTTGTTTTGTTTTTCAATTCTACATAAGAATGAAGCACATGCAGTTTGTCTTTCTCCACCTGGCTTATTTCACTTAGCATAATACCCTCTAGGTTCATCCACGTTTTGCAAATGGTAGCATTTATTTTTTTATGGCTGAATAACATTCCTTTGCGTATATTTACCACTTCTTCTTTATCCATTCATGTATTGATGGACACTTTGGTTGCTTCCATATCTTGGCTACTGTAAATAATACAGAAATAAACATAGAGCTGCATATATCTTTTCAAATCAGATATTTTTGTTTTCTTCTAATAAATTCCTAGAGGTGGAATTAATGGATTGAATTGTATTTCTATTTTTAGTTATTTGAGGGGCCTCCATACTGCTTACCATAGTGGCTGCACCAATTTACATTCCCACCAACAGTTTAGGAGGGTTCCCATTTCTCCACATCCTCACCAGCACTTGTTATTTCTTGTCTTCCAGATAGTGGCCATTCTAAAGTTGTGAGGTGACATCTCATTATGATTTTGATTTACATTTCCCTGATGATTCATGATGTGGAGTATCTTTTAAGTGCCTGTTGGCCATATGTATGTCTTCTTTGAAAAAATACCTATTCGGGTCCTCTGCCCATATTTTAATTGTTTTTTTTTTTTTTTGTTGGTGTTGAGGGATATAACTTTTTAAAATATATTTTGGATGTAAATCCCTTATTGGATATACACTTTATGAATATATTTTTCCATACTGAAAGCTGCCTTTTTGTTTTGTTTATGGTGTCCTTTGCTATATGGAAGCTATTTAGTTTGATGTAGTCCCACTCATTTATTTTTTCTTTTGTTTCTGTTGCCCAGGAAGACGTGTCTAGAGAAAAATTACTCATGCTTATGTTCAAGAGATTTTTAGCTGTTTTCTTCTAAGAGTTTTATGGTTTCATGTTTACAATTAGGTCTTTAATTCATTTCAGGTTTACTTTTGTGTATGGTGTTAGACAGTAATCCAGTTTCATTCTCTTGCATGTAGTTGTCCAGTTTTCCCAACACCATTTATTGAAAACAATGTCTTTTTCCCATTGTATATTCATGGCTCCTTTGTCATATAATAATTGACCATATGCATGGGTTTATTTCTGGGCTTTCTGTTCTGTTCCATTGATCTATGGGTCTGTTCTTGTGCCAGTACCATATTGTTTTGATTAGTGTAGGTTTGTAGTTTAGCTTGGAGTTAGGGAGCCTAAATACTCCCAGCTTTGTTCTTCCTCAAGATTGCTTTAGCCATTCAGGGTTTTTTCTGGTTCCACATAAATTTTAGGATTATTTGTTTTAGTTCATTGAAAAATACCATTGGTATTTGAAAGAGATTACATTGAATCTTAAATTGTTTGGGCAGGATGCCCATTTTGACAATGTTAATTCTTCCTATCTATGAGCATGAGATAAATACTTATTTATTGTCTTCTTCAATTTCTTTTATCAGTGTCTTATAGTTTTCAGAGTACAGGTCTTTCACCTCCTTAGTTAGGTTTACTTCTAGGTATGTTATTCTTTTTGATGCCATTGTAAATGGAATTGTTTTCTTGATTTCTCTTTCTGCTAGTTAATTTTTGGTATATAGGAATGCAACAGATTTCTGCACAATTGTTTTGTATCACACAACTTTGCTGAATCCAGTTATTAGGTTTTAATAGTTTTTTGTGGATTCTTTAGGGTTTTCTATATGTAGTATCATGTTTTCTGCAAATAGTGGCAGTTTTACTTCTTCCTTACCAACTTGGATGACTTTTATCTCCTTTTCTTGTGTGATAGCCATGGCTGAGACTTACAGTTCTATACTGAGTAACAGTGGTGAGAGTGGGCATTCTTGTCTTGTTCCTGATCTTAGAAGAAATGCTTTCAGCTCTTTGCTATTGAGTATGATGTTAGCTGTGAGTTTGTCATATATGGCCTCTATTATGTTGAGGTATGTTCCCTCTGTACCCATTTTATTGAAAGCTTTTGTCATGAATTGATGCTGCATTTTGTTAAATGCATTTTCAGCATCTATTGAGATGATCATATGTTTTTGTCCTTCTTTTAGGTAATGTGGTGCATGATATTGATTGATTTACAAATATTGTACTATCCTTGCATTCCTGGAATAAATTCCACTTTGTCATGAAGGACTATCCTCTTGATGTACTTTTAAATTTGGTTTGTTAATATTTTGTTGATTTTTGTATCTATATTCATCAGAGATATTGGTCTATAATTTTCTTTTTTGTAGTGTCATTATCCGATTTCAGTGTTAGAGTGATGGTGGCTTCATAGAATGAGCTTGGAAGTAGTCCTTCCAATTCTACTTTTTGGAAAACTTTAAGAATGATGAGTATTAGTTCTTCAAATGTTTTGTAGAATTCATCTGTGAAGATATCTGCACCTGGTCAGTCTTAGAAGGTTGTGTGTTTCTAGGAATTTGTACATTTTAAAGAGCTTAACTTTAGCATTTTCTGGCATATAGTAAATGCCCAATATATTTTATTAATATTTTTTCCCTTGAGTCAACCTGTGTGTTACCCTCTATTGTATTTTTATACAGTATATTTTAGGAAAGCTTCCATCTCTTAAAAATAATCATGTTACAGTTTTATTCAAAACTTCTTAATTTTCTCAATTGGTGTTCTGATATCAGTTGTGATGTATGGTGAGTAATTTGCTGATAATATCTTAAATATTGAAATTGGTGAATAATTTCACTAAAAATATACTATAGGAGGTTCAAATTTTTCCTTTTAATACTGTAAGTTTCATTTGTATTTGTATTTGCTTTCTTAAGTGGGAGGGATAAAAAGGAGCTAGATGATTGCTGTGTGTCAGGGATTTCATATAATCCTGGAGGCTCCCTTGAGAATATGTCACATGTGGCCATTATCTTTCACATTTTGCAACTCAGAATGACTGGCTTAAAGAATAAATTCCACTTTTTATCAGGACACACAGTGTTTTCACAACAAGCCCCAGCCCAGATTCATCTCCAATGCTTACTCCTCCCTAGTTCCTATTTACTTTCTCCCAAAGCAGAAGCCTTACTCTTTCCTGCCTCTTGGACATTTACCCATGCTGTTCCTTCTGCTGTGGTTGCCTGCTCAGCTGTGTTTACCTCCTGTGGAATTTTGTCTCATTGTTCAAAGCCTGAGTCGGATCTTATTTTCTCTAGGTAGGTGGAATGTTATCTCTTCTCCAGAACTTTTTCCGAGTTCCTGCTTGGATGAATGAATGAGGCCTTACGTCCATAGAGCACCAATATGGTTAGCTTTCTACAACCTGCACTACCCTTTACAATGCTGCTCTTGCTTCTCTCTCATATGCCCTGTCTGACATCTAAGAATCCAGTGTCAGTAAGTGTCATCTCAGGAAGACCATGATACATACAGGTTGGATAGTAGGCAGCATATGCTGTCACCACAGATACCCTTGAACACATTCCAAGAATTGCACCAGGTTCTGCAGTCTTTGATAGATTGGTCTAAAATGAGGAGCTTGAGATTAGAAATCAGGAAATTCATGACTTTGTATTTAGACTTAGGACCATTAAATCATTCAGGAGAAGGCTTTGGGCCAATAATTCACCATGGTGAGATTCAATTTCCTTACCTGCAAAATGGGCTTGATCCCTGACCTGCCTGCCTCCTCAGGATGTTACAAAGTTTGATGTTATGATATTATGAGATCATGTGTTCTGTGAATTGAAATGATAGCAATGATTTATGGCTCCACTTTAACCTTGGGATAAAGGCCAAACTCTTTAGTGTAACACGTAGACCCTCACTGGCTTTGCTTGTGCCACCTTCTCTACCCTCTTCACTCACAGCCTCATCCATCTTCCAACATTTCCCTGAGGCTAAATTATTTGTAGTTTCCCTTACAAAGCTGCTGTTTCTTGTCTGAAGAATGCCCCTTTTCAACAGGTCCATCCTCATTAAACTTGGGTCACAGCCTAGATTTCTCTAAGAAACCTTTCTTGACCTTCCCACTACACTAGGGGAGACATCCTACTGCACCAAAACAGAACCTTGCATTTTCATCACCAAAGCACCCGTTATATTATAATTGTCTGTGTCTTTGTCTCTCCCACTAGACTGGAAGCTCTATGAGGACAATGTCTATCTTGTTTTTGCCTAGGGCATGTAGTGGTTGCACACATAGTTGAATAAATAAAAAAACAAGTGAATGAGGGGATGCTTGGATATTGTGCCCCCGTGAAGAGTCTCTTGTAGTCTTTTGAGATGGTGGGATTCTCCCACAAGGTTAGTTCAACTCTGATATTATCCACTCTTGGCACTGTGTATAAGAATCAAAAGGGCTTGCTTCCTTTTGGGATGAGTGTCATTGCCCAGGTGGCAGGTGATGTGCCATCACAACATCTATCTTCTCTGTGGCCTGTTTTCTGGTCTGAGATTTGAAGTGCCCCAGTGGGATTGTGGGGGTTGTTTGCAGAGTTTGGCTTGTCACTTTTTTTTATTTTGGTATAGTCTTGTTGTTGGCAGTGAGACAAAGTGCCCCAGATGGACTTCTCCTTTCTTGAAGCACCCTGGGAAAGAAATTGAGGAAAGAGGGAAAGTTGTGGCTTGAGAAATGGTGGCAGAATCTCAAGATCTGAGTCATCTGCGTCTGCCTGTTAACTCAGAAAACTACATTCTCATACTTCAATGTGTCCTTTAAATGTTTCTCATTGCTTCTGTAGTCCCCACTTCAGCTCCACCAATAGTTTTTTCCTTTTCTTATACTTCCCTGGCCTGCAGAAAACCTCTGGGGGTGGGTGATAGGTGAAGTAAGTGCTGTGGGTGGAAAAGAGATCCTTGGGCTGTATACATGAGAAACACAGACAAGAATTGGAGCCTGTCTTACCAGGGCTCTGAACCAGCATGTAAGGTGATGGTAAAGGTTCTCAGGAGCACTGTCACCCTGGCATGCTGCCTGCAAGCACATAAAGGGGCTGTAGGCTGAGTGTTCTATGGCTAACCCCTTGCTACAGGTCCTAATTCAGAATAATATTCAACAAGTTTTTGGCGTGGCTTCCTCATGTGAAGAAAGAGGAATTTGGGCCAGATGCTAAGAACCTTTCTATCTCTAAAAGACAACAGTTATGAATTATAAAGCAAAGGTTATCTCAAGGGATAGATGTGGAAACGTCAGGGTGGATGTGATAGGTTGAAGTTCCAAACTGATCTGGTCTAAGGCATTTAATAGATGGTAAACTCACTGAAAGAATGGCCTATGGCTTATTTAACTCCCATTTATCTCTGATATTTATGGGATCATCTAAGTGGTAAACAAATTATTTCACTTTTGAGCCTTTCCCACATCCATCAAGGGGTTGACAACATCAGTGTCACAGGATTCAACAGTTGTTTTGATCCCCTTTGCCCTCCAGGTGCTCAGTAAATTTTTCTTGAGTACAATGATGGGGATTATAGTTCCAAACCTGTATGCTCTAGGGATAAAAATCTCTTTCCTTTTCTCATGTCATGATTGATAAAGGTGCTGGATTAGTTTGCAATAACCAGTGTCCACATTGGAAAGGGCTTCCCATCTCATCTAGTCCTATTCTACATTTTCATCTACGTCTCCATCTACTCATTTCATAGATGAAAAAAGTAAGGTCAGAAAAGGGTAGATGGTTCCCCAGTGTCATATAGTGAATCAGCAGGCCAGAATCCTAGTTATATACTAGCTATATGACCAGGATCAAGTCACATATGAGACTCTTGCCTCCAGGCCCTTTTTATTTTTTATTTTATTGTTTTTCGAGAAAATTCTTTATCTTGATTTGCGTAGTGTGTTCACAAGAATGAGTACATGTATAAAAAATTCATTGAACTGTACTTAAGAAGTGTGCACTTTACTGCATTTACATTACACTTCTGTTTGTCAAAAGGAGAGGTAAACTAGGGAAAATGTTTTCAATGACACATGACTGGGAACCATAACCAACAACCTCTATGTGTCAAAACTGAATTTAATGATGTTAGACTGCTCCCACAACCACTATTACCACTAATCAAGATGGAAGAAAAGATAAGCAATTTGAGAACCTGTCATCTGGACCCACACTGGAAATGCTAGTTGAAATTCAGAAGCAATTATCAAAGAAAAAAAAGGTAAACTACTTATTTGGTAGTTAACTAATTAATGCATTATTAATTATGTTAATAATGTGTAATGAATGTATTAAGTAGTTAATAGTTAACTTATTGATGTGCTACTATTCTTTACTAATAAAATTGGTCCTTTGCTTGTCATGTGTATCACAACTATGTTTTGTCAATTATGTACAAATATATCACCCCCAACTCTTAGTGACTTAAAACAACACCATTTCATTCCTCCTACCCCTATGGGTTGATTATTTGGGTGTGGGATACATTCAAGTAGGACTGGGCTTGTTCATGCTTTGTCGTCAGTTGAGGGCCAGATGGGATCTGGCTGGTCCTGGATGGCATCCTTCACATGAATGCCTTAGCTAAGATGGCTGAAATGTCCAGACAGCTGAACTTTCTTTTATCCTCAAGGAGCCAGCCGAGACTTGTGTGGGTGGTGTTTCAGGTATTCCAGTGCTGGAGTGGAAGTTGCACAGCCTCCCAAGGGCCAGGCTCAGAAGTGACAAAACATATCCTCATATATTCCCTTGTTCATGAGAGCCAGTTACAGAGCCAGCCCAGATTTAAGGGAAGGGAAAACAGATTCCACCTTTTAATGGGAAGACCAGCAAAATCATGGGGCATGTATATAGCCATGAGATGACTTGTTACCATATTTACAAACATGTTTCCCAGTTTTCCATTTGACTTAGAACAGTGTTTAGTTGTTGAATGAATTAGTATGTTCAATATATATCATGCTGTATTTGTAGTTTCTTACTTAGCTGTTACACTGAGAAACTCCTATTGCAAATCAAATAATTTGCCTACATTTTCTTTAAATACTTTTAATTGTTTTGGTTCAAGATTCAGCAAATTTTTTCAGTCAAGGACCAGATATAGTCATTTTTTTAGGGTTCTTGAGCTATAAGGAGTCTGTGACAATTCTGCCTACGAAATCAGCCACAGGCATTATATAAATAAATGGGCATGGCTTCTTTTTAATCCATGAGGTATCCTTGTCCCCCCTGACCTCTGTGCTTTATCACTTCTTGGAAAATTTATGGTGGATGCTGCTGCCTTGTCACTTTAGGCAAGAGCTGAGCAGTAAATGAAACCAAGTAGAGTGGCTGTTAGGAAACTTTCTTGGGGCAAGAGAAGAGAACCTAAGCAATCATGGTCAGAGGGGCTCTTCTGAAAGCAGGCTCTGACTTACACACATAAACCATAAGCATACATATTCTTTTTCTTTTACATACACACAAACCCATATACCAAGAATTTCCTGTTTTCTTCTCCTCTGCATCAAGCACTGTTCTCAAGAAAAATTTGAGAAATCCATCTACTCTGAGATGGTCAATGACAAATATGGCTTAATGTAGAATCCCTGTCAGGGGTTCTGACATTTTAACAGGGAGCAAAGCCAGAGCACTAAGACCACCAGCTGGGTCACATACATTCTTACTGAATCCCCAGTCTGGCCCAGTAGAGAGGCATTTTGACAACTCCTATTACAGATGAGAACAGTGAGGCACAGAGAGCTTTCATACTATTCCATAACTCATCTGTCTCATCTCATTGATGGCCTGTATCTCAAGGTCAAAAATTCAATTTTGGATTTTACAAGTATTCACACTGGGAGGAGATATAAGGGGTCCTTGCTTGAACTTCTGAAAACCCCAAAGAAGGCTGGCTCAGATTTTACCTGGGTGATCAAGGACAATGTGGCCCCTGAAAAGTGGTGAGGACATGAACATGCCCATTCCTTGCTGAAGCTTGACGAGAGCTGGGTAGTGAATTCCCCACCCATTTTTATGCTGAACAACTGTGTTTTGCATGGCTTTCCTCTGGTTGACAAGCTCAAGATTTTTGATGAGAGGTTGAACTAGGTCACCAGTATCCTTATGTGCTTCCTAGCCCAGGCCCTTTGATATTTTGGTGTTCACAGGTCAACCTTGCTAAGGTGAACACAGGGAAAATTTATAACCCCTATGCAAAGATCTTTTAAACATATATGAAAACCAAAGAGCATAAAAGGACACTGGGCATGACACCAACTCTTGACTTCAATAAATTCAGCCAATAAAAAGAACTAACTAAACTAATTCTAATGACATTCATCTGAAATTTTAGATTATTTTGTTTTAACATATTAACAGTGGTGATAAGAGGACATTAGCAGTTTTCTTGGGCCTCTGTTAAAAATAACTGGAGCCTGCAGCCAGAACAGGGGCCATGGCCAAGTTTTAGCTGGCAGACAAGCAAGCCAATATTTTACACAATGGATGACATTTCTGAAAGCAGAGACAGAGAGACAAACCCAAAAATCACACATGTATTCCAACAAACAACTTTCTGCCATTTTTAATTGTATTTAGAGCCACAAAAGTTTCCAAGATTACAAAAAGAAAACAGAGCACTAGTGCTTGGGGCTGGTCCTGCTGTCCAGTGGAGGCCAAGTGCCTCTGTAAGAACTGAAGTCCCATTGCAAGAAGTTTCAAGCAAAATTAACATTTCCTTAAAAAAAATCTTTATATGATGCTTTCTTTCTCTCTTTTATTTTTTCCCTCAACATCAAAAATTAATTCTTAGATCTGTTTACAGAGTCTTCTCCTTCCTGTTGCCAAGTAATCTGAAGGACAACACAAGAACGTCAACGTCCAAGGCACTCCCTAATCAATGTTCCAATCTAGGGGAAAGCAGAAAGGTGTCACTGGGTGCTGAGGGTCTTTTTTTTTTTTTTAGCTTGGGTCATCTCTATGGTGATTACTTTCAGCCCCAGAGCGGCTTATGGGATAAGACAACACCACAGGCACTTCACTGCAGGATAGTTAGCACCAAGGGCTAAGACTGGGAGAGACTTCAGGTTTGTCTTGTCTGCTGTTCAGCAAACAGATTCCCAAAATATGAAGCAGCAGTCAGGGAGAGTACTACCAGAGAAGCAGTAATATTTCAAATTTTTTTTTCCTTTGGGGTATGTGTGTGTTTCAGTCTTCAGTGGTCAACAGAATCTGTAACTATATGATAGCCTTGGTAAGTAGTGCATGTGGGAACTGTTTTAGGCCACAAGGATCAGTCAGTCCATAGCTTCTCATTTAATTCCATAAAACAAGATACAAGTTGGGTAAGGAAAGTAACTAGCACCCCTGTTATAGTGAACTAAATTGGAAACAATCACTGCATGTTACCTATTTTCTGGCCAAATTAAATGGGGATAAACTGAAGCTGGGTCAAAGGCTTTAAGACTCTCACCTCTAAATAAAAATATTTACTAGTTATTTTTTTGGGGTGGGAATATTCCAAATGGTTTGTTACCTCAGTTGAAGTGTCTGAAGAGCAGTGACTAATGTGGATTTTTCTGCCTTCACCTAGAAATCATTGAGAGTTGGGAGGCTTTAGGCAATAGACCCCAGCATCAATCTCTTAACTGATGAATAATGCCCCTACCCATGGGCAGAGATGGACTTGTACCTACAGAGATACAACTTCTAGTACATTGACAATTTTTAACAGATAAAATCACATTTTCATTGTTAAAATCTTTATAGAACATATCCAAAACCACGATTAGAGCACATAGACACCCAGTAGCAAGAGCACCTCAGTCGCAGGTGGTTGAATTGTGTGAAAGATGAAGCACTTGCTCCAGGTTCCCAAGAACAGGAAACTGCTTTTTCCTCATAAGGATGGTGAAGATCAAAGAATGCCCTTCCTTCTTCCAACTGCTCAGGTACCAGTAAGGGGCCACTGGCTAATCATTTGGGTGGGCCTTTGGTCTGGGCCTTCCCTAAGGTAGAGCCCAGTTGGTTCCAATGAGTCTTCACCACCCTTTACACATTCATCTGTCTTGGGCTAGTAAAGTGCAATACATCATGTACTCAATCCTTTCCCCCCTCTGCTGCCTTAAAGGCCTATGGGTCAGACCCCAGTAGGGGCAGGGATCTCTTAGTTATCTGATCATCCTAGGTGTCTACCTTTCTGAGAGATCTTCCAAATTTCAGCTGTAGCTTTTTTCACAAGTACATGTTATCAATTATGACCTGGAGCCAAAAATAGAGGTGCAGAGAAAGGTAAAGCTATCACAACACATTATATCTATATATATATAAGTCAGTTTTGAAACATGGATACAAATACTCATTTACAATATATTTCAACCTTCTGCCTTTAACAGCAGATAACTTTGTGCCATCCAAAGTGGGCATAAATGAGGATATCTGCCTGCTGTCCTTCTAGTGCAAAATCTAGTCCTTTAAATGCTTCTGTTCTCAACAAGGGCTTCACATCTTCATATAAGCTAACATGAGCACTAGTAAACACAGTGGCTAAGACAGCTCCATTTCCAACCATGCAATAATGGAGCTTTAAGAATTTTCTCAGCGACTACTAGAGAAAAGGAAAGCTAGTTCTATTTATAAAATCAGTTAGTGATTCAAAATTACCTTCCACTCTTCTAACCTTGTATATTGTAGGGGGAAAACCCCAGAAAACTCCTATAAGTCAGTCACCAGCAAAGTCCTTTAGTCTGTCTTTGGATAGCTTACCAAAGGCACTAATGCTTGCTCCCTCTCTGCGTTTAAAAATTTTGGTATTTTAGCAGATACAGTGTAATCTTTGGCTACATAATGTTATGCTTTCATCTCTTTGTCTTCTTTTTTTAAACTGCTTTCAAAGATTTTCAAAGAGATTAGTGGTGAGAACAGACCCGCCTATAAAAGGTGGCAGCAGGGGTAGAAAGTTCCTTTTACAAGAAATTGTGCATGCTAAATGGCTTATTTTGACTTTTTTCAGGATTTGATACTGTGCATTCTTGATTCCCATTACCCCCTTTAGAGGGTAGCCCATACAGGCCATTCCCTTAGCGCAGTGCCCTCTCACCTGGGCAACTGGCACAGGTTAATTTATAGTCAGTCTCTTGTTTTCCCAGGGCTATGAAGGGCCCATGCAAGGGTAGTTAAAAGGTTGTCTGGAGAGTCTTATGAAGTGCACCCCTGACATAGGACTGGGAAGGGGTAGAGGGAGTGGCTTGAATTTTGTGCCTTGCTGAATATCAAGGGAAAAAAAGAGAACAAGGCCACATCTGTGTTGTGTCAAATGAAACACTTAGAAGCTACTTGAAGCTCAGAGTTAGGTTATTTGTGTAGTATCAATTTCATGTGGATGGTGAAACTATTTTTTCTTAAAGTAGAAATAGACTACTTCTTGCTATATATGCATATATGTATTTAGAAGTAGAGTATGGACAGAAAGGGACTCTAGCATCAGCACATTATTTCTCAATCTGGACAATCACCTCAGCAACTACCCAAAGGACAGAGTGAAGCTCTTTTTTTTTCATTTTTAGTTCCAGTGAACATACATAAAAATAAATGTTTTACTGGTTTTCTTTTTCAAAGGTATATGACAGAATCCTTCAAAAAAAATTCCTCTCTCATTAAAAAATAGTGAAATCTCCAAGAACAATCATACAGTCTGTGGCATAGAAAAGCTATGGAACAAAGAACGTAACCCCTATTTCAGCTCAGAGGCCAGGCCTGGAACAGCTTCCCAATCAGCAAGAGTTGAAACTGCCAAATGACTCCTCTTTAACCACAGAGTTTGTGACTAGCAGCTGTTTGCTGCTCCACATGGGTGGGGCCTTCTCCCTGGTGCTCCTTCTTTTTCTCTTCACTTTTCATCCCCATTTAGCACTTCAGATCTCCTGGAGATAATTTAATGGTGAGTGATCCTCATCTTTCAGCTAACCAGGTTGAGTGGGTTTGGGTACCCCATCCTTCACAGGTGAGAACAGTGTACCAACCACATCAACTCTGTAGAGCTGAGTACATGCAAAATGAGACTTCTGTCAATTACATTAACTGGAAAATCAGTGGCCAAAAGGAAAAACCATCTCCCTTTCATCTGTGGGAGAACAAAGCCAAGCTAAAATCTCCTTTGCTCACTGAAATCCCAGTGCAAAACAGTAGGCATAAAGCCTTGGCTAGGCCATTTACCCCTAATCTTGCCATTTGGAAATTTAGAGTAATCCACTTGCTTCTGTTTTAAATTACACTTCACAAATGCAAAACATATATATTCATAATGACAAGAGCCACAATTGGGAAATACATAAGAATGAAAACTCTGATAGAGAAATGGAAAGGAGAACCTCTAGTATTTACAAGGAGAGGTATTAGACTGATATAATTGAATCCATGTATAACAAAAGATGAAAATCATTTCAAAACAGATGTAAAGGAACTATTAAAATGTAAGCTCGTTTAACTGAAAAGAGTAGTGGATCTTTTTCTTTTTGTTTAAAACAGTTAAAAGTGATCCTGTGAACTTACATTAGCCAAATGGTGTCATAACAAAGAAAACCAGAATTTGTCTCATACCCTAGAAAGAGAACCTGTCAGCTTTAGTTTTGTCCAGCAGTCTTGGAATGGTATATTACCCATCTTAGGTTCCCTTCTCCCTTGTTATTTAAAGAAGCTGTTGTGTAAGTTCATTTGGCTATTAATATCAACACAGAAATTGGGAAGAAACCCATGTAGATCATATCATGTCACTCAGAAACTATCTTCTCAAAAAGTAGAGTGAATCAACTGAAATGGGCAGCGTGGTGACTGGTCCCTAATTTCTTGAGTTTAGCAGATGAATTTAAAAAATAAGTGAGGAGGCAGTGACCAAGATGAGAAAGTAGGTGGACATCACCCCCCACACTTGGGAATGGGGGACAATGCCAACAGAACAGAGGTGTACCAAAGGACTATACGACAACAGTGTCCCAGGAACACACCAAGTTTATGGGTAACAGCCCACTGGGGTCACACCAAACAGACCTTTCCAAAGGAGAACATGGTTCTGTGGTCTCAATGCTTCAGCCTCCCTCTGAGAGGCAGCAACAAAAGTGGGGAGTCTGAATGAGCATGGCCAATGTCGGAGCCCAGAATCAGCAGCAGAGGAGAAGGATGAGCAAACTCACCAGATGGTGCGCATCTGGCTTGACTTTATCTCTGAATACTTTAATAGTCAGAGTCTCCTCTTGGTTCCTTCTCTCTTCTTCCCATGAGTTCTGCAAGTGGATATGCTGGGTGGCAAGTAAAGCATTTATACGGTTTCTGATTCTAGTGACTTCATTCTTCCCACCCTGGTAATTGAGTTTTCTCCTCAACTCTAATCTGGATAGCTGCTTTAGATACTCTGAAGAAGAAAATGGTTATTACTCCACTTGCTGGGAAGGTATCATCTCTGGAGACAAGAGCAAGATGCCCAGCTTATCCAATTCCATTGATGCTTTCTTTCCAGTTTGCCTAAGGATCCAGAGATCCGATAGTTGTTCGGAAACATTTAGTAAGATGTCTTTGAGCCTAATGGCATCTAGAAATAGATGTTAAAATTGCTAGCTTGCTAGCCTTCATGGCGGTAGAGGCTCTTAGCAAGGAGTCTGTGAACATGCCCAAAGACGTGGACAAACATCACTACCGCAGCTTTAATGCAGTCTGGTGAAATACAGGCCCACAAAATACTGGGAGGGTGGAGGGACCTTGTAGCAGCAGAGTCAGGCAGAAAACATTCAGCTCTTTTAAAGGCAGGAACAAAGATGGATCAAATGTTCAGTGTCCTAAGCAGGAGAACAGCCAAGCCACCACTTCCTTTCCTCTGACCTCAGCCCCAAGCTCTTGCCTGGCCCCAAAATGGGAAAGCAGACCTGGATCTGAATGGGGCTTTCCAAAGGGTCAGATCCCTCCTCTCCTTCTCATTGGTCTGACTCTTCACTGATCGTGGCCAAGTTTTAGTTAAAGAGAATTCAATTCAAAGCTCTTAGAAAAGCTATTAAAAGTCAAATTGAGGGTGGAGGCAGAGGGTGAAGAGAAAAGGGATTGGCTGGAGGTAAGATGTTCACAACTTTTGGCAGACAACTTTTCAAACAAGAAGCACGGTTTCAGTACAATGAATTGCTCTGTAGTTGAATGGTGTAGTCCTCAGAATCCAAGACTGTGGGCAGGTACTGGTAATCTATTTGTCTTCTTTGTTCTCTTTTAAATCTGCCTCCCCAACTTGGCTCTGAGGTCACCCTGCTCATTATAGGCAATAGCCATTGGCAGAAAACAAAGTCTCCCAAGGAAAGAGCGTTTGGCGAAAATGCAATGACTCTCCATGGGCTTCCAATTTTCACCTTATTCTAGTCACTGTTGGTCTCCTTGTGGATTTCTGTTTGTTTTTATATTTTTTAAGATGAAAAACCCGAGCAAGGTTTTGTGTTTTTCTTGTGTTTTGTTTTCCCAGATACTCTTAGCACTCTAAACTTCCTGTGGCATTAGGTAAGTAAATGTCTGTGTGGCTGGCACATAGCACAGTGCTATAAACAAGCACAACTTAACACTGGGCCACATGAGGATCACCAAAGATTTAAAGAAGTACACCACCATTCAAAACACAGATAAGAACTATGGCAATGGGCAGAGTCTGAAGATGCCATGGAAGGGTCAGATAGGGAAGAAAGGAGAAAAAGAGAAAAAAAAAAAAGCCCAGCAAACCGAACTCAGAAACATCTTCATGACAGACTGTACATCAGTACAGGAAATTCCCCAAGGCACTCCAGAAAAGTAGTGCAGAGTTATAGCAGGCAGAAGATATCTGAAAAGGGGAGTGGGTGGGGTGAGAAATGGGGGCTTCCAAAGCTTCACTGTGTATGGAAATAGATGGGCTTGACTTTCCCAGAAAGGATCTTGGGCACTTGCACAGAGATGATCTCTGCCATCATTTCTGGAAAGTCCACGCTCACCATGTGGGACTTGATTAGCAGGTCAAAAGTGAACTGATGCAGCTCTCGGGCAATCTGTAGGGAGACAATAAGAGGGAGAAAACAAGGTTGACAAGGAGTTGGCTTCTGTCAGGATCTCCCTTCCCCCGTGTTTGATTTCCTCCTTCCCTGTCCTTGGTCCTCTTCGTGTATTTCTATGTGCTGGTACAAGCACATGTGCACTCAATGGTCTCCAGGGAGCCACTGAGGTCTCCAAGAGATCTATTACATTGCAAGGCCTCTGACTCAGGACTAGGTGTTCCTCTTCACCAGTGTGCATGCACACACACACACACACACACACACCCTCTCTCTCTTACACACACACACAGACTCACAGGCAATGACTCAAGGAAGAGAGAAAAAACATCCAGATCTGTTTTGTCTGCCTAGAGAATTTATCTGCTTTAAGTGCCTTCTCTGAGTCCCAAATGCTCTGTGCTCAACTCCTCCACCTCTTTCACAACATCCAACTGGGGCACTGTGACCTGTGTTCCTTTCTTCTCCATTGTATTTTCTTCCTGGACCACACTCAAAGCCACAGGGGAATGAAAGCATCTCCCAACAGGTGGTGCCAGACCCTAGAAGAGCATATTATCACTTCGTTGTGTCAGGCTGCTTCTCCCTGACAAAGCACCCTCCATCGTTTGCTTACAGGCTGCACAGAATCCAGGAGCTTGGTGAGCTGGTAGAAGCGCCTTGAGCAGGATGTGGGATTTTTTCTCTTGCATGCAATGATACGATCAAGTTCCTTGATATAGTTCATTCGAAGTTCATCAAAGAATTTTTGATTTTTCAGCCCATCCACTGGAACTGATGTGGGATGAAGACAGAATGGAGAGGGGAAGCATGCCCACAAAGGAGCATTAGTCAAAGCACCAAGTTTTCTGACCACAAACTTGACCCCCGCCCCTACAGGGAGGGAACCATCTACTTGGCTTCCTGTCAGTTTGCATGCATGGGTCTAAAGTCTACCAGGAAGGTCTTAGGGAAAATGCTAGCTGGACCCAAGCTGGAGGGCATCAAGTAAATAAAATTTACTGAGCCTTTTGTTTCTCTAGTCTTCTCATCTACACATTTCGTAGGACCTATGGTTTTATGTTGACCACAGACCAGCTCTGATTTAGACAGTTAAAAAACATGGCTTTGAATATCAAATTTTGCCTCCTTTTTCCTTCACAGAGGCTAAGACAGAACTCTGCTCAGAAGAGATATTAAATAAAAGTTCCTAGGTTGCCAAATAAACCTTATCTGATTTGCTTACATAGACCTCCTCCTGTTGGCAGAAGAAAAAATTCCTTCTAGGAGGCAATCCCTTATGCTCTGCAAGAAATATAAGGTGTTCCCTGCCTGTTTCTATGAAGCTATGGAAAATTTCAGAGACCCACTACAATTAGCTAAAAAGGTCTTGTTCCAAAGAGAGACTGGGGGTAGGTAGAAATCTAATGGAGGTTGAATTCTAGCAAAGAAATTGGTCTCTAGCCATGAAATTCATCTTTGTTAGGATACAAGGATGTTAAGGGAAAATAGAGGAGGGAGGATAAATGAAGAAGGGAAATGTCCAGGAGCTGGCTTCTCCCTGATAATGCTTTAATGATAAAAGCATCTCCCTCTCTGAGCCCCTTTGCCCCCAGGGGCATTCCCTGTCCCTCCAGGCACTTACTAATGCTGAACAGTAGCAGTGCCTTCATGCACAGGAATTCCTGGGGGGTGATTTGCAGCCATCCAAATTCTTGAGAGAGGTGCCTCATTCGGACACACTGGCTGTACATCCGGGACTTGTGCATGCGGTACCTGGGAAGAAGACATATAGAGGAAAAAAAGGAGTGAGGGTAGGCTTACAGTAAGGCTAGAGAGAATATCTTTGACTGCCCTCCCCTTCCCAGGTTGTCCAGGAAGAGCTTCCTATTTCTCTTGCTGGTGCTTCAGTAACAAGGAACAAAGTTGTTCATTTTTTTTTTCCAAAATTTTGACATCCTAATAACTACTCATCTTCCCTGGACAGAATATGGGTTAACACATGCAATTTCCAGGTCCTGTTTCCTGAGATAGGGACAGAAAAGCCTAACCAAATGAACACAATGGGCCAGGCACATGGCCTCCCTGACGACAGTTCTACTATTCCAGTGATAACCGGAGCCAGATCCTGCCTCCCAGGCATTCCAACTTAGAGGGTTTCTAGGAAATAGGCCTTAGAATAAATTCTTAACATAAGGACACAAGGATTTCCAAGTGGCCACAGTAGTTCATCCTGCTAATTCCCCTGCTTCTTATCTTGAATGTCATTTCCCATACTAGGAATTTAATCATTTCTTTAAAAACTCCCACAGAAGGAGATTCCCCATTATGCCACCAAAACGAGTTTCAATGCTTAGCAAATCAGCCAAGAAGTATTTCTGAATGTCCAATCTTAATGTCCCCTGCTGAAGGGGAACCTGCTCCCTCATACACTGGCTGTTCCTTACCACAGTTTGGGAGCTGTAAACATATGTAAGCTGCTTTTATTATAGTGACTTGTAAACAGATCATCACATTAGCATCTATAAATTATACAGGGAAGTGGCCAAGCCTTGGACAGCTTCTTCTTTGGAGGAAAAACCTCTCTGTTCCATGACTGGCCATGGCAAACCTCTCATAGAATATATGGCATCCTCCTGCTAGTAGGCCTTCCTGGATTTCAGCACTTCAGAAATCGTGTGTGTGTGTGTGTGTGAAAGAAAGAGAGAAAGGAACTGATTTTACATCTTGTGAAAAAAGGAAAGAGAATTTGACACTCACTTAAGTGGTGAGGAAAAAGGCCTCCCAGATTGGACACAAAGGCTGTGGCTTGACATTTTTGCCCCTAAACCACTAGCCTCATCCACAGGCTAAGCAGACCTGGTACTGGCTGGGTGCAAGCACAGTACCCTATCTCAGAGAGTTTGGCTCTCCTGTAGAAAGAGGGAAGGCGGCAGATGGTGTAGAAGTATAATTCACACTGGAACCCAACTGGAAAGAAGTGTTTAGATAGTATCACAAGCCAATTGACCAAAATAGTGTTGCTCTAAGCTCTTTCACTCTAGAGAATTTTTTAATAAAAACTGCTCACTCTGGGACCTGGCTGTTCTTTGGTGTCTGTTGTACTTCCAAGCCTCTGTTGATGATAACACTGTAGTCTTTTTAACATTGAAATCATGAACCTGATATGAAGGATTGCTATAACACTCCTGTAGGCCTCAGGGACAGAGAAACATGGGAAGAAGAAATCTGAGAAAAGGGAGAAAGGCAAGGAAAGGAATTCAGAGAAGATGGAAACAAGAAGTGGGGATAAAAGGCAGAAAGAATAGGGAGAGAGTTAAAGGAAGGAAAGGGAGAAGATAGTAGAAGGCAGAAAATGAGGGATGGAAATGGAATTAAGGAGGAGAGAATAGGTTGGTGGGAATAAAAAAGGGTAGATAAGAAGTGAGATGGCAATTAGAAAACACTGAGCACAGTGCCTGGCACATAGTAAGTGTTCAGTAAATGACATGTAGGAAGGTGTTACTATGATATTATTCATCATTGTACAGATAAGTAGACTGAGGTTCAGGGAAATTCAGTAATTTACCAAAGGTCAATAGCTAGGGTTCAAGCCCAATCCCTTCAGAGCATGTGTTCTCCACAAACAAGGAATGAGGATAGAAGAAAGCAGGACTAATGACTGGGTTTGGTGTGAGAAAGATCAGTAAATTGATTGGCTCAAAGTCCCTGTCTCTCTCCTTGGGCCTCAGTCTCCTCAGTAATACCTTGAGAAAGCTAGCAACAATTGGTGGTGTTCAACTGGAGAGGTACTGCCTCCCTAGTGGGTGCTAGAAATGTGGTGGGATGGGGAGTTTGGGCTGTCACTGACTGAGATCCTATTTGGTATTTAGTGGGCAGGTGCCAGATGTGTTAAACATATTTCAATATGCAGGAACATCCTATACAATGAAAAAAAAAATGCAGGGGATGAACATGGCAATACAATCCATATTTAGAAACATTTGTTTAGATGTTTCTAGGGACCCTAAGAACTCTAACACAGTGGTCCCTATAAGAGGAAGGAGCCCTGGGACTTAAATACATGGGAGCAGGCTTGGAAGCTGAGGTGGGGGTGCAACATACACAGAGGCAGGGAAGGAAATAAGGATTTAACTCTGGATGGGGATGCTGGTGCAGGTGCTCAGAGGGTTGATGCAGTCACTGGAGGACAGCATAGGCGTAGAGGTGAGAGATGAACAAGACGGGGGCTTTTTAAGTCCTGCCCCAGAGGATGGCATCATAGCTAACTCTTTGGAGATCTGGAAACCACAAAGCAGGTTGTGCCAAAAGCCTAATGGTTATTCTTATCTTCTGGCTCCCAGGGCTGGCTGGGTTGGAAGAGGGCAGATGGGGATACTCATTTTCCCCCACATGGCACTGCTGTACTGGAAAGAACCACTGGCCTGTAGGTTTTATTTTAAGGATCTTCTATGTCAGATGGCTGCAGGGGATGGAAGGTCAATTCCTGCCCTCATCAAAAGGGACTGTTTTTGGTGAGGCTAGCTCAGGGTCCTTGGGAAGAGTCTTCTAACAAGCTCCATTCACAATGCCATCAAAGGACCTCAAATATCAGACACAGAGAAGGTTATCACTATTAGGGAAAGTATCAGAAAGGTACTCCTTTTTAAATTTCTTGCCCATTACGGGCCACACATCTCACATCTGTTATCTCCCATATTAGTCATTTTAACAAACCACTGAAGAAAGTTCTATTTTATTAACAGATAAGGAAACTGAAAGTCAGGGAAGGTAATGGTCTTGCCCAAAGACAGTGATAAAGGATATAACAGAACAGAGATTTTAGTTGAGTATAATTTCAAAATCTAAGCCCTTGGCCAAATTCATGAAGTATAAATAGTGCTAGCAGCAGGGAAAACATTAATTAAACCTGTTTTAATTTAAGAGAGGGAAGTGACTGAGCCAAGGTCATAACGCCAGAGAATGGTAGAGCTGTTCCTCCCCATTTTTACCACCATGGGACAGTTATAAGAACTGAGAATTATTCAGGTATACTTCGAATTCTGTCACCAACATGCACTAACTGTGTGACCTTGGATGAGTCACTTTATTTTGTTGAGCCTAATCTTCCCCATCCACTAAAAAAATATATCTATAAAAAGGGAAAATGAGGTTATTATGAGGGCTCAATGACAAAGGATTTTGAAAGCAACTAGAATACTCTAGACACAAAGGAGTTGCTCAACAAATGGTAACTGGTAGTAGCCCTCAGTGGTAGCAAAGGGATCAAAGGAACTTCAGCTCTCACAACAAGAGTGCCTCTGCCCATTCTTTATGTTGCTCAGACTGAAGGGGAGGGGCCTTGACACTAGGTTCTGAGATAAGCTGCAAAGCAGGTCAGAAGCACTGCCAAAATACCAGGGTTGGGTCTTGGGTGGGAAAGTACCAATCCCCCTTGCCTCCTACCAGTTGGCCTTTCAGCTGGGCCAAGCCACTTCTGATGGGGCAGGCTAGTTTGGGCCTTTACTGTCTCATCTATAAATCAAATGGGCTAAAGCAATCCTGAGAAGGAAGAATAAAGCTGGGGGGATTATGCTCCCCAACTTTAAGCTCTTCTACAAAGCCACAGTACTCAAGACAATTTGGTATTGGTGCAAGAATAGAGCCATAGACCAATGGAACAGACTAGAGAGCCCCGATATAAACTCAACCATATATGATCAATTATTAATATTGATTAATAAATAAAGGAGCCGTGGACATACAGTGGGGAAATGACAGCCTCTTCAACAACTGGTGTTGGCAAAACTGGACAGCATGCAAGAGAATGAAACTGGATTATTGCTTAACCCCATACACAAAAGTAAACTCGAAATGGATCAAGGACCTGAATGTAAGTCATGAAACCATAAAACTCTTAGAAGACAACATAGGCAAAAATCTCCTGAAATAAGCATGAGTAACTTCTTTCTGAATGCATCTCCTTGAGCAAGGGAAACAAAAGCAAAAATGACCTCATGGGACTGCATCAAACTAAAAAGTTTCTGTACAGCAAAGGACACCATCAAAAGAACAAAAAGACATCCTACAGTTTGGGAGAATATATTTGTAAATGACATATCCGCAAGGGGTTAGCATCCAAAATATATAAAGTACTTACATGCCTGAACACCCAAAAAGCAAATAACCCGATTAAAAAATGGGCAGAGGATATGAACAGACAGCTCTCCAAAGAAGAAATTCAGATGGCCAACAGACACATGAAAAGATGCTCCACATCACTAATCATAAGGGAAATGCAAATTAAAAACAAAATGATATATCACCTCACACCAGTAAGGATGGCCAGCATCAAAAAGACTAAGAACAACAAATGCTGGCGAGGATGTGGAGAAAGGGGAACCCTCCTACACAGCTGGTGGGAATGTAAGCTAGTTCAACCATTGTGGAAAGCAATATGAAGGTTCCTCAAAAAACTAAAAATAGAAACACCATTTGACCCGGGAATCCCACTCCTTGGAATTTACCCAAAGAATACAACTTCTCAGATTCAAAAAGACATATGCACCCCTATGTGTATTGCAGCACTTTTTACAATAGCCAAGATATGGAAGCAACTTAAGTGTCCATCAGTAGATGAATGGATAAAGAAATGGTGGTACATACACACAATGGGATACTATTCAGTCATAAGAAAGAAACAAATCCTACCATTTGCAACAACATGGATGGAGCTGGAGGATATTACGCTCAGTGAAATAGGCCAGGTGGAGAAAGACAAGTGTCAAATGATTTCCCTCATTTGTGGAGTATAACAATGAAGCAAAACTGAAGGAACAAAATAGTAGCGGACTCAGAGACTCCAAGAAGGAACTAGTGGTTACCAAAGGGGAGGGGTGTGGGAGGGTGGGAGAAGGGGATTGAGGGGTATTTTGTTTAGTACACATGGTGTGGGGGTCATGGGGAAAACAGTGTAGCACAGAGAAGGCAAATAGTGAATCTGTGGCATCTTACTATACGGATGGACAGTGACTGCATTGGACTTGATAATATGGGTAAATGTAGTAACCACATTGTTTTTTCATGTGAAACCTTCACAAGAGTGTATATCAATAATACCTTAATAAAAAAATTAAAAATAAATAAATAAATAAAATAAATAAATAAAATGGGCTAATCCCCACTGCTACTCCCATTACCATCAGCACCATTGACCAGGACTGGCCAGGATGCTGTGTGAGTTTAGGGCCCGTAAGCACTTACTCATTGAAAACCAGGTCAGGGGCAAAGTAGAGCATCCTGGAGTTGACATTGGTGAAGGACCGCCAGCCCATGGCAAACACCATAAGCCCCATCCAGGAGTACTGTATGACTGCCATCTGGTCATCCACGTGCAAGTTGCGGAAGCCTGGAAGTGGGACAGAGGCAGTGATCAGACTGGGCATTTATTGGCTGTGTGAAGTCTGTGCCTCTTCTGGGTTGAAAATCTCTGGCATGCAGGCAGTCCCTGAAGAGCCCCAGGGACCATCAATGCTGGGGAGGATGATACATGGTGGGGATAATATTCCTTCTTCTCCCTACTTCACTGAAAGGCTCAAATGAGATGATGATAGAGGCAAAAAGGGCATTGTCAGCTGGAAGAAAATAATTTTACTCTTCCTGACTGCTTACAATGAATGAACTCTTTTCAAATCATGTTATTTACATTCACTTATTCAATCCTTACAACAATCCAATCAAATAGGTACCATTATTATCGCCATTCTGTGAATCAGTGAAAGTGAATCACAGAAAAGTTAAGGAACTTGTCCAAGATCATAAGGCCAGTAATTGTTAGACTAAGTTCCAAAGCCAGTCTGACTCCAAAGCCTTTGTTCTTGATCACTATGCCTTTCTGAAAATGCAGAGTAATAATAATTTCTCCCACATGAACAGCACTTCTCACTTTAAAAAGCTCTTTTCTATATATAATCTTACTTGTCCCTTCTAATTACCCCAGGAATGGGATATGGTGGAATGCTTTTGACAGCTACTGCCTTCTCCATACCATCTTCAGGCTCCCTCTCTTTTCCCTAACCCTGTAACAGTAGCTCTGCCTCAGATTTCCTCTCCATTTTTTTTCCATTCAACAAGTAATCTGGCCCTGCTGCTTTCCCACTATACTACCATTCCTGCCCTATTGCCATTATTATACATACACAAACAGCCCTTTTATGACCAGCTTCCTTACACTAGCCATTTCTTTCCATTTGCCTTCTCATAATTTAGGTTCTAGCTATTTCGAAAAGCTAACAGTTTGCTAAATACACCATGCTTTCTCATGCCTCTATATCTCTGCATAGGCAGTTGCATTTGCCTAAAATGAACTCCTCTTTCTCAAGGCTTTCCAGCTGATAAACTTGCTCATCTTTCATTACTGAAAGGTACCTCTTTGTGAAGACTTTTCCAACTCAACTGAGCAGAAGACTTAATGATTCTTCTTTAACCTTCTTACTGAATCTTGTGTAGCCCCACCCATTTATAACATTCATTACATATTATTGGATTATCTATGTACACATCTCTCTGCCCAACAAGAACTGGAACTTCTTGAAAAATCCTTGGCCCATTTCTTTTTATTCATCTCTTCCTCAGTACGTAGCACAGCTCAGATATTTGTCTAGGCATTTGAGAAATATTAATTAAATGGTCAAAGAACCCTTACCTTTTTTTTTTATAAAATGGGAGTTAGATGATTTCCAAGGTACCTCCTTAAACTCAGAGAAAAGAGGCTCCCAGATGCTACCTCCACAATACCATATAGGTAGAACAGAAGTGGCTATGTTCTCCTGGAGGTCTCCAAACAGTTGGATACTTAAAGTATCACCTCAGAGCTCATCTCCTATCAGAACCCCATTTATCTCTTCCCCAACAGATCCAGAGTTGTCTGAAATTTTGTCTTGCCATACTTCCTTAGGAATGCTTCAATGAATTTAGGTGATGCTTCTAACTTTCCTGTTGATGCCCTCATTTAACCCCCATAATAACCCTAGAGGGTAGGCATATGACATTTATTTTGCCAACAAAGAACTTGAAGGTTAGAGAAATTTACTGACTTTTCCAAGGTATCACATATTCTATATGTGGTTGAGCTGGAACTAGGATCCAGGTGCTCTAATTCCCTTCTTCAGTGCCTTTTCTACTCTACTGAAGGACACAGATCAAGAACACCAAAGTATCTTAAATCAAGAACTACTAAGGTATCTTAGCCACAGGCTCAGGTCTGAAGTCTACGCTGTTTAGACACATTGTTCTGCTTGGTTGGCCATTGCCTACCTACACATCACACTTCCCTCTGCTTTTATTTTAGGTCCTGAGCCTTCCAGACATCAAGGATCCTAGAGTTCCCCATATCACCACACCCATGTCATCACTCATGGCTGCAATATTAGTTCTTAAGCCTGGGCCTCTCATCTTCTGTAGCACAGAATGCCTAGGACTGACTCTTCCTAGTAGGAGACAAAAAGAAGGGGCCAAACATGGAACACCCAAGGAACTCTTGGGGAGGCAGCCTGAGAGCCTGAACTCTAAACCTCTGGGGTGGGAGGCAATGGGAAACATGGAAAATCTTGGCTGGTGAGTGTGAATGTGAGGGTACATAATGAGGATGAGGATTAAACTGTACAAGTACCAAGGAATCTGTCAATACTGATGTTTTTTTTTTCCTTCTGTGAGATGCCATAGAACTAGCAAAGAGAAGAAAAAAAAAAGACAGCATAGTTTGGCTGTAGTACTCATTAACTGTCCTTAGTGAGAGCCACTTAGCATTCGAGCCTAATTGCTGTATACATATCAGCAACATAGCAGGCAGATTTTCCTATAGGTTTAATCTGAGTATAATACCGAACTCTGTTCTCTAATGTCTTGCTTTTGAAATAGCCTACTCAGATAGCATGGCTACTAAGAGATGACTTGAGAAAACAGTAGCTCCCAGCTACAGGTTTCCTTCAACATGCATTTAGTCAACACCTATTAGGCAATGCTGTTAGGCTGTTTGGAGAAATAGAGGAGTCATTCTCAGGCTTTGAAACACATCAAACAGGTTAGGGAGCAGAGACAGTTTCTTTGAGATTCTGTTTTCTTGATAAAACTCAATCAATGTCATTTCTTAGCAGTTTGCAGTGGAAACCTGTAGTCTCATGTCGAGTCTGGGAGAACGTATCCAAGGAAAGGCCAGCTGGGAAATCTTTGCTGCTGTAGTGCACCCGACAACCAAAATCTTCAAAGAAGATGCATAAGCTTCTAGGCAAGGCTGGTGGCAGTTTAAAATTGACTTTAGCGGGAGCAGTGGCTTAGCACTCTAGCCTCATCATGACCCACCATTTACAGAACACTTACTATGTTTCAGCTACTGTTCTAGGTGTTCTTTATACACACATAATCTCTATGTTGGTAACAACTTGCAAGGTAGCAATTGTTCTACCATCTCTATAAATGACGAAACAGAAGCACATGTAGACATGTAATTTGCTCAAGGTCACACAACTAATATACAGCTTAGATTCCAAACCAAATACATTGGATTATAAATATACTGTGTACACACAATCTACTCATCCACTGTTAGTTCATAATTGTCATTTATTAATGTACCAGGTACTGTACTAGGCAATTTACATATATCATCACTTTCACAGAAAACTTACAACAAAATTTATTTGAGTAGGTGCCTAGCACAGTGCCTCACACAGGAAAGGAACTCAGTTTGTTGAATGAGCAAATAGCTTGAACTAATAGACCATTATTGATATGAATAACCGTTCTTATGAATGTGATAATTGGCTTTATTTTGAAGCTCTTCTTTTAAATAAGTCAAAGCCAGAGATTATTTCCTTGGATGAGCTAGATGGTGAACTGATACTGACTTGCAGACTTGTTAATGGAAGGAGAGGTCTTCCCATCCTTGGGTTGCAGCTAAGAAAAGCCAGTGACTCCCAGTCATATAAATTCTGCCAAAATGCTTTGCACTAGGTTATTGTTTAGATCACCAAATTAGAAATTAGAGGGTGTAAGCCCAAGTTCTGGCTCCATTTGTTAAGTGACCAAATGGAATGAGTTAACTTCTATGAGCCTTGTCATTTGAAAGGGAAATAAAAGTTTCTACGATTCACAGGATTGCTGTGAGGACTAAGTGGAATCATATATATGAAAAGGTTTTGTGTCCTCTCAAATGTGACCATATAGGTGTTTGGCAACTACTTGGAAAGATTAAACTATATCTTTGTTACATATGTGGTATAAAGACATCCAGCTGGATAAGTGATAAGAATTGAAACAACTTTCTCTTTTATATATATATATATATATTTTTTTTTTCCTCCCTTTGGAGGAAGTATACAGTATATACTGTACCTCCCTTGGTACAGTGCATAGACAACTAGAGTCCTTGGGCCTTCTTCCCAGATATCTTATTGGGTAGACAACCTCAGTTTTCTAAGCTGGGAAGGTATTAGGGACAGTTTGGTGGCTGCAACTAGGCCTTGTGAGTTGGAATGACAAAATAGGGGCTGGACAACCAACACACAATGTCTTCAAACATAGCAAGTCCACATTATCACCCAAGGGGCTTTGGATCCTCATAAAACCCAGGGCTAAGGAACTATAGGGGCACTACACAGACTATGGGTGGAGTTGCATGAAGAGGGGATTTGGAATTGGGGGTGGGGACATGGGCTCAAGTTCTGTCCCTGCTACTTTCTGAATGTGTAACTGAAGGCCAAGCATATCACTTCTTAGAGTGTTTTTATCTATGAAATAGGAAGATTAATCTCCATAGGATTCTTATGAGGATCAGATCAGGTAGTACATATGAAACTACTCTGTGCACTATAAATTTTCATCTGAATGGCAGTTTTTATTGGAAAGCAGGTTAGCTTTGACTTCATAGGAAGAGGTTTAGCTGTTGATGTTTCAAAAGAATATCTGAATAACAGAAATTTAGGATTAGGAGAACATTTAAAGAGCTTATGCTTCACTTGTTTCCAAACAGTGTTCCCTGTAGTGCTAAGAACCTTCAAGAGTGAACTGAAGCTTCTCTTGGGGTAGTGAGAGAGAAGCATTGGCTTTAAATCAACCAGCTCCACTTGTATCTTATAATATTTTTGAGAAATAAAGAGTTTGGCTGTCAGAGTAAAGTTTGTGAACCCTTGGATAGAGAATCTCTGAGCCTTCTTTAAGCTCTAATATTTCAATAATCAGACCTGTTTAAATAATAGATGGCCTAAGGAAGAAGTGAGTTCCCCATCACTGGAGATATCTTAGCAGAAGTTAGAAAAATACTTGTTTTTTCTTCCACTATCACCTAATTCCTACCCCCCACTATGATTCTTAAGGCAGTTTAAACACTACTGCATTTTTTTAAGCAAAATTTGAAGATCATCAGTTTAATCCAAGCCACTCTTCATACATTATACAGATGGAGAAACTAGGACCCAGAAAGAGAACAGGTCACACAATGAGTTAACAGCAGAGCTAAGACTAAGTGTTCTTACTCCCAACCCTTTCTTTCTGTCATAACCATATTATATAAGTTCCTGCAGCATGGCTCCTAAAGATAATATTAAAGACAGAATATCAGTCAGGATTGAGATTATCTTTGGGATAAGCCTGTGTGTGTGCACATAAAAAAGAACATCTCAAGGCATATAAGGGTATGTCTATGTGATCTATGACTGTGGAGAAATCTGCTGACTATGTCTATGGATTGAATGTGATTGCTGCATGCCAATGTGAGGCATATGGGACACTCTTTAATGCTGCTCTTTTCATTGATTTCTGAGTTTCCTTATTTTTAAAGTGGGGATTATGCCAATTGTCTCCCCACCGCCTCATAGTGTTATGGTGAAGATTGTACAAGCTAATGGGCAGGAAAGGACTGGACATGGTGCCTGGCCCATAAGAACTTTCACTGAATATGATCTCCCTTATCCCATGCCCCCACTTTCCCTTTTCTTACCAGGCAAGGCCTTTGCCCATTTGACCACATGCACAAGCTGTCTTTCACCCAGTTCATTGAGGCTAGAGAGCAAGGCTGCGAAGGAGTCAGGCTGGTTGTTGTCATGTCCAGCACACACCACACCTGGCTCAATGGCTTCCAGGACATTCAGAAAGATGGGCTGACATTCATAGCCTTCGATGTTTGACACCGTCAGCTTCTGGGTTGGCTCCTCAGTGGGGCTGGCAGCGCTGGAAGCTTCCCCTTCCTCCTGTAGTTTCAAATTACCAAGTTTCTTCAGCTTCCGGGCTATTGGGAAGAAAGGGAAACTTGGATTTATTATCAGTGGCCAAAAACAATAGCTATTAGGGAAAAAAAAAAGCTAACCTACTAGGAAAGTTGTCTGAACTAAGAGAATAAGGATGTCCATTCTCCCTGCTTACAGATTCTAAACTCCTTAAGGATAAATACTCAGTTTAAACACTGGCTGAATGAATGATCCATCATCCTAAATCCCTACTCAACTCAAATGTTCATATTTTGCTTTCTGCCTGATTCCCTTGCCAGACAGACCGAGCATATCCTTGGATTGGGCTCTGCCTAAATGCAGCCTTTAGTATTCATACATTGGGCCTTCAATTAAATGATTTACTAATATATTCATCATTCATTTATTTATTCATTCAACACACCCCATTGTTAGGCCTTTGCTTCTAGGTGACAAAAAAGATACAGGCCCTAACCCACTCTGGTAGAGGAGATATAAATGCCCACAGGCTATTCTATAAAATGTCAAACTGGTAAATGTTACAACAGAGGTATTAACAAAAGAGGAATACAATAATCTTCTTGCACAGGTGGGGTCAGGAAATGCTTTTTGGAGGCATTTGATCACACCTTGAAGAATGGTGAGGATTTCACCAGGCAGAAAGGACATAAATAAAAGCACTGAGGAGTGTTTGTGGGGAACAGACCAGTGTTGCTGGAGTGTATATTGTATGTGTGGGGAGAGTGACTATCCATGAGGTAGAAAACAAAGACGGGTCCTTACTTTAAAGGGGCATGTTTATCATATTGAGAAATTTGGGCTTTATCTTATAAGTGATAAGCAAATACAGACTTTTAAGTCAAAGGAATGATGTAGTTGTGCCTATGTCTACTATGTCTAACAGATTGCTAGGAAAAGAGACTAGAAAGGCAGACAACTGAGGGACTAGACTTGTCCTTTGGATCCCTAAGTGTAACAGAAAGTATAATGACTTGGATGTTAGTTCCCTCTTTCTCCCCCTCTACACACACACACACACACATTTTGATAGTTAAAGCTCTTTGAAGATGGAAAGGTTGTTGCCAGGCACTCATGTTATTGGAGATAATCAAGCAGAGGCTAGATGAACAATGGTTAAGAATTCAAGCATCAGATGGGAATGAGTTTTTTAAGAAATGGCCTGAATGTCCCTTCCCATTCTCAGACTACCAAATTCTATCATCCTAATTTTGGCTCAACAAATGGAAATTTTCTGATGTTGCAGCATTTCCTACAGTACACCATAACAGCTTCTAATATTGTCACTCATAGTTGAGCATGCATGGTAACACATACAGTGATTTTCTTCTTTAGTCAAGATGGGGAAGCTGAAGGGCTGAGATCCCCAGTAGTATCAAAGAAATAACAGAATCCCCTTGCCTCTGTAATCTGTCTGTAAAATGGGAACCATGTTAGGAGGCAGCCATTAGAAAGGATGATAGAAAAACATTACTTAAAACAACAGCAATAATATAAAACTCAAACCGTCAGAATCATACTCCCCTTCTTCCCATGCTTGCACACAAATAATTTAGAGGTCCTTGGGCATCCTGATGTTTACTTTGTGCTATTTTCCCTAGGTATATTGGCAGGAATATAAATAATTAAAAAGGTCATAACTCTGAGGCCTAAGCATAAACAGTTGTGTTGGGGCAGACCATAAACCACTCTATCTCTAATCCTTTTAAAATAGTAATAATACATTTAAAAAGGTATAAAACTAAGAGAAACTTTGATTTCTCAATTTAAATGGATAAATACAATGAAACCTGTTGCTGATCTGTTTCTGGATCCTGCAGAAAAAGAATATTATTTGGAACCGACTTTCAGTTGTAATTAGAAAAATAAGTCCTACAATACAAACTGCAATCATAGTGCAGCTCAATAAATCAATGCAAGAATAGATAAAATGTTTGGATCAATAGCTAGGGAAGAGGAGGAGAAAATGGTTGGGTTGATGAGGCTAAAGGAGAAGAGAAAACTCAGAGTGAAAAAGCAAGGGAACATGGAATATCAACCCAAAGTGTAAGATGACCTTGTCCAACAATCATTTCTGCAGGGCAGTAATAAGGAGATTCTGCACAGTTAATAATAAGGAGATAATGTACAACCACTGTCAATGCCTACCTCCTACCCCTCACCAAGGGCACAGGCTGGAAGGCATGAGCCAGGCTAGGCCCATCATTTTCCAGACCTAGAGGCCTGGCACCTATGGTATCTGGCATTTGGTGAACTCACTGCTGACATGGTTCTTATAGGTAGCTCCATAGAGTCAGTGTCTACTGGATCTGCTCTCCTGATAATATTTCTGGATGTAGACTCTCAGTTCCCCATCACTGGCATTTTCTAGCCTTGAGCTCAGCAGTTGCCAGGCCATATAGTCCCCTTTCCAGCCTGGAAGAGGACAGAGATGTAATTAGTCCTATGCTTGAGGTAACTAAGATAAATAAGGGTAACTATTTCTTTCACAGCCTTATATGTACTTTACTTCATGAACACATGACATCATTGAATTCCACAGTGATAATAGGAGGTTAGGAATATTTCTTATCCCTGTTTTGCAAATTAGTAAACTGAGGTAATACAGCTATCAGGAAAGATAATCCAATTATCTGAACTTGGTCTGCTAACTATAAAGCCTATGTTCTTTCTACTATATCATGATGCCTCCCAAAGGAGTCTGAAGCCTTCAGCCCTACTTCTCACCTAACGTAATGGTCCAGGAGTGGAGCTGGGATATATCTTCCCTGCCTTCCATCCTCACCCCTAACTCCGAACTTCAGTAACTTGTATAAAATCCAGAAGGGAAGAAGCAGGAAATAATGAGAATACTGTAGTCATGTGCCAAAGCAGAAGCAGGTTTGGGACACTACTGTGGCCTAAATACTCACAACATGACACAATAGAAAGCATCCTTAGAAGTCACCTCATTAAGGGCTCAGAGATTCAATATAATTTCAGGGTCTGCATGGGTAATACAGTTGTGTGTGTGTGTGTGTGTGTGTGTGTGTGTGTGTCTGTGTAGGAGAATGGAGAATGGCAGGAATTCTGGTGAACTGAAGTGAATGATTTACTGCCTTCCTGGCCCTGCCATGCACATTCACATGCACACACACACACAAACCCATAGAAGGGATTCATATAATATATACATTTTTTCCTGAAACTCACCTGTATACCAAAGTTGAATTCAGTCTTGGCCATCATGCTGGGACTCCTGACATTATTCCAAACTTTCAAGTCAAAGATGGAGAGGCTGAGGCCAAAGACAGTGAGGTCATCTAGTGGTAGAGCTAAGACTAGAACCAGGGCTCTTATGCCCAATCTAGAGTTCCTGTGCCACATTGGTTCTCTTTTTGTCTAACTCATTTCCACTGTCTCAGTACCTGCCTCCCAGAGCTCCTTCTAGATTTGCACTGTTCATCACAGTAGGCCACTAGACACATGTGGCTACATAAATGTAAATTAATTAAAATTAAAGGAAGTTAAAAACATAATTCCTTAGTCTCACTAGCCACATTTCAAGTGTTCAAAAGTCACATGTGGCCAGTGGCTGCTACATAGTACAGCACAGATATAGAACATTTTCATCATCTCAGAAAGTTCTATGGAATACTGCTGTCAAACTGGAGTGTTCTTTAGGGGCAGCTGTCTCATTTGTCATGCCCTACTCATGCTATTCATAAGGAAGTAAAGAATCCAAATGAATTTTATACAGATGAATCCATGGGATTTTCTAAAAGGAAGAGGGACAGTGCAATTGGTGCTGGTGCAATCAGTAAGATACACTCTGTCACATCGACTTTCCTACCAATGACTCAGATCTCGTTGGGGTGATGACTCGTGGACCTAAGGAAACTCATTACAAGAAAGATCAATATGTGCAGACACTGTGGGCAAAATCCATCAACATGAAATGATTCCTCTTCTTTGCATAGTGCAAATGAGAACTTGGCTGGTATTTTCACATCCTCCTCCTCTAGACGTATATGGCATCTGCTTGATGAAAAGAAGGTACATTCTCACTTGCCTTTAGGACCTGGGTAATGTGCTGTCCCTGCAGCCACAGTGGCTCAAGCTGCACCAGGTGTTCTGGCTTCTTTGCTTGAAGAGGATGACTGTACTGAACATAATTGGAATCAGATTCCATTCATTCTGCCAGGGGATCCTCTGTTCTCTCTCTGCAGCATAGGCCAGTATGTTGCTAGATGACTTGGAATGCTGGACAAAGAAGCTTGCTAGTCCCAGCTGTTACTCAATGACCAAGGCCTTGTTTTCTTCTATGAAGGCTGCCCCACACCCCTCCTGCCTCCTGCACCTGAGCCCCAGAGTCATATCTAACTCTTTAATGTGAAGTACAAGCCTGCCCGCTCCTGTATTATGGCAGAGACCCAGTGATTTACTTTATTTAAGTGGTGAAGCCAGGAGAAAGGGGTTGGTAAAAGTGGACAGTCTTAATGGTGTGTAAGTTGCTTTTCATCTTTTCCATGTCTTCCAGTCTTAGGTTGAAGCAATGACGCGAAAGGGCCAATGGCAAGATACTTCCTTGTCCTTACCTGCTCTTTAGGGAATTGAAGCACCAACATGTTGCTTGAATCCTGCTGCCTGGATCCTATAGAGAACTCACTTTTCTTCCTGATGGTGTTAGACCCTTGTGAGGGCTATCTGTGTAGCACCAGAGAAAGATTTTTCAAATCAGGTTTCATGGTGTATCCCCAAGGAGAGGTAAATGTGATTAATCTGTAGCTTCTATAGCCACTGTGAACTTTAGGTATTGTTCCAGCCCCATTCCTTGCCATGTCAAGAGAGAGGCTTTTGCATCCATGGGAAAGGATGAGAGAGAGGCAAGGTGAGGTGAAGTTTCCAAAGTCTTAGAAACTCTGAATCCTTCTCTCTAATGTCAAGGATGTTTCTACTTCTTATATCTCACCATGGAATTTGGAACACAAAAGAATCACTTTTTGTGGCAGGCAGACTTCTAAGATGGCCCCCAAGATTCCCAGCCTCTGTACACACACCTTCCTCCAGTTTTTTAGTCAAACCTAATATAGGTGCTGTTGTGAAGGGATTGGGCAGATGTAATTAAGGTCACAATTCAGCTGAATTGTAAGGGTGGTTATCTATGATGGGCTTGACTTAATCAGATGAGCCCTTGAAGGAACTGGGCTCTTTCTGGAATGACATTCATGGAGTCACAGGGATTCAACATAAGGAAGATTCTCTGTTGCTTGCTTTGAAAGTGGAGAGGTCCACAGGGCAAGGAATGAAGGCACCTTTGAGGAGCTGAGAGAAGTTTCTGGCAGATGGCCAGAAATGAAATGGGAATCAATCCTACAACTGCAAGGAACTGAATCTTACCATAATCATATCAGCTTGTAAGAGAACACTGAGCCCCAGAGTAGAGTGCAGTCTGGCCAATACCTTGATTTCATCCTTGTGAGTCATTGAGCTAAAAATCCAGTCATGCAACATCAGATTTCTGATTGCATAACTGAGCTGATAAATAGATACTGTTTGAAGCTGCAGATTTTGTGGTAATTTGTTATGCAGCAGTATAAAAGCTTTCCTTATAGAAGTGTGGTGTAGGTCAAGGTAATAAACATTGGAGTCAGATGATCTTGCATTCAACTCACAGCTCTGTCAGTTGCTAGCTTAATAATATTGAAACCATTGCTTAGTTTCTCTGAGATTCAGTGAACTCATTTGTAAAATGGGGGTGCCACCACCTAGTTCTTAGGACATTTATACGTACTAAATGGGAGAAGATGCCTGATACATAATGAGCCCTCCAAAATGGTTTTTTCACTCTTCATCCATTCCTGAAAAGTAGGGAGTGAATATTTGGTAGGTGACCTAACTCAGACATGGGGAAGAAAGGACAGCAGCATGAAAAGAGAACCAGAAACAGTAGAGGAGGCAAAAAAAAGTAACACACTATGAAATGAAAAACAGTGAGTTTCTTCTGTGCATAACTGCTTGTAAAACTGAATTCAGATCTTAAGTGCAATTCTAAATGTTAACTAAACATAAAAATATGTTTGGTA
Organism: Smutsia gigantea; assembly: GCA_032199065.1. Taxonomy (NCBI): domain Eukaryota; kingdom Metazoa; phylum Chordata; class Mammalia; order Pholidota; family Manidae; genus Smutsia; species Smutsia gigantea. Next base: position 59,445 of record JAVSCE010001212.1, read on the forward strand.
AAGGGTTGCAAATTCTTTGTGAAACCAGGCTAGGCTTTCCTTATGTGAATGTATGTGAGTATGTGTGTGCAGGTGCTTATATATTATAATGCTTAAATCTAGGGGTCATGGATTCAAATATCTTCACTAGTCAGGTAGATATTTAAATGAGTAAAATAGCCTAATGAACATAAATAGGATGGGCTAGGAACAATGAATGTAATTAATGTCCTGGCTAAGGGGCAGTCTGTGTCAATTTTCTAACAAACACTGCTCTGAATAGAATTCTGTAAGTGAATTTTGGCCTAGGAAAAGCCAGTTTGTGGCCTCTGGCTTAAATCGTGCCAGTCATCTTTCCATCTATTAGGATTAAAACCAGGAGATCTCAGTGTACAATTTTAGGCTTAAAAGGTCATAGGAACACTGGATTAGGATCCAAGGGAGCTCACTTTATGACCTTGGGAACTTCCCTTTCCTTCTTCTGCAGTTCTCTCATATAAATATAAATAAAGAGTAGTAGTTAAGAACAAAGAATCTAGAGCCAGACTGTCTCAGTTGTGACCCTGGCTCTATTGCGTATAGCAGTGTGACTTTGGTCAAGACAGCCTCTCTGTACATTAATTTCCTTATCTGTATTGTGGGGAGAATATTAGTACTTAGTTAATAAGGTTGTTAATGAGGGATATAGACACTGTGGTGGTATCTGAGAGTAGAGAGAAGATTCTGCACTACCAGAAAGAACCTCCAAGACTAAAGCATGGTGAAAAAAATGCCCTGGACTTAGGGAGGCAGAATGCAATGATGACATCAAAGCTCTAAAATGTCATTCATAGTAAAGGATTTTATATTATTGGTAGTGGTATTCAGAGTCTTATGGGATGTGTTGCCTTGGACATATCCCTTGATTTCTCCTCTACCCCAGTTATTTCATCTGTCAAGTGGTGACAATATGACTTGATTATTTCATAGGACTGTTATTAAAAGGAAATGAGATGATCTCAGGGAAAGTGCTCTGCATCCCATAAAAGTGTATGCCAGTGGGCAGGCTATGCCATTTTCCAAGAACGTATTTCTAGGTAGAAAACATTCTGAAAAACTGCTTACAGTGCTGACCTCTAAGAAGCATTGCCTCCCATCTTGGGCAACTGGCCTCAAGTCAAAGGTTGAGAGGAAAACTGACTGGTTTTAGATTCCTAAGATAATAATAGGAACTACCCACAAAATTACAATTTTCCTAAGATAATGCAGGTAAGTCACATAGCACAGAGTAAATTCTGTAGGTCAATAAATGATGCCTCTTACTCTTCCTCGTTGCTAAGCACCATATAGTTTCACTTCATCACCTTTAACACAAACAGGTGAACTTATTTTTGAAAAAGCTAACTGATGAGACATATAAAATTTCCACAGGGATTGAAATAAATTAGGAGAGATAATCAGAGTTAGACAAGTCCCCAGACATCAATCTGGTACAGTAATATAGCCCCAAAAGTTCTACAAGTTTCTCTAAGGGCCCCCAAGAAGAAGCAAAGTGGGCCTGAGCATGAGGCTCCAATAGCCCCACCTTCTTTCAAACCACAGCAACAGTGCTTTATTCTGTATTAACATTTGGGACTTGCATCAGATTTTGTTTGAAGAAAAGGTTCCACTGCCAAGAAAAGACTTGAAGGCCCCACATCTTGTCTATCCCTTCCTCTCATATCCAACTCAATCCCTATTTTAAAGATGAGTAGGCTGAAGGCTAAAACTAAGTCTTGCCCAAGCTAGCTAGTTAAGAAAACGAACTAGAAGCAGGTATTCTAACTTCTAGGGTGGTACTTTTCCCATTTCATTAAGTTGAGTAGCATGTTAGTAGGAAAAAGGGTCAGTTGGAGATGAGTGGGGAAGAATTAGGACAGGGACAAGAGATAGGTAACACATCCAGTCTTTGGCAGGCATGGAGTGAGAGATTAGTTGGGGGTACCATCCATGTGTAAGCATACATTAGTAAGTGTAGCCAAAATTATCTCAAGCAAGAAGCCTCTTGGGCCTTTCCCCCAACCCCTATTCTCTTCCCAGTCCCATTTCTGAGTCAGAGGAATAGCCAGGGAAAAGAATATCATATTTTATCTTTCAAGGTTTACATTGGACTATTTAGTCTAATGTTTTTTAGTTAATGGAGGAGTAAATGTAATTAATAATAGAATGATATGCAATGCTACAAATCCTTGACAAAACACAGGATTTGGCAGAAACTGCTTCCAAGTCTCCTCTCTCTGACTACTGGGGCAGAAGAAAGGGGCCCACTGTCCAGATGCCATCCTGGGTGAGGGACACAAGGTCATTACCAAAAACCTGCTCATGTGAAACTGCATAGCCTGGAAGTACTTTCACATGGCAGGCTTTTCCACTGGAAAAAGTAACTACATGAATTTAGAGCATACATGCTTTTACAATTACATTTAAGCTGACATTAAAAACAAATGTGAAACAGTCCAAGCTGAACAGGTCAGCATGACCTGGAAAGCAAATGAGAGGGAAAAAAAAGAAAGAAAATAGAAAATGAAAAAAAGGCCCGATGTTAACAGCATTAATTCTGTCAGTCTGTTGTAAATAAGAAAATGCCATTGGTGTATTAATGGCTTTATTAAAGGAAAGTTCACTAGCAGAAATTTGAGACATTCAAACAAACAGAAAGCAGTTAAAAAATAAACATTAACCTTGCAATCTACATTAGGGAACTTCTTGCTGGTTTGGAGATTAAAATTCTGCTCTGAAGAGGGGGAAACGCCCCTCCCTCCTGAAGTGCTTCTTTGGCTTTTCTCCATAATCTTGCTGAGTCAGAGAAAGGAGAAAAAAATGTACGTGTATCTTGCCAATGGGTTTCAGCCCCGGGCAAGTTTGCTATGGATTCAATGCGACCAAAGAAACTGACAGCAGAACGTTCTTTGGGGTGGAAGGGTTTATTACCCGGGTTGTTCTCCTGGCAGGTCGAGCACCAGCATCTCTGCCTCTGCCCAGAGCACTGGGCCGAGCTCTCTATATAGCACAATAAAAGCTTATTGCCTAAAGGTGTGGAAGCGGTAGCCTAGCAACAGGCCAGTTACATCATCAGGTGGTTTAAGTTCAGTGAGGTGCCTGGCCATAGGAACCCCAACTTCCTCACAGTGTGTGTGTGTGTGTGTGTGTAGGGGAGACTGGAGAAGAGGCTGGAAAATACAGGCCCCAGGCAATGCTGGGAGGGTGCTTCTGACGCTCATATTTGTTTGCTCCTGGTCTCACAGACTCCACATCCACCAGAAGGATACTGGCTTCTATGTGGAGGATGCGTGGCATACAGAGTATAGCAAGATGTTAGAAACTCTAAAGTTCCTCTCCTCTTACATCAATGAAAAATTCAAGGCTGGCCTGGGATAAAGGGCTTCACACCTGACATAGAGGCAAGCAGATGATGTGAGTGAGCAGTGGGGGCAGATGAGGATACTAAGGCTAGAAGTAAGAGGTAATGTCTGATCTACATTCCTCCATCATACTAACTTAAATAGGAAACAGGAGAAGGAGGACCTGGTTCTTAGATTTTGCCTTCCTCCCTCTTTATGAAAGCTCCAAGTGTGTATGAGCTTCTGAAAAGACAATCACCTTGACTTTGGGAATAGAGAGGTAAGAACTGACTCTAGTTTCCTGGTTTGAAGAGAAGGGTGTGGCCAGCTCATCCAGGGGAAGCAGAAATCTGGTCTTTGTTTACTGAACTGCAGTGGATTAGTTACTACCTTCAGCTCAGTGATGGGTCCTGAGGTTAAGATCTAAGTCCTTGGCAGTGGTCTAGCAGAACGGAGGTAAGGTAAAACTCAGGAATTCCCTAGTAACCAACTGAAAATGGCCATGGGAGCTCCACACAGACACAGTGGCTTCTTGTTCAAGGGAGCACCTGGGGTCCTATCAGCAAAGCTTCTTCCTAGTAGCACATTGGAAAGTGAACAACTGAGCCAAGAGCTTCATTGCATCCACCTGAGTCAGTGCCTAGCTGCCACCAGAAAACAATAAAAAACAATCAAAAAGCTCTTTGCTAATGCCAAGTCATATTACAGGAAACAACAATCATGATACTCATGACTACATGAATGGTAACTGTTACTATTTCTAGAGATAATTTTCACAACATCAGTGTGAGGTACGGAAACACCATTAGTCTCACTGGGGGGAGTCATCAACTAAGAGGGTAACCCCCACCCCCAATGTTATAGTCTGTGTTGAGGAGCAAGAGCTTAAACCTGTACGTTTCACATTCCATATGGTTTCAGGATATTCCCTAGAGTCCTCTAGAACCCTCATTTCAGTGTCTGATCATTTTGAGATGCTTGCAATTGCCAATTTTTCTAATATGAAACAGAGACACTGTTGAACATAGTAACTTAAAGATAGGAGATACCTGAGTCAGGGCCTCTGATGCAGGATGCAGCATGCAAAACTTGGGAGCAGGGGGCTGCCATTTTGGACTGGGAATTGCCTTTTGTCTTTTCCTACCTACCTTACTGTAAGACAGAGGTGAGACAGGGAAATGAAAAATTCTTTACTTGGAGTTGTTTTTTTCCCCCTTTCTTTTCTGCTTTGTTAACAAATATACTAAAAAGCTTATATGCATGCTTGTGTATGCCTCTTTCCACACAGTGGGCAAAAATTAGGCAAGGTAGGAGGGGATGATGTGGAGGAAGAGAATGGAGGTAGAATTTAGCAGTTCCATTACAGTCCCTCAGAGCCCAAAAAAACTCCCTATTCAGTCTTCCAAATTTCTTGCAGCAGCCAAACAATCCCGTAATATTACAAGCCTTATTAGTCAGCCTGGAGATGGGAATGCTTCAAAATTAATGACTATGTGCCTAACAGCTCACTAATCAAAGCTTCCATGCCTCATTTTCGATTCTGGGGACAGTCCTCAGTCTCTTTCAGTTTCATTGCAGCCAGCATGACACACCACAGTGTGAGTGTCAAGATCAGATTTTCTTCTTAGTTCCAAATGCCAGTCCAAGTTTCTGCAGGTGATTTCTTCAGGATCTTGCTTACATTTTTTAAATTGCTGACTGCTAGAAGACTGAAATGTCCCTGAACAATCAATTTTCACTTCAATCACAGAACCATTAGTTCAATGAGGGTATTAAACAAAGGACAGAAAGACATTTCTATGCTTCGCTTAAGAGCTCTAAAAAATGCAGCAAGGATTAACTGGACTGAGGGGAATGGAAATGGATTCCAAAAAAAGTGATACAGGGTAGTGATGCCATTTCCAGTTTATTTCCTAGACACCTGTTGTCATGGAAATATTATCAATAATAGATACTCTGAAGGGTCTACTGGTTTCTGGGTGGCTGTGTATTTTCCCTCCTAGTTCTACTTGACATGACATGATTCCAAAAGACATGCAAAAGTCTCTAAAAAAGCACCTTGCTCAAGTAAATTGTCTATGTGCAGTATGATAAGAAAACATTTTAAATACTTTTGTGGCTCTCTTTTTAAATCAAAAGTAATTTTCAAACAAACAAGTTATGTTATCAGCTCAAATGAATTTTTTCCCTTAATTGTTATATTTAGAAAATACTTGCCTTTGTATATATGACCTATTGTGTGCTGCATACTTTAGTTTTCTGCCTACTACTTTCAAAAAATATTGCCTGTCACATCATTTTATTCTCTCAAGAATAACAGTTTTTGGTTCACTCACAGAAAAAGTAAATAACAATAAAATCTCTCTGCTGCAATTACACTTTAAAAATTCAAGGATTTTAAGTGGCAATTTTACAAGGAGATACTCATTCAAGTACCAGACACAGGGTATCATCAATTTTGATGATCAAAATAAAATTATTTACCTCTAACCATAGCTTTCTAAAAGCAAATGCTCAGAGACAGACTACAACATATATATGCTATCCTAGATAATTTGGTTTGGGAGAATGAAGAGAAACAGTCTCTGGTCTCTCTATATTCAAGTTCATTTGAGAACTACAATTAGAGAGAAGTACACCTTTTTCTTGCCAATGTGTTACCAAACATGTATGCAACCAACTGGAGAATGGCAATCTAGGCCACCAAAAACAGATTTCAAGGGTTGATTCAAGGGTAATCCAGAGATCAGGGACCCGAATAACCAGTACCAAAAGCCACACTGTAACAGAAAGAGAACAGGCCCCAGTGGTGACATGGAACACACAGACCAATTCTCATCCAAAAAAGGAGTGGAGGGTACAGTGATATTTATTGTGGGGCTACTGTGTACCAGTTTCTTTACAAACTTAAAGTTTCTGTAAGGAAGATTTTATTCTTCACATAGCATAGTTGGGTAAACTTTGGCTCAGAGAGACCTAATGATTTGCCTAAGGTTAGCAAGATAGTAAGTAGCAGAGGCAGGACTAGAAACAAGGCCTGGCTGTATCTGAATCCACATATTATTTCTACAATACCACAGGACCTCTTAAAACAAAAAATGCAAAACAAAAAAAAATCGAAGTTTATAAGTGCTGAGTCACATGTTGTGCATGCTGATGTCAAAATTTACAGGGTAATTCTGCTATTCTATGCATACCTCAGTTACGCAGAGCTGTAGGAGCACTCATGTATTTGAGAATTGTGTGTGAGGAGTAGCACTTGTCAGAATTGAGACTTACCCTTACATTTCCAACTTGAAGATCTTAGGACTCTAATTAGAGCCAAAGGAGAAGAGAGGAAATCCTAGTAACAGAGTTCCACACTGCTGATTCTTTATGATACCTTGCTGCCTGCTGAACAGGAGGTAGAAAGGACTTGATATTTGGATGGGCTGTGGGACCCAGGTTCTACGAATCATGATTTCTAGGACTCACTTTAGCAATGAGGTTCTATGGTGGCACCATGATGAAATTCTCGGTAGATATTGGAATGCTGGTCAGAGAGTGCACAAAAAGGATGTTAAACTTTAGGGCAGAATGTCTAGATATCCATGTATTTCCAGAATTTTTCATGGTTCTTGAAAGTCATAATATTTCCAGGAATAACTTGTTTAGCATGATTCTTGGGTCAGGAATACTTACCTGTGGCCATTAGATGACTTGGTCAATAACCCTGCTTTAGCCTAGATTATATCCTATCCTTTGTGTAAGCTAATAATACTACAGATCCAGAATGGTTTATTTTTGTTGTCTGAGTAGCCTGTGGTGCATATTCTTGAGACATGGTGAAGATGGTTTGCTCTTGGTCAGGAAGGCATTCTTGATCGATTCTCCTGATGAGCAATGACATGCACATCTCCAAAACAGACGACCTAGGCTAGTGATATTATCTGCCTATAGGATGTATTTATCTGTACCCAGGTTTTCCAAAGCATATTCCAGAAAACAGTGGTTTTGTAGGATATTAACAGGTATTATGTGGAAGAATGATTTCTTTGGTTGAATTAAATTTTGGAATTTTGAGTTCCAAAGTTCCTTAGATTAATTTATTGTACTACTTGACAAGTTCTATGTTATGCTATGATGCACTGTAAATCTTCCTGAGGAGGACCACAATATGCAGGTTTACCCAATTTATTGGACCATAGAAATCGTTTTTCATGGACCATGTCATGGAACAAGTTTTATCAGAACCCACACCAGGAAACACTGGCCTAGACCAAGGCAATAGGCTTGTTTAAGGGAAGGACTCATGTACATGGTTACTACTTGCATGGAGGCAACTAACCCCAGGGAACAAGGCTGGAATCATAGGTGTTTAGCAAAATCTGATGTTAGAACTTTTCTCTCTCTCTACCTGGCCTACTATCTCTTTTCTTCTAAAATTTAAGCTCTTACCTATGCAACATTCACGTTGCCACTAATTTTGTTTTAAAAAAACATGCAAAGAAACAAAATGATCTGTGAACGTGTCTATTTCATGTCATAGATCTTCAACTGCTTGAAGCCCAAAGCTTTTAGCTAATAACCAAGTCCATTTTCAATGAGGTTTCAGACTGCCTTCACTATTTTCCGAGATCTGGCCATTTTAAACTACTTGCTATCCCTCAAAAGCTCAATGAATTTCTTATGTTTCTGTGCCTTTATTAAAACATGCCCTTTTCCCTAAATGCCATTTCCCTTCTATCTCTTGCAACTTCTTCCTAGTAATTTCCTATTCATCCTTTAAGGTTAAGGTGTATTCTTTATCAATGTCTGTCTCCCCTTGTTTAACTTTTGAGGGCAGAGATTATATCTTATTCACTTATGCTCCTCCAAAGTGACTACCATAGTGTTTGGCACATAGGTGGCATTCAATAAATACTAGCTAAACAGATAGATGAGTGAATGGATAAAAAGATATAAGGACTAGCCAGTTGGCTGGTTGGAAGGATGGATGGATAGATAGAATGGTGTATAAATGTTGTGAAATGTGGCTCCTGAAGAACCATGCCATGAATAATGTTTCAGCATTGGAATTACTCTCTGGCACTCTGGACATGTGATCCAGAGGTAGTGATGCTGCACTGATCTTGAGCATGAACAATGATGAAAGAGCTGGCATTAAGACTGTCCTCAAGGCTTAGATTCTCAAGATGGCAGCATGAGTAGGGTGGCTGAAATCTCCTCCCAAAACCATATATATTTTAAAAATACAGGAAACACAACTATTCTTAAAAGAGTGACCAGAAGATACAGTACACGAGCCAGGCTACATCTGAGAGAACCCAACATCTCATGGAAAAGAGTAAGATACAAAGCTATGACCTGGCAGGACCTGAGCACGCTGCACACCCCAGCTCACTGGCGGGAGGAAAAGAATCAGAGTTGGGAGGGAGTGGAAGCCCAGGACTGCTAAATAACCAGCCCTAGTAATTTGCACTGGGAACACAGACACACATTGCATGGTGTACTGGATATTAGAGGAGTGGAAAAGCAAAATCCGAGACTAAGACTTTGAACAGGTTTCCACAGCCGGCTGCCCTAGGACAAAGAAAAAGCAGGTGCTTTAAAAACCTTAAAGGGACAAGGGTTTAACAGGTGGACAAAATCGTCTTGGCTCACTCAGCCCAGCAGGCTGGGAACTTTAAGGAACTTCAGGCGCCCTAACCCCCTGGGAGGCAACACAGTTCCGAGGCCCTTCACGGCAAAAAGCAGCCTGCTGTTCCTTTCCCCATGCAGGCACTGCAAGCAAACTGGCTGACCCACCACTGATGCGGAACAGCCAGGAAGCAGCCTGCCTACAGCAACCACACACTTTAAACACAGAGGCTTCTCCCTGTACACGTCTAACTGGCCCAGACCCAGAAGCTGCTCCCTGTGCACAGTTGACTGGCAGAGACAGTGGAGACAGGCACAGAGTCTGGGAGGCACAAAGGGGCTTTATTCTCCTGGCAGAACACACGCCGCTGGCCTGTGATCGCTACCAGTGCCCTAGGCCATCCTGAGGTCTGACCTGCCCATGGCAGTTCAGGGGATTAATGCAGAGGCTGCTCACTGCACATGGTTGATTGGCACTAAGAGTGGAGATGGGTGCTGGACACCGGGAGGCACAAAGGGGCTTTGCTCTTGTGACAGAACATGTGCTGCTGGCATGCAACCACCGCCATTGCCCTAGGCCACCTTGAAGGCTGTGCCACCCATGGCACCTTAGGGGATTAACCCAGAGGCTGTTCCTTGTGTGCGGTTAACCAGCACAGACAGTGGGAACAGGAAAGGTCCTGGCAAGCAGGAATGTACTTGTTCTCCCAGCTGACACATGCACCACTTGCCGGCAACCAATCACATTGCCATGAAA
>JAVSCE010001213.1:0-165116 GCA_032199065.1 Smutsia gigantea
ATTAGGAAAGAACAAAACAAATCCCAGTTTAGATCACCGTTATTTCGTTTTTTCAGCTACAGGCTTCCAAACAACCCAACTGATTCATGACCCCTATGACCTCCAGTTCCATTTTTATACAAGTGATTCTCAAGTCTGTACCACCAAGCTAATCCCTTATTAACTTCCAGAGCCAGGCAACTGAATTTCCTGCTGGGCATCTCCATCTGGACATGCCATAGACACAGACTCATTCTCTTTTCCCAAATCCTACTTTTTGTCTTGTTCCAAACGAGTGAATGGAGCCCCCAACTATCCAACAGCAATCAAGAATCTCAGCATCTTCACTGATTCTTCCATCACTTTCCTTCTCCAAAATTCTATCAGTCTTGGTGACTTGATTTCCTAATTTCTCTCAAAGCTACCCAGTGCACCAAGCACTCTCCTGCTCCAGTCTAGAACACCATCTTTCATGTGAATTCTTGCAATAACCTCCCAATAGGTCTTTCTTCTTCAGACTTGCCCCACTCGAACCTGGTCTCCATACTCTAGCCAGTGTGATTTCTACTATGTCAACTCAGCATATCGTTTCCTAGCCTAAATCACCTGAGGGAGTCCCCACAGTCCTGAATTTATAAAGCTCTGGTGTTCTGGCTCTCATATTTAACCACCGCAGCCTTTCTGAAGTCTACATGGAAGCCACAGAATTTCTTTTAGCTCTTTAAGTGAAGGCACCACACTCTCTCTTGCTTTTGGTCCTTCTCACATTCTGTTTCCTTTACCTGGGAGACTCTTTCATCTCCCTTCGTTCATATGTTTCATTCTCCTACTTCTGCCTCCTTTCCTAGTTCATTCCTATACTTCATTAAGTCTTAGCTTAACCAAGCCACTAAGTACAGTTGTGCAGTGCACAACCTAGACAACTATACACAGTGGTGGTACTTAGATATCCCTTTTTCCAGGCAGTATACTTGTTTGTATTTCTCACTAGGTTTTAAGCATATACGGTCCCATGCACATCTACCTGCTTCCTAGTAGGTGTTGTCTATAGTTTTAAACAAATGGGTAAACTCCTTCCTGATGATAGATTTATTTTGTTATGTTTACATATAAAGGACAGATTAAAGCTCTTTATTATGGAGATTTATCCTTAGGGTTGAGCTTCATAACAATTACTCAATTTACTATTATTCCAGGAAATACAATATGTAATGAGAGCTGAAACTTCACTGGAGCTCACACCACACTTAATATTTTCATATATGCTCCCATGCTTAATACTGTCTGAGACACAAATTCTCATTATGCCAACATACACAAAAGATTTTTTTTTAATTTTGGTATCATTAATGTAGAATCACTTGAACAACATTATGGTTACTAGACCCCCTATTATCAAATCCCCCCCACATACCGCATTACAGTCACTGTCCATCAGTGTAGTAAGATGCTATAGAATCATTACTCGTCTCCTCTGTAAATACTGCCTTTCCCGTGTCCCCCTGCCCGCTACATTATGTGTGCTAATCGTAATGCCTCCTTTCCCCCCTTATCCCTCCCTTCCCACCCATCCTCCCCAGTCCCTTTCTCTTTGGTAACTGTTAGTCCATTCTTGGGTTCTGTGAGTCTGCTGCTGTTTTGTTCCTTTAGTTTTTTCTTTGTTCTTTTACTCCACAGAGGAGTGAAATCACTTGATATTTATCTTTCTCCACCTGGCTTATTTCACTGAGCATAATACCCTCTAGCTCCATCCATGTTGCTGCAAATGGTAGGATTTGTTTTCTTCTTATGGCTGAATAATATTCCATTGTGTATATGTACCACCTCTACTTTATCCACTCACCTACTGATGGACACTTAGGTTGCTTCCATTTCTTGGCTATTGTAAATAGTGCTGCGATAAACATAGGGGTGCATCTGTCTTTTCAAACTGGGCTGCTGCAGTCTTAGGGTAAATTTCTAGGAGTGGAATTCCTGGGTCAAATGGTATCTCTATTTTGAGTTTTTTGAGGAACCTCCATACTGCTTTCCACAATGGTTGAACTAATTTGCAGTCCCACCAGCAGTGTAGGAGGGTTCCCTTTTCTCCACATCCTCGCCAACATTTGTTGTTGTTTGTGTTTTGGATGTTGGCCATCCTCACTGGTGTGAGGTGATATCTCATTGTGGTTTTAATCTGCATTTCTCTGATGATTAGTGATGTGGAGCATCTTTTCATGTGCCTGTTGGCCATCTGAATTTCTTCTTTGGAGAAGCGCCTATTCATGTCCTCTGCCCATTTTTTAATTGACTTATTTCTTTTTGTTTGTTGAGGTGCATGAGTTCTTTATATATTTTGGATGTCAACCCCTTATTGGATATGTCATTTATGAATATATTCTCCCATACTGTAGGATGTCTTTTTGTTGTACTGATGGTGTCCTTTGCTGTACAGAAGCTTTTTAGTTTGATATAGTCCAACTTGTTCATTTTTGCTTTTGTTTCCCTTGCCCATATGTTCATGAAGAAGTTGCTCATGTTTATGACCAAGAGATTTTTGCCTATGTTTTTTTCTAAGAGTTTTATGGTTTCATGACTTACATTCAGGTCTTTGATCCATTTTGAGTTTACTTTTGTGTATGGAGTTAGACAGTAATCCAGTTACATTCTCTTACATGTAACTGTCCAGTTTTGCCAACACCAGCTGTTGAAGAGGCTGTCATTTCCCCATTGTATATCCATGGCTCCTTTATCGTATATTAATTGACCATATATGCTTGGGTTTATATCTGGGCTCTCTATTCTGTTCCACTGGTCTATGGGTCTGTTCTTGTGCCAGTACCATATTGTCTTGATTACTGTGGCTTTGTAGTCGAGCTAGAAGTCAGGGAGCGTAATTCTCCCTGCTTTATTCTTCCTTCTCAGGATAGCTTTGGCTATTTGGGGTCTTTTGTGGTTCCATAAGAATTTTAGAACTATTTGCTCTAGTTCATTGAAGAATGCTGTAGGTATTTTGACAGGGATTGCATTGAATCTATAGATTGCTTTAGGCAGGATGGCCATTTTGACAACATTAATTCTTCCTAGCCAAGAGCATGGGATGAATTTCCATTTATTAGTGTTCTCTTTAATTTCTCTCATGAGTGTCTTGTAGTTTTCAGGGTATAGGTCTTTCACTTCCTTGGTTAGGTTTATTCCTAGGTGTTTTATTCTTTTTGATGCAATTGTGAATGGAATTGTTTTCCTGATTTCTCCTTCTGCTAGTTCACTGTTAGTGTATAGGAATGCAACAGATTTCTGTGTATTCATTTTGTATACTGCAAACACAAAAGATTTTAAATGTACAATTCTATGCCCTTCTGGAATGCAGAGTTTGTGGGGAGCATTCAGAAAATGTTTCAGTGTACGACGTTTCTAGACTAAAGAGAACTATAGTTTTATCAGCTTCAAATTTCAAGGAGTTCCAAAGTGCAGAGATCAGCGATATATCAAGAAGTGATGAGGTCAGCACCACTTAGACTATTGAATGCCCTTTTAGTTCCCCCTGACGATGGGGAAATTATTCTTACATCCTGGCTAACACTGCAAAAGTAGTCTTACAAGATTACAAAGCATTAAGCCTGGCAAAAGTCAAACAAATGCCAGGAGGCAATCTCCAGTGTAAACAATCTGCCAACATTTCAAACCACTACCACAGATGTTTGTTCCACCCTCCTTCATAAGGTCTAGGATGGGTGTAGCTTTAAACCCTGTTGGCCTCAGTGGCAGTTTTAGAAGAGAAGTTTACCTTAGCAACTATCAACAGAAAACCAAATGATGAGCCCACAATGAAAGGTCATGGGATATTCGGAAGGGAGCTTCACTTTACACTGTATTTAACAAAGAAGTATGAAAATATAAGAAAAGGCTACATTATCTGGTAGTGTTTGTCTTACCAAAGATTAGTTCTCAGAACACATTTTTCCACAACATGGCTTGCCAAGTGGGGTTGATATTCCTTGAAAACTTGTAAGTGTCCCTCTATTCAAGACAAAAGGCTGTGTGGAGGGTGATGGCATCAGAGGACCATGTGTAACTGAATTCGCTCTTCAGCTTCCCTGTGTGCACCTGAAAGGGAAAGAGTATTCTTCTCCCATGGAATATGTGTTCATTTACAAGGAAATCTTCTCTTTTGACTTACGAGAGACTCTAACGCTCATCTTACCAGTGTTGTCAGTAACTCTGCTGGTGAGCGCAGCTGAATTATTTTTGTTCATGCATTATGCAAGGCAAGTTTGTCAAACAAAAGGAGTTATATTCACTTCAGCTTCACTCAAACGAGAATAAAATAGGAGTGCCTATAAAAATTTCACCATGGTGTAGGTAAATAAATAAATCTGAATTTAAATATATTTTAGGTATATAAATAGATATACGTATACATTTACTTTTATTTGTACTTTTTTATTTCATGCCTATTAGAAGTCGTAAAAGCAAATAGGAACAAGAATATTCAAGTTAAAAGGAAACTATGGCTATGAGGGGAAGAGATTTCATTTTGTTGCATTGTAGGGCAGAATAACTTACAATGGTGTGAGCATAACAGAAAGAAGAATTTAAATGAAAGCAGACCTCATAAGATTTGTAAAATGAGTAGTATGATCTAGACTAGTGGCTTTAAAACTTTTTGTTTCTTTCAAACATACTTGAACACGGATCCTTCACTTCATTCTTCTCCCTTCCTCTACCAACCCTACTACCCTCCCCACCTATCCCATGAACGCTCTGAGGAAGAGTGTTTATAACTCCCTGGGTTATAAACCAGCTGCCAGCTCTCAGCTATTCCCTACTACGGTGTAAACTATATAGTAACCTCAAATTTACAGAGCACAAAGACAATTTTTTAAGAAGCCCAAAATCCCATACACATACAATGAGAGCTATAGTGATGACTTGATAGGATACAGGGCAGTGGGTGTTTGCAGAGTCCAAGTCGGAAGCTCATGTTCTGTCTGCCCATGTGTCCAGCCCTGTCTAGGCTGTGAAGAGTATCAGAAGGCACCTCTACAATTTGAAGCACATGAATTTTAGAAAAAAACCTGCCAAGCTTTGAAGTTAGAAGGCATGAGGTCTTGTCCCATTTTTACCTCTCTGTTATCATGAGTCCTGGGAGCCAGTGTGGCTGGTGCAAAGGGCATAGTTTTAAAATCAGGTCATTCTTTCTTTAAATAGCAACTCAGCCAAATGCTGCATGACTTCAGAAAAGTTAATTAACCTCCTCCAAGCCTTAGTTCCTCAGGCATAAAATGGCAATAATAATATGTACCTCAAGGGATGTTTGTAAAAATCTAATAATCTCATGCTTGGGAAGTATCTAGCACAGCATATAGGTTCTCAATAAAGCATGGTCTCAGATTTCATGTGTCAAATCATTATACTCCTCTATCAAAAATTTTTTCTATTGAGGTCATAAACATTAGAGTTTTCTCAAATTCTATAATTCATGTATTATCTTTGGGGTTTTGCAGTATCTTTGTATGAAAAACTAATATTATTTAATGTTTTTCTTTAACTGTATTTATCTCTGAAAAATATATTATTTATGTTATCTGGTTCCTTAGCAATACTATCTCTGAAACTTGGGAGTGGCTGTGCTGGTTAATCTAGCACACTTAAAAATGCATTCTGCATGTTAGATGTCAACTGTATTTCAATCAAACTTGGAAAAATATATACATCATTATTAAAATAAAAAATATGGCCACGTGCCACTAAAATAATCTTATGAACCACCATGCGCTGCATACTACACAGAGGAACACTAATATATGTGAAAGTTAATTATTACATTTCCAACCTTTCCTTTTCAAGACTTGGAAAATAAGGCCCACAGAAATTTGATCAAAGTCAACCAGATAATCTATTGCAGAATTGAGATAAGAATCCAACTTTCTGGATATTCAGGTCCACATTTCCTAAAATATCTCTACTTGAAGCCTAAGTTGGAATCCCATTGCAAAACTACAGGGTTAATACTGTGATATCCTAAAGTAATCTGGTTCTTCAACTGCTGTTGTTATTATTTCTTCACCTAGGAAACCTAAAAGGCAGCCCTTCCCTCCTAGAACCTGCATGAGACTGCACACCTGAGCTGATCTAGCTATGAGTCTTGCTTGGTCTATAGAAGCATGCCACCCCAGGGGGATATGAACAGAGAAAAGCAGAGCAATTTGAGGTTGTCAACACTATGCTCAGTTTAGAGACTTCTCTGGCAGTTTCTAACCTTGTTTCACCCTCTCCCAACCAAACACTCTCAAATGTGTCAAGCCCTCTGATGGATTATCTGGACATTTCTACCATTGCCTTAAAAAATACAGGATATGTTTAAATTCTGGGTTTTAAAAATTCAAAAAATCCTTACATGCTCCCTAAATAAGGAATAATAAAATGAAAGACTCCATGACAGAGAGGAGACTGGGGTCCTACAGAAGTTTCAACAGCACAGGCAGCCCTGTGGTGAGCCCTCTCACCTCTGTTATCAGCCACAAAAACCAACTTAGAGTTGAGGGTGTTAGAGCAGATTCATATTGTTTTTACCTTCCCAACATGCATGCCCTCACCATTCTGATTAATAGTACCCTGGGTCTTCCCTGGGGAACCTGCCCTTCCTTATTTCTAGTCCAAATGGTTTGAGTGGGACTGACCCCCAAGTACCCTGCCACAGGAGGCTACGTGACCCAGGCTGGACAGATCAGATCATTCAAACCCTTCGGTCACAGAGATTGCTTCAGGAATGAGTACATGCACTGACTTCAGTAAATGAGGCTCAAATATGGGGATTTTCTTTGGAGAAGCTTTCTTTCCATGGGAACTCTCAGCTCTAAGAATGTTGGGTGCCTCCACCTGCTGGAATTCATGAGATGCCCTGGAAATGAAGTCAGCACAACAGAAGCCAGAACCAAGAGAGATGGAAAGAGGGAGACTGAACTGGATGGCATTGTTAAAGCCCCTAGATGCACCTAAAATCAGGATCCCTGAACTTTTCATTTACATTAGGTGATAAAGTCCCTTCAATTAAGCCAGTTTGAATTAAGAGTATTTTTTAGTTGGGGGCAAAAAGCCCTGTCAAGACAGAAGTCAGAATGAGTACATGAAATGCTGGTTTCAACCACGAGGAAACAGAGGTTAGGAACTAGAGAGTCGAAGGTGGTCAGGAGACCTGATTTTGTCTCACATTTTTTGCTACTTAGTTGTGTGGTCCTGAACAATGAGTTAACTTCTCCAAGTCTCAGTTTCCCCACCTGTAAAGTAAAGGAATTGGGCAATCCACAGCTCTCAGAGTTGTGCGGAACACTGAAGTGCCTCAAACAATGGGAGGAGAGTGGGGACCCAGGTTCCCAGGCTTCCACTCTGTGGGATTTACTCTCCATTTATCTATATTATTTGTCAGGCTCTCTTATAAGGTTTGTTGGGAGAATGCGTTCTACTGCTCAGCTGGATTAGTTGACCATTACAGTTCTGTTTATACGGTAGTCTAAATTGAGTCAAGCTCATCTGGGGCCAGAGAGAATGTGGCACTTCCATGTTAAGAGCTGGTCAGAAGCCAAGGTCAAGAGCCCAATCCCTGGAGGGCATATAAGCTCTACACACTCATAAAAAATTGTTAATGTCAATGGTCTGCCTCCCTACCCTTAAGAACTGTCTTAGAGATGTGGGTCATAGGTCACACAAGGGACTGGGAAAAGGAACGGGGATGATTCCATACAGTCATTAGCTCTGCTTTAAATGCCAATACAAACACCACTCAGGGCAAAATGCTCAGGGCAGGCAATCTCTTCATAGCTAGGAACAGGGGGAGGTATGATTGCAGATTTGTTTACTTTTTCTTTCTCAAGACAGTATAATCATTGTAGAAGAAGCTGCAGAAACAGAGAATACTTGTTATACAATTGCATAACACCTGACGTGTATCCACAGGACTCTTAAATTGATACGGATTTGCTTTTCTGAATAGAGGCAACACATATATTGTCATGGAAATCAGTTGAGACAATAATCTTTATGAAAGCACATAAAAGCATTTTTATTGGAACATAAATAATTAAGATTACATTACAATATTAACTTCCAGGCAAGTTTCAACTGTGTGTAAGTTTGGAGTGTTTCAAATCTTAAAAAAAAAAAAGTATCTTAAAAAACACATCTTAGTACCTACCAACTGCCAGAATGGGTCATTCACTACTATAGTCAAATCCACTACTATAGTCATATTCTTAGCTTTATATCAAGTAAAAATAGCAACTGTGACTAAAGTCTAATAAACATATGTCCCAAGAATAATATTGATCTTGCCAACAGTAGCAGAATATTTCATCTACTTCAACAAAAATACTGAAAGACAAAAATTAAAAATGAAAATTATTTTTCTATTTGTCTTTCTAATCTCCATATAACTAGAAATTTTCTCATCAGAGAACTATTTTTCTCAACAGTGTAAAACTCAGGCAATTTATATTATCACAAAAATAAAACCATACATATCTTGAGGTTTAATCTTATTGATTAACTTCTGATTTTTATCACTTTTCTAATATGTGCTACAAATACACAAAGCCTAGATGGGCACAGGGTGAGAGAAGACAAGAGTTAAGTCAGACTAGGCAGTCAAGACAAGATGCAGACCAAGGGTCATTTGAGGGCAAGCAATGAATGTGTCACAACACATCAGGATTTGGAAGCAAGTAGCGGTCAGGAAGGATCCAAATTGGAAAGACAGATGGTTTCCGAATTAGATAAATGCAGAAAGGGTGAGGCTCAAGACAGGCAGAACTATGTGTCAACACTTGGGATAAAACATTCAGATCTACCAATGACAGGGAGTCTCAGACAGCACCTTGGATAGCTCCCTGGGCAAGAGGTGCTCTGACAAAGCCAAGACCCTAAGAAACAAGGGATATCAACCTCTATGCCCCAGAATTCCCAAACTGGTACCACCCTTGATAGAATGGTACAACTCCTGGAGCCTTGGAGAACCAACTGCAATTTTCCACTGGAGGGTTTGGCTTAAAGCCCTGGGGAGGATGCCTAAGCCCCTCAGTTAGCAGCTCTTTGGTGATGGGGGGCCAGGGTGGTGGGGAGGTAGTGAGGGGGGCAGAGTGTATTGCCCTCCTAAACTTCAGAGAATTTGTTCTCCCAAATCCTATCCCACTTAATTTGGGAACAGAATTTCATCCCAGGACCAACACTGCTGTGAGAGAAAAGGGGCCCTGAAGTGGTTTTAATATGTTAATGTTCACTTTTGATTTCATACTGTCTCTTTTTGGGGGACTTACATGAAGATTAGAGGAAGTGGAATATAGTGAATTATGTATTTATTAGATGCAATAAAGTTCTATATTAAAACAAGTTTAATTTTTTTCAGTACTACAACTTCAGATACAGTTCATGATAATAAAAATTCCTGGGTGTGACTTTGATGCAGGCATCTGTTGCCAGGCTTTATTCCCCTCTGACAAAGTACTATTAATAGTGGGAAAAAATTTTCTTCAGTTGACTCCTCACTAGTAGAGACTAAGGTCTCTTGGACTCAATGACAAACAGTATCATTTATTTCAAAGTTCTCTGGCTATAATTGTCTCATGGTGTCAGTGGATAATAACAATAACAGGAAAACCAAACTCATTCCAAATGGCTTATTCACTAAATGAAAACATGCCACTTAGATTATTAGGCAAGTGAATAGGAAATTTTTATAGATTAACCTAGGAGAGGAACTAGGCAGAAGGAAGTAAGAAAATTAAGTGAGTAATGGTGGGGCATGGAGTTTGTGGTAACAGAGAGGAAAAGAACTTGGGGACACTTCTCCAATGTGTGATTGCGACGTTGGGAAGCCCAAGACATGGTGATGTGGTACCAGCCCCTTAGATCAACAATATTTATTGACCATCTACTCTGCACAAGGCACTGTTCTAAGGCCCTGGAGACATAGCTATAAACCAGAAAGATGTTCATGGCATTATATACTCCTTTCTGGTAGTTTTAAGTCAGGTCATCATGAGTGAGAACTGGTGGTAACTCTTCTTGGCCAACATACATACAATATATGGAGGAGGCGAAACAGGAGGTGGGGAAGTCAGACCTGGCAGCGGGGGGCATGAAAGACCTGGGTAAGAGAGTAGGGGTTACAAGTTGCAAAACTGGCTTACATTATATAAGTTGAAAGTGTATCAGGAGAAGGAAAATAAGGTTCCAACTGGTATTTTGAAGCCAAGGAGGACTTGATATATTAGAGGAGACATAGGTGATGCCTAGTTGGGTTTTTGTCTCTGTGGTTTCTTTGAGATCACAGCATATTAACATCAGAAAAGACTTAGTTATTGAGCACAACCCCTTCTTTCCACTCCTCTTAAGTCTCTCAGCCTATTAGCTGTAAAGCCAGACCATGCTTTTCTGTACTAGAATGGAAGCCAGATGTTTATCTGTGTGGCTTTCACATCTGAATTGTGTCTGGCTAAAGAATCTCCTTAACGAGAATAATCCGCTGAATCCACATCAATAAATATAAATTTGAGGGATTACAGGTCAGCCATGCCAGCGGTTGCCTTGGTCCCCGACAGGCTGGGCTTTGGCTAGTGAAGAGGGATGTAAGAGAGGAACCCATGTGTAAGGAAGGGGAAGGAATGCAGCCAAGGGAATAGAATGCAAGGCCTGACTAGGAGCTTGCTGGTTCCTTTCAGTGAGAAATGTCATCCTCATTTTCAGTTACAACTCCCTTCTGGCCTGGTGATTGTTATTGCTCTTTAACAGAACAGACTTCCTAAATGATCAATCAGACATCAGACAGACTGGCTTTGGCTTAGGAGACATATTAAATCCATGCAGGAAAATCTTCGCTGAACTATGGAGGCCTTTATTGCTTTAATTATAAAACAAACAACACTTTAAAAGAAAACCTGAAATGTGCACTATTTTCCAAAAATTCAGTACAAAACAAATACAACTTAGTAAAACTTAAATTAGAGAGTCCCTTAGATATACACTTTAAAATAAAAATACTGAATTATATTCTTTACTGCTAAGCCACCAATGGTACAACATGAATACAAAGAGAGGGGAGGACAATAACAGACAAAGTGCCCGTTCATATCTGAAAATCGTCCTCATTCTGGGGAAAGGACAATCACAGCCACTGCTCACTTCCAGCGTTTTCAAAACTTGGTCACATCAGGTATTTTGGATATGATCTTACTCAAAAGATAAAAATGCCCTGTTTCCTTTTTGTTAATTCGATCCTTCGTGGGATATGCTAGGAGCTCAGATAAACATACTTTAAAATTTCATTGATTATAGTTGCTATCTCTTAGAATGTTCCCACTGTAGCTTTTAAAAAATATATCTTTTGACATTTTCAATGTTCCCCTGGTGGAGGGAGGCTGGCATTTATTAGAAAGTTCCCACTTGCAGGTGGCGTTGTATTAAGTGCTAAGAGCGACCCAGGGAGAGGAAACTGCTTCTTAAGCTTGCAGGTCTGAAAGGGCTGGGAATTGCCTCTCTTCAAAGGAAAGTAACTTCCATAATTGGCACTGTTTTCTAACCAGCCCTCCAACAGTGATCATGCCAGTGACATACCCCAAACTGGGCTAAGTTACTTGCAACAGACCCTTCAGATGTAAGGCTGCCTCTAGACTTGTTTTTCAAATAAAGAGAAGCCCAGCCACCAATTTTAACTTCTGGATTAAAAGACAGAGAATGTATATATACATATAAATACCCTAATATTTCTTGGTGTTAAAAGATATGCCAAAACAACCACGGCAAAAACATAAAAAAGCAAAACAAAACCCAGTGACATTAGATGACAGAACACACTTTTCACCAACTTTTCTACTATGTGAATTATAGACTTCCTTCCATGGGGAAATTACGGTAGACTGAAGCTAGGCTTTTGAAGACAGCTTTTTAAAGAATTTTGTACCTTATGAATTTTGCAATCCAGAACAAGTAACAACTCTAATTCACAGCCCTTTCTGCAGTTTACCCAGAGCTGCTACTCACACTCTCATATGTGAGCTTTGCAATAATCATTTGAAGTCACTATTATTACTCCATATTCTTCATATCTTAACACTTCATGGTCTGTATCAACAAGCAAGATGGAGAGTCCTAAAACCATTTATCCTTCTCTTTGCATTTTCCCACCTGTCAGGCTCAAGCCACCTCCATCTAATGGACCTTACCAGAGCAGGGACCATCTTGTTTGCCCAGGCAGGATATCTTTTACTTCGCCTGGATATGAGATCATCACCGCTAAGAACATCTGGCACAGGTGGCAATAGGCAAGTATTGGCAGAATTAATTTTAGTTGGTCAGCCTACTTAGATATTCCTGGGAGAAGATGCTGACCTCCAAGCACCTCCGGAAGAGATGATCTTTTGAAGCTTGTTTCTCTCAGTGGACTGGGCCTGAGGCTAGCTCATCTAACGAATATGTGACCTCCAATTTGCTGAGTCTCTCCACAAGCTTCCAGAGCCTTTGGGAGACTGGCTGAAGTTTTGGAGGTCACTGAAAGTCTCAGGAGGACTGAGGACAAATAATGAAGTTTCACTGTTATGGAAGGGTTTTCAATCTCAAATTATATATATTTTTGGTTGATCTGTGAAAATGTGTGGCAATTATATACATACACAAATATTATACAACAGACAAACTCACCATATGAAAAATTGGAGTTTTGTTTCTGTTGTTTTGAATATTCTTTGGTGCCAAGAAACCTGGCAGGACAAACTATAAAAATAAGGTATAACAAACCTCCCATACCAGGGGCAGGGGAGGACAGTCTCCCAGGTCATCAATCACAAATGATGCATAAAAAGCCCGAGTTAGCTTCTCCATTCACTGATTCGGCCATTCCCTCCTCCAGAAAGGTTCTTGTGGCTTTCTGTTGCTCTCAAGCCCAAGATAAACATCCTCAAGATCTGATTTAGCATCTATCACTATAGCAAACCACATTACCTCATTTTCCTGGTCTCCTCCTACTCCCAAATTGAATCTTACGCCTGGCCAGCTCTTCCCCTACTGTCTCACCAAGCCCTCTTCGCCTCAAACAAACATCTGAGAGGCCCTCTTCAGCAAGATTCCTTTAAAAAAATGGTACTTTTCAGCCCTGTGTAAATCCATTTGGCTCAACAAACTTTTACGAAGTACCTGATTTCTGCCAGGCACAAAACAAAAACACACACAGAATACATATATACATATGTATATCTATTTTATAGGTATACATACAAAAATATGTAATGCAAAAAAAAAAGAGGCCTATCTCAGTGAGCTGACAGTCTAGAGTGGAAACACTGTTAAAGGAAAGCCCAGCAATGGGGTACCCGCTCAAACCAGTAACTTCGAATTTCTCTTCATTTAACATCAAGTAAAAAGTTGTCTCATTGCTTATGTGCAATGTAAATACTCAAGAGAATTTTTTAAAAGTTTCCACACGATTTTTCACAAAAGAGAAACTAGACCTGCCTTGGAATTAAAAACTTCCTGAATATTTAGAAACTTTGCAATATTTTCCATTCCTCGGCGTTCCAGTTTGCATTTGGCCACAAGACACAGTTTAGGAAGAGCTCCTGGCCGCCAAGTCAGAATGGCAACAATGCATGGAAACCAACTGTGTATGCAAACAATATCCTAAATAGTCATGCGACCGAACCAACTGCCCCTGCAATCTCTACCAGGGTGGAGCCAGCCACTTTTCTCTTTTTTTTCTTAATAAAGGGCCTTAAGATAAAAAACATGTATTTTTAAAAAATCACTTGCCATGTGAAGGACAAGAATCCTAATTAAGAAGAACTTAAAGTGAAGGTCAAGATTAAGCATATTAAAAAAAATCATAAAGCCGAGACAACAGCCTTTGCTTTTACCCTTATCTCTTAAGAACAGAGTAAAAACTACAGTGGCCAGCAATGGGGAAATGATTTAACACGTGATAGTCCGTATTATAGACTGTCAGGCAACTATCAAAAAGAATGAGGTATCTATATTGAAATGAAAATATATCATATGTATGAAATAAAAAGATGAAGACTTAATTAGTAACATACACTTCTGTATTACTTAAATTGTCATAATAGCCTGTTTTGATCATTTAATATAATCAGTAGTATATTAGAGCAAAAACAGGAGACTGGAAAAATGCTCTTTGTCCTATAAAATGCATGATAAATTTTAAATGTTTCAACATATACGAAGTGACTAAGAATAGTATTTAGCAATAACACATGTAATTGCATAACCTCTGACCACCAAGATGTTTGCAGACAGTTAGTCTCTGGTTTTAATCTAATGCAGCTGTACATATTCCACTCAGCCAGATAAAGGTCAGGTGTGTTCTGCTTGTGCTGGGGATGGCCTGAGGCCCACCTGTCCCACACTTCTTCGCGGCCTTTCAGTGGGCGGTGGATCAGAGGGAGGTCTTCGGAATCTCACCCCAGAGTCCACGCACATGTCCACGCTGGGGCTCTGGTTTGTAAAGGGCAGATGTAGTATGACATCTGGGAATAAACAAGTAGCCGTTTTCCTGTTAAATATCCAGAAGTTGCCATTAAATGTGCAGTTTAGGAGCAATTAGCCAAGTGCTCACAAATAACATGTGCAGGCTGACCAGAGAACAAGACCTCTTGGCTTTGAATCATAACCCCTAGCAGACCACCCACACCGTATGCTCAAGAACCATGTGTGCTCATCAACAAAACAAGATCTGAAATTCTAGGGCTGTTTATATTCATGGCCCTTCTACTTCATGGCTAGCTCAGTAGAGAGGAGAGTAGTTAATGTCATTCTTATAGCAGCTTGTAATGTGTTATGAATTTTCTCCTTGAATATGCCCTTTGGAGAGCTTCTGTGTCCCAATGTCACAAAATCACCTTAGATCCATGAATTGTACATAATGATCTATGTCAAGAGGATTCACTCTTTCAGTTCTGCAAAAAATGAAGGGCGAGCATGCCAACAGCCACCTATTTACAGCATTTCAGGGTTTTTCCTTAGCGGGTCAAATAAAACATGGTGTGTTACCAATGGGGGTGCATCAGAAGCCAAGAGATGATCTTGAAGCCTTGAGCACAAAGCTCTTCAGCTCAGTGGAGGCTGGAGTGAAGACTAATTCTGGGAGATGACTCCCTCTGTGCTAACCCTGAACCTTTTGGGATTCCCAGATGGACAGTCGTAGGAGTAAAGATCAACTGGAACTGAGGACCTGGGGTTGCTCTGGGCCATCTGAACTCCCTGCTTCCTAAGGAGATAGAATTCCCAGGAAAGGAGGACTCGACCCATCTCCTAAAAATTCTGGAGCTGTCCTATGTGAATGTGTGAGTGTTACAGATGAGGATTATTGTTGGTGGGACCTGGCAGGTTGTAGGATGAGAGACTCAAGTACACTTCGTTTCTTAGTCAACAGTATAAAAAATATTGCATAGAGGGTGATTTGAATAATACTACTGAATGGACTAGATAAGATAAAACATGAACATTCTGGAGGTAGCAGGAAGTTATCAGACAGATTGAGGGTTAGTTAAGATAAATAGTTTGAATGGCGTTTGCTCTTACAAAACCACTTTGCATATCTATACTGCTGCACATAAGACTGTTTTGTAAAAACAAATTAGCTCCTAATTGTCACAATCCCACAAACTGTGTACTATAGCAATTAGTTTTTTTCTATTTCCTGGTAAAAATTATAAGCAGGTGTGGGTGGAGGTGGGTCCTCTGTGAGTAAAGTCAAGTCCATGGATTGAATAAATTGAGTTCAAAGGCGCGCGCGCGCACACACACACACACACACACACACACACACACACACAAATAGAGTTTTCTCACTTGTAAATATAAGGTGCAGTGCTGTGATTTCACACCTTTGGTTGTTTGGGGCAGTGCCTTCACACCAGCCTGCCTCTCCAGGGACTGGCTGGGTTCTTGAAAACGGACCAACACACAGTCAAAGAACAGCTTGGCTTTGGCCTCTCTGGCTCACGGGACATCCTATCAAAGTCTGGATGACCACATCTCTCAGGACATCCAAAGGGGAGGTGAGGGTCAATTCCACCTATTCTATAAGATGCTCATGCCATGCATACAGCACTGACATGATACTACCATCATCTTAATTTGACATAAAGACAGAGTTCAGAATCATAATTCCTGACCACTATTCCAAATGTGGAGAGCTGTGCTGTCCAAATGTTAGCCACTGGCCATTTAAGTGTGGCTATTTAAGTGTAAACTAGCTGAAATGAAACACAATAAAAATTCAGTTCCTCAGGCACACTAGCTACATCTCTGCTCGATAGCCACAGTAGCTACTGGACGACACAGGGACACGACATTTCCATCACCACAGAAAGTCCTATTGGACATAGCTGGTCCAGATTAACCTTAGATACAGCCTTGGGTTTTTGTGATCAGAATAATCTACCAAGTTAGGGCAACTGAAGTGCCACAGTGAGGCCTGAGAGGGTGGGAAAGGAAGGCTTCATCTCTCTTGCCCATCAGCTGCCCCTTCATTCTTTGGCATGGTCATTTACACCTCTCTGATCTTACATAAAGGGCCATTAAAATGCAGTTTTAAGCCCTTCCCACCCCAGGTTCTGGAATCACTACTGGCTATGACAGAACCCAGAGTGAATTAATCTAGGCCCAAACTACAGGAAGTAACATAATTTTTATCGTGCTAACAGATCATCAGCTATTTAATCTACTTCCTAATGCTGGGTCATTTTTAATCCTTACTTTCAAGTAAAGAAAAATAAAAACGACCTGACATTCGGGTTTCTCTCCTCTAACTCATGAAGAATTCCAAGATCTGCCTTCCTGGGGTTTCACAGCCATATATGACCATCTCCCAGGGGGCTCACCCCGCTGCTTCTGCTCTAACAAACCGCTCTGCTAACTCTGAGCCTTGTCACCTAGCTTAATGAGAAAGGCTGAGGGGCTATTTTTAGAAGACAGTCTGTTATTGAAACTCCCTCATGTTTCCTCTCAAGAATGTAAGCATTCTCATAGGTACAAAAGAAAACACCCAACTAGGAGTGAGCGATCCAACTCAAGAAAGAGGCGTCATACAGAGCTGGATGAGTACTTAAAAAATAAACACATAAAGCTTGCCCCCCCACCCCCACCCCCACATCTAGTCCAGGAGTGAGGCAGCAGCCCTTCCAATTGAAAATGAAGAAAAAGTTAATGCAATCACAGAATCGTTCTATGCTCCAGAGCTGTGCTTACTGTTTTCAAAGGGCATTTTATTTTACTTTGTCATAGAATCAGTGAATCTCATAAAATCGTTGAATGGGGATGACAGTTTAGGGCCAAGAGGCCCTCAGTGCATGTATTAATTCTAAAGATGTCAGGGAGCCTTCAGCCACGTAGACCCTACTAAGAGGGACAAAGTTGACCCTACTGTCCCCATCTGCCATGCTGCCCTGAAAGTCAGTCTGTAAAGAGAGAGTCATTTTGGGGAGTACACTGTTCTGGGTGGGGTGAGAGGTAGTTCTCTTGCCTGCCTGGAGTGCACACACCGCAGGCACCTTGCTTTCTCCACTTCCCAAAATGTCCTGGAGATTCCCTACATCAATCCTTGGCAATATTCCTCACTCTTCTGGATGCAACAAGATGTGCAGCTGCACAGATGCACTCAGCCAGCTCTCCACCACTGGGCACCTGGACTGCTTCCGATATTTTGCTATTATCAACAGTGCCACCACTTATGTGTGTGCCATTTCACATATGTGTAGGTCTATTAGTAGGATAAATTTCTGGAAATGGGACTACTACCTCGCAGAGCCAATGCAACTGTGATATTCGTAGACTGAAACAAATCCTCTCTCACTGGGTTGTAACATTTTGCTTTCCTGCCACCAATGTGTTAATGTGAGTATCTCATTCCTCACACCTTCCCATGCACATTCATCTCAGGAAGTTTATTCTACCCTAAAACTTGTAAGCAATATTTCTTAAAGTTCCTAAGAATCACCTGGGGGAATCTGTTGAAAATGAAGATCCTTGTGATCCACTCTCAGAGATTCTAATTCAGTAGTCCAGCTTAGAGTTTAGGAAGCTGCAATGTAGAGAAATATTGTAGCAATTCTGGTACACGTGCTCCCATGATCTAACTTTTTATAAGACACTGCCTTAGAGAACCGGAGTATCCCTACTGAGCAAGCTACAGATGGCAGGTTTTGCAGGCTGAGCTGCAAAGGTGATACCCTGCAGGGATCCTGGACTCAAAATCCAGACTGGCCAGGTTTGAATCCTGGCTTCATCACTTGCTAGATGGGGTTCTGTTATCTGTAACCTAGGGCTAATAGTACTATTGCTTTTAGGATTAAACGAACTAAAAGTTGTAAACACTTTCAGTAATGCTTGGTCCCTGGTAATTATTTTAAAAGTGTTATCTTATATGGTAGAAATTGTTAGTTATGGTCCCTGATATCCACGGGACCCACTCCCTTGGTAACAGAGCTCCCAAATTGGGGCTCAGCATGATTACATAGAATAAAGAGAGGATGTACCAATCTCTTGCAGCTCTCTGTGGCTGGCCTGTGAGACAGAGCAAGGCCGTAATTTGCAGGGGTTGGTGCAAACTGAAAATGCAGAGGAGAGAAAATGCTATTAAAGGTATTAAATATAAAGCTTTTCATTTCTCTCAGGATTTCTTTCTTGACTTGTCATGATGATTTCTTTTTGCTGTTTGATGTTATACACTGTTTGATGTCAGGCACACAGATACTGCAGGGAAGTGGACACACGGAGACACCACGGGGGCCAGGGGGACAGCCCATGGGGCTGCTCAGGGTCCCGCTTCTGCCAGCTGCGAGCCAGTCCTGGGTGCAGTGCCCAGGCTGGGGGCTGGGAAGTCAAGCTGGCATCTCCTCTCCTCACAGGGCTGCTGCCCACCCCACTGCAGATGGGTGCCCCTCCCCGCACCCCAGTACACTGCCACCTCTGCGTGCTGGGAGGGCCTAGGTGTCTACACGGAAGCTGGAAGAGTTGCTCACGCACCTCCACTGCCTGCTTTGTGCATGTGAGGCTGACAGCCCAGGGTGGGGCCGCTGTTGCCATGCCCTGCTCCAGGTGGTTGTGGGAGACTTCACCTGACACCAACCCCGCCTGGGTCCATGTAACCACAGCAATTGCTAGGTGGAGGTGGAGATGGGAGACTGGGAAGGCCCAGGCTGTCAGGGCAAGAGGGGCCGGCAGTGGAGAGCTAGTCCTGGGAAGGTAACAGGAAGTAGGAAGTGGCTCTACATGAGCTGAGGCTTCTAGTTGTTCCACTCAAATTCACTTTTGTTCCTCTGAACTTCACTTACAAAATACAAATTCAAACGTGAATTCATTAAGAATTTCAAGATGGTGACTCCAGAGCACTAATCCCAAAGCAAAAGGCCCTGTGTACCTGCCCTGGCCTCCTGCCCATGCAGCCAGTCCTGCCCATAAGCGTAAGTTTCATGTGCAACTTTTGGGAGAAACCATTAGCAATTATCTTTTCTTTCCATCATTCTGCCTGAGGTATATTTATTATGCCGAGAACCTTTGCCACTATCTGAGGCCATTAGGCTAAGGGCCACACCTGGGATGGCAAAGCGTGAACCAGCCTGGACCCCCCAAAACAGCCTTTCATATAAAGCTATTAGGGCCAGGGTTCTTATCCTGGGGTACAGGGATGGTGTCAGAGGTTCATAACATTGTAGACAAACCGTTCTGTGTGTGATTATTTGCTGGGAGAGCATCCATGGCTTTCATCAGTTTCTCAAAGGGGCCCATGACCCTAAGAGTTTAAGGAGTGGCCTTGAGAAGCTGCACACGTTCTCTGCAGCTGTTTATGGGTTGAGGGACTAGAAATCAATCACTAACCAGAGCAATAGACGTTGTAGAGGTGAGCAACATGGATAAGAAATACCAACAGGTCAGGGGGAGGAAAGAAGGGGATTGTGGCTGGGCCAGAAGAGAGATTCTAGCCTCTTCATGCCCAGCCCTGTCTTGGTGAGATGAGATTCAGGGTTTCTATCAGAAATATAAAGGACTTATCCTTGGATCATGATTTGAAAGCTGCTAGAACCCTACAAATAATTCATTATTTGAAAGCTGCTACACGCTGTCTATGAATCACTGCAAAGTAGTGCTTCTTTCCAACGAATCTTTTCAATGTCCAGTGTTGAAGAACCCCTTCAGTAACTTCAGGGGAGGTATCTGAGCTGCAGGGACCATACTGACATTTGGAGTCAGCATCCCGACATCTGGACAAGTCTGTCATCTCCTCCCACATGAACTTTCTTTTGCCTCGATGGCAGTCTTCTCTTTGGGATGAATTTGCCCCTACACCAATTCTTGGTTTTATTTTGGGTTTAAACCAATGAGGACACTTTATTACAAATATTTAGTGCTCCTCAGGGCCAAGATGTACAAGCACTACAAATTAAAACAAACTTGGCTTGTCAGAGGTGAAAGCCTTCTCCGTTTAAAACTTGTATTTGCAGATACTTAAACTTGGAAATGAGAGCTTTACTCTTTTATAGTCTATTTTTCATTTCTTATGCAAATCTTAAGTAGAAGTAACAACATAAATATGCTTTCATCTTTCCTCTTCAAATGTGCTTCTCTCAACTTTAAGTTAATCTCAGCTTTTTTTAAATATGGCAGATGTAGAGACAAATATCTATTAATCTTCTGATATTTCAAAAGTTTGGTAATGCAAGTATTTAGAGAGACAATACAATCTATTGGTTAAGAACCCAGATTGCCTAGAGTCAAATCCAGTTCAGTATCATCTGGGAAATTTACTTAACTTTTTCACTATGCCTCAATTTCCTCAATTGTGAAGTGGGAATAATAATAGTATCACTATCTAAATATAGATTTGTTGGAAGAATTAAATGAGTTTTAGCTGGTATGTACAAAATATTTGATAAGTATGAAGCTACCACTATTATTCTAGTATACACAGTATCAAAATTATAAAATTAAGAGGTTTATAAGGTACTCCGGAAGGGACTAGAGTTCCGGTAGTTACTGAGTACCCATCTTGAGGAAGGGGGCATAGAACCAGACATTTACTTCCTGGGAACCTGGACACCAGGTGGATGAGTCACATAGTGGTGAGCCCAGTAAAACCGTAAACCAAATTTCTTTGCGACTGGTTTTATATGGGCAGGAAAACTGGGTGCTTTGTACTTTTCAAGAGAATTAATAACAAGGTAATCTAGACCCTTCCAACTTGCCACTTATTCAACTCCTGGGATGAGGCATGGCCCCAGTCAGGATGTTCGCTGGCTCATAAAAAGAAACTAGGTATCTAGGTAAATCAAGTCCCTTCTTAATAATAAATGATTCTTAAATTATTATCAGTCATAATATTGGTGGCACCTACTTAATGGACAGCCCATCTTTAATAAACTCCATGAGGTTTTGATTCTGATCAGTTCCTAAAATAGTGGAAACCAGGGCTCTTTCAAATATTCCACATTTATATTTTTAAATTCGGCTTTCCTATGTATCACCTTCATGCTGCACAAGTCAACTTTGTAATGTATTCCCAGGAAATTTTTGTAGCTTAAAGAAAATGTCAATTTCATTTTGGTCCCTTCCTTCAGCCTCTTTATTCATCTATTTATAACCAGTCTTCTCCAAATCCAGGTGCTCCCCCTCTACCCCTAACTTGTTAGTTTCTTTAATATTGTAACTTTGCTTCTTTCTAGAATTTCTTCATTGATTCTCTCCCCCATCAGCAACTCCTCAAATAGAAATGCTTTTAACCAGTGCTGAAGCAAAAAATTACCCAAAGGTTATATGGTATATATACTTTCTTTGGTTTCCTCTATTTGTAAGTAAGAATAAAAGTAATAATACCTTAAGTGTGTATTGGATATTAAGGCTTACAAAACATTTTATATCTTTACTCTCTCTACCGATCTCACAATATCCTGGGAGGGAGGGAGGGTATATGATAATTCAGCAAAGCTGGCATTTTGATCTTAGGAAATTTAAGGATCATAAAAAGAAAGAACATTTTCACTAAAAACCCTAGACTTATGATTCATGTTAGGTTCCTTAGTTAATTGTTTCTACTTGAATGGAAAGAAAAATAGAGTAACCAATTCTGGAATCCCTGGGATGTAGCATGGCTCTAGTGAGGATATATTCTGGTTCATAAAGAGAAACTATGAATCCAGGTAAATCAAGTACTGCTTTCAAGTTTTCCTTCATCGCACAGTTGGTCTCCTTTACAAGGAAGATGGGGCAAAGTGCGTGGTAGAGGACACACACCAAGTTAACTCTTTCCAAACGAGTGCCAACAAGGGCCTCCCATCCTGGCAGGCCAGTGGCCTCCTTCTGACCCCCTGAAAATTACTGTCTATTGAGGGATTCCATTAGGTCCTTTTTTATTTCCTATATTTGGGATATTTGGTGTTAAGAGGTTAATAGAAATGACCATTGATATTCAAATATTTAATTGGTCATGATTTTTAATGCTTTGCCAATAGCAATTCTATTTATTGAAATACTTTTTTACTGACATCCTATAGTAAATCTCAGAATTTTTACCATAAAAAGCAAGAAGGGGACACAACTGAGTGTGGAAATGGCAGAAGAATATATTCTGCTAAAATAGGAAAATGAGAAATGGGATAAGACAGCGAGTATATCAGCCAAGGATCTAGGGCAAATAAATGCCTATAAAGAAGTTCAAGAAATGGCCTGGAGTTTGAATATAATTCACTAGTCAAGTAGTAGTAATAAAAAGACCATATCATATGTGAAATCTATTGTTATAAGATCTTGTCTCTGAAATCAGTTAACCATTCAATCAGTAGGAAGTTACTGAACATCTATCGTGTGCTCAGCCCTGTACTTTCAGTGATTCAAGCCCTGGATATCGCTCAGCGCTTACACTATTTATACTGCACTGGCCATGTGTGGGTGATTTTAGAGCTGAAGGCTTAACCTCCCTACCTCTTACCTTACTTATTCCAAAGGAGTAATCAAAATTAAGAGAAAGAAACTCCACTCTCCAAAAAAAGAGGGCAACTTATCAAACTGATAATGACTGGACCACACTGTTTCCTAGCAGTGGAGTTTCTGAAGGCCATAACCCCATACAGGTTTAGTCTTTCTTCCATATGCCTGTAGTGGTAAAGGTCCAGGCCCACTCTTCCACAGCTACTGTTTGCTTTCTTTCCACCCAAGGAGCAGACAGGGCCGTGTGCAGTGTGTGCATGTATGTTTCTCAGGAACCTCAAGAAATCAAGGGGTCACCAGTCCAGGAAGGATTTGGGTATTGGTGGCTTTCCCAGGCAGTATGCCTGTTTCTAACAACGCACAGTGAAAATACGACCCACCAGCAACCCCCAGTCACCCTACACTATTTCCAAGTTCAGCTCATCTTTTTGAAACCACCTTCCCTGTGAGGGATTATCAGAGCAGTCTCAGACAGGGCTTCGAAATGGCACATTAAGATTGTTATTGTTAGTTGAGGAAAACGTTAAGAGGAATAAGTTCTTAAGCCAAGATCTTGCTGACATGAAAATTTTGTCCTGGAAAACAAAGGGAAAGCAACCAAAAAAATAAATGTTTCTGGCTGAAATTCTCCTTCAACTTTTCCTGTAACTCTTCAGAAACAAGAAGTTCCAGAAAGCAAAGCAGTTTCCCTCCAGGTGCTACAGCGTGTATCAGAGCTAATGCTAAATATGCCCTAACATCTTCAAAAAGTTCCCCATCCAGGAATTGGAAACTCACAAGTTCCTCCCTTGAAACAAAACTTTGGATTTATTTTTAGCCTCTGCTAGCCACTAGGGAATAGAGCAGCTCTTAATTTTAAAACTTATCAGCTGTTCCCTTCTAAACGAATTATTGGAAGGCTGTGTAAATTCACAATTTGTTTCTGACCCTATCACTTACGAAATGTTTAGAAAGACGAGCCCTGGCCATTTGGCCCACAAAAGTATTATGGATCCTGAGGCTCATGTTAGCATATGTTAGCAGAGAAAGCAGGCTAGGATAATAGTACACAAGGAAATTGTGCTATGATTGGAAAAACACATTGAAGATGCCTGTGGATATAATAAACGTAATTACCTGTAGTAATTATATAGGTCTTTAACTTGACCATAACAGGGGAAAACCCACAGTAAGCAGGAAGAATACTGATTTTTCCAGTGTGCATGGAACTGAAATGCCAGAAAGGAGATGACATATCTGTGGCAAAACATCCAGGAGACTCAAAATCGAAGGCTGAACTAGGGTTCACTTCAGCTTTTCCCTCTTTCTGTCACACTCACAGTCCTTCTAATATGACCTGTCCCTTCCCAGCAACTACCAAACCCTTTCCATTCTGTCCGCACATGTCTCCAGAGGGCCCCCTTGCATCCTGGTCCACTGGCCCTCCACAGTTACTTCCTCAGCACATGAGGGATGGGGCCCAAGCGCTGTCCTGGGCCTCTCTGGCTCAGATCTTACACTTTGCCCTCCCTCTTCCCCCCACTCTGTAGTGCAGGAGCTGCATTTCCCAGGCTGGAGGGAGGAGTCTGGAGAGCTGGATGGGGGCAGAGCAGGAATATTTCTCCCTGTTCCTCTGTGCCTTAGGCGATGTGCAGCTCCAGCAGGGCTCTCTAGCTCCAGTGCAATTCCAGCTTTTGCCAGCTTGCACCTGGGCTCCAACATAACCTTTCCCCTTTGCCCTCCAGCCAAGGGATAGAAGCAGATTCCTGGGCCGTCTCAATGTACCTACTCTGGCTCCTTGGTTCTTCCATCACCCATGTAACAAACGCATTTTCTGCACTAACTCACCTTACTGCAGAGCTTTAGAGACACTTCTCTTTTCTTAGTTTCACATTGACTCACATGGTCCTCTAAAACTGGACTCCACATCTCTCACTGCTGGACCCTCTAATTGATCCTAAATGTTGAGATAGGATTAATTTGCCTAAATGAGGCAGGGCAGGGGCACAGGACAAGCATCATGATTAATTTTTCCTGCCAATGATGAAAAATGCCAAGATATAAACAGTATAGTAAGAACAGGAGGGACTCCATCTGAAGGCTAAGATTCCATTTTAAAAACTGGGGAGTTAGGAGGTGAGATTCCTAACATATTTTATGGTAATTAGCCAATAACCAACTATAGTAAGGCAGGACGAGCAGTCCTAAATGATATGTTCCCAGTGCTTGAGGGTAACGACTATCTTGGAAAAGAACAAGATCAATAAATTCCTTGGGTTAAGTTTATCTTACAGAATATGTAGAGGAGGACTGACTATGGATGGTGACATAACGTCTCTTGCCAGAGACAGACATCATAAGACTGCATGTCAAGCCTACCCTCCCCTGGCCCTTTACCCCATTCTTGAAATCCTTAACAGACATGAATCCTAAGCCTTTAAGGGCACCTCCTCTCTGAGGCTTCCCATACTCCCCTTTCTTCGAGTGTGTAGTTTGCTTTAAATAAAGCCTTTTTGCTACTCAACTAACTACATTTTGTTTCTGTGCTCTTCCAAGTCTCTCAGGAGATTAATAAGAGACCACTTTTCCCAGTGGTAAGCATCTTTATTACTTTGTTATTTCATTCAATTTTCTAGACTTCAGCATAAATCTTCACTCTCTCCATTCTACTTCATACAAGTAGAAAGGGGCTACTAAGATGTCTGCTTTGGGCTTGCATGTTCCCATCACCTGGGTGACCCAGATGAGACTGAAGCTGTAAGGTCATGCTCTTTAGTAGCCTTCTTGAAAATCTCCTTTGCTTTGGGGAAGTTCTCAGAACATAATCTCACTCCACTCAGTGCTTGAGGCTCCCCCAAATCCTGGGGTGGTAGGAGCTTAGTTCCCATACAGTGCATATTCAAGTGGACATGGGACTCCAGGTGACCCTGGCTTCAGGAGTTGTTGGCAAGGGATCTGCCCTGTGCCGAGCAGGAGTTCCACGAATTTTCCTTTCCTTCCTCAGTGCTTCCTTGCTCTCTACTGCCTGCATGGCCGCTGCCATTTGCTGCCTCTTGTTTTAATTCCTTCCTTCCTTACCTAAACTTGTCCAACCTGTTTGTGAATTCTTTCCTAATCAGAGTCAAGAACCCTCCCCCATTCAGGTTGAGGTTTTACCTATCGTGCAGGGAGAGACCTCCTAAGACAGAGCTGCCTGGCAATACAAAGAGTATATCTAAATATTCCCCTCCCTTTCCTAGCAACTTCATTGCTTTCTACTGCCTGTGCTGGCCATCCTCAAACTTTAACCATTCAAGGGTTACTTTCATGGTTTCTGACAAATCTTTCTATTAACTGTATTCTTACTTACTTTTTCTTTAATAAATTTCTTGAAAAGTTTTAAATTTGACACACATGTAAAAATATAACAGCATGCTAAGTGAAAATTTCTATGACCAAAATTTTGATATATTAAATACAGATGTTCTAATACACATTAAAATAAATATATAACTTTAAAAAAATTAATGGTCAATTACCCAAAGTCTTGTCCCACTAGTAGCCCATGTCCTGATTTGGGAGAACACCAGTCTATTAAGTTAAGAGGACACTCTTGTCTGCTCTTTAACACCTTCATGGCAGCGTGGCACCAAAGGAAATTTTCAGCCTCATCTCAGCTTCTCATCCTTGAGGCCCATGGAATGCATATAGCATGGTCATATAAAATGTGGACTCTTGAGTGATACTGTTTGAGTTCAGTTCTTGCTTTAAGCCACTTACTAGCTGGGTGGTCTTGGGCAATTTACCCAAACTGTCTGTGCCTCCTTTTTCTCATCCATACAATGGCACTGATAATACAGATGCTTTGGTAATTACTGGAGAAACACCCTCAATGTCTTTAGGATAGTGCTTGATCTGCAAGAAGCACTCAATAAGTGTTAGCTATGATAATTCTTCCATGTAGACCTTTGCTTCGATCATACCAAACTATTTTTTTACAGGAATAAGCTCTGCTACCTACATTTGTGTCTTTGCCTTGCACCGGGCTTGCCTTATGGAACTTTCAGAATCCTTCCCATCTATGAGGCAGCCAGTTGTAAAATTCTACCTCTTTAAGAAACCTCTTCTGCTGCCCTCTCTTCCCTAACAAATTCCTCCACTCTTTGGACCTTCTGAGACTTTTGTGTCTTATTATTACGCACATCACATTCCATCCTTGGATTTGGCTGTTTGCTTCCAATTCCCTGTTGGCTTGTAATCTTTTGAGGAAAGTATCCCTGTCTCCATGATATCTGAATCCCGCCCAACCCACGTCCCCCACTCTCACAAAAGAGGAGCAAAACAAATGCTGTTTGGCTTGATTCTCAGCTCAGGTGGTACCTTGGAATACAGGCGGCCTGAGACATGGAGTGGTTTTTGCACCTTTTAAGAAGTAGCATATGTGCCCTGAATATTTATAAAACAACCTTTTGCCTAATTCACACACTAACTAAAATAAATATTTTCCTTACTTTTATAGTCTCTCATACTTTTAAAATGTCACTGTCAAGATTAACTCAGCTCTTGATTCTCTTGTAAGACTTATAATGGCTCAGGACTATATAGTGCTTTACAGTTTAAAATGTGTAGCCACTGAGGTCAGTTCATGTGAGCCACACAGCATTCTCTATGGGGATTCTCCTCATTTTGCAGATGTTGAAAATAAGACTTGGGATAAATGCCTTGTATAGACCATAGGGCTCAGCACATGCAGACCCCAGATGGGGCCATGATAGGCTTAGATCCGGCTTTCTGATCCAGCTTCTTGTTGTGGAGCTGTGGCCCTGGTGATACCACAATGGCAAGCTACACAGCCAGACACTGAGAGTCTAAGAGGACCTTTTCTCATAAGGAAGGTGATTGTCTTAAGTTATCCAAAAAAGCTCCATCTCCCACTTGACTTTTCTGCATGTGTCACTGAACTGAAACATCCTATCTTTAGATAATAATGTCATGTAAAGAGACCATAGCAGCCAGTCACTGGCCCCTTGGATCACCTGAACACTTTGTCAGATTAAAGACCTCTGAATCTACTGCTCTTTTGCTCTGTGTACAGTCTTTGCCCTTGTACACTCTAAGCTTGCTGAGTCTAGGGGCATGGGTAACTTCTTTTTAAAACATGTAAGGCAAATGGATTTCACTGAACAGCTATGTGAAGCGATTCTTGGTAGCTGCCTGGAAATCTGGAGGCTGTTATCTGAGCAAGTAGGAAAGAGTATTGTGTTAGTATGTATGCCATAGGCATGGGACATGGACTGTTTTACAGACCTTCATCAATAGTGTCTTCTGTGATCCTAAAAAATAACCTAATTAATGAAGCTGATTCCATTTCAGAAGTATAGTGTCAGATCAACAGCAATCTAGGAGGTAGACAGCTTTTACTTCAAGCTACCTGGGACCACACTTCTAATCTTATTCAACTGGGTACATTAGGGAGGACAGGAAGAGTTACATGGATTATAAAGCCCAAGTATGATATAGTTAAAAGATTCCTGGATTCTAGCCTGCCTCTATCATCTACTTTTCCAGACTTCTGTTTCCTCGTCCATAAAGTAAAGGGATTATCAATGTCCCTCCATCTGGGCCATTCTATGATTCCAAACATTTCAAAAGTAAAGGGCAAACAAAAACAAAAAGACAGTACATACAAGTGAAGAAACTGGACTCTGGTGTGTTTTTGAATGAAACAAAGGATACCAAAAATTCTGGTTAATTCTATGCCAGAGAATGCAACCATTGTCAGTCTGCTCAATACTGAAATACTGGTATATTCCTCTGCATTCCAAGAGATAAATGACTTCATGCAGAGGTCATCAAACTTGGCTTCCTCAGCTAAAGGGAAGCTGTTCAAAACTGTTATTCTCTATTCCACTCAAACTGCTCTTGCCAAGATCATGAAAAACTTCATGTTGCAAAAGCCAATGCTTTCTCTTTGTCTTCATTACTTCTTGGTTGCATTCAATGTAGTTGGATACTCCCACCTGGAAGCACTCTCTTCTTTTGGTTTCTGAGGCATCTCTTTGTCTTGACTGGCCTTCTACCTACTGGGCTACATCTTCTCAGTCTCTTCGTTGGCATCTTCTCTATGCCCCCAATTTAAGTTTTGGAATACCTGCCAGGGCTTGGTCTTTTTCTCTTCTTTACCTGTACTTATCCCTCTAGTTGACCATCCAGTCCTGAGCATTAAATAGCTGTTACATGCTGATAATTCCCAAATATATAGCTCATCCTCAGACCTCTACTCTGGACTCCAGGTACCCATACTGAATTGTCTACTGGACATTTGCACTAATTAAAACTCTATCAAGGGCATCATATGTAACATGTCAACATCAGAACTCTTGATTTCCCCTACCTCATGATGGCCTTCTCCAATCTGTTCCTTTCTCATTCTTCATCTCTACCAATGGCACCACCATACATCTAGTTGCTCAGGCCAATTATCTAGAAATCATTCTTGATTCTCCTTGTGTCCTACATCTTTGCATCAATGAATCCTATTGACTTACTCCCAAAATATATTTCAAACCCATTCTTCAATTTCATAACCTCTATGAGATTCGAAACCAGTTATCTCTCACCTACATTACTGCAAAGGCTGGTTTCAGAGCTTCCATTCTCACTACACATTTATCCTCCACAGAGCAGCAGTGATCTTCTGAAATAGGATTCATACTTAAATCCCTTCAATGGCTTCCCATTTCAATTAGATTAAAATACAGATTCCTCACATGGCTTCAACATCTCTCCAAGGTCTGGCTGGCCCTGCCTACCTCTCAACCTTTCTCCTTTGCTCACTATACACTGGCCACACTGGCCTCCTTGCTATTCCTCCATCATGCATAGTTCACCCCTACCTCAGGACCTGTGCACTACTGACCATCCACCTGGTACACTTCCAGGCCTCCCTCACTGGTGTTCAGCTGCTCTTCTTCTCCACTCTATTCTCAGGTCAATGGCACCTCTCCAGAGAAGCTCTCCTAATCATTAACCGCAGCAGGCAGTCCCATTCTTCCTGCTTTTCCACCACCCTCTTGCATTTTATTCATAATGTACCTGACTTTGTTTGTTTATGTGCCCATTGCCAAAATTCCCCACCAAATTGTAAGCTCCACAAGGGCAGGGTTATGCCTAATGTCTAGGTGCCCAGGGTCAAAGCACTAGCCTTTTTCCTCCTAGAAGCCAGAGTGACCTTTACAAAACAAAACCTTGTGTCAGGTCTGTACTTGATTCCAGAGACCTCCCTTCTCTCTCAGAATGAAGTCCAAAGTCCTTTGCACGCCCTGCACTAGGCTGACACATTCTGGCCCCCAGACTCCCGTGTGAGCTCACCTCTGCTCACCAGCCTCTCCCTCGGCTGCAGCCACACTGACCTCTTGCGGTTCCCCCAAACACACACACCATGTGCTACGCTCATTCTCTCATTCCAGCCTCTGGTCAAACATTTCCTCTCCAGAGATTCTTTTCCTACCCACCTGAACCAAAGCAGCTACCTTTACCCTGTCCCATTTCTCTCCATAAAACATGTACCATCTGCCACCTCATGCTGTTGTTTCTTGCATCATTTATCTCAAGCCCTTCCCACCAGGATGCATGTTCCATGTGAGACGACTATTATTTTGCTTACTGCTGAATCCCCAGCACCTGGCATATGTAGGTCTTTGGTAGATATTTGTTGAATGAATGAATAATCTGGTCTTGCTGAAGACTGCTAAGTCTTTCCAAATCATTCCTGTCTATATAGATTATACTTAGGCAGTGAAAGATTTATTCTCATGGAACTTGCTCCTTCTTTTCAACATTCTAGACCCAGAGCAAAACACCTGTGCTCCAGTTAAGACAGCCATACCGATAGGAAAGAAGAGAAACTCCTCTGCTCAATCCCTCAATGGCACAGCGCCAAGGGCAACTCTTTCCTGAAGCTTCAGTTTCTAATTGTCTGTTTGTGGACTTGAAGCTTGTTTTCAACATTTTAATTCTATTGACTTTGGGGAGACATGTCTTTGGAGAGAGACTAAAGTTCCTCTGGAAGTGGTGCTTTGCTCTGTAATTGAGCCTGTTTGCTGAGAGGAGAAGTGGCCCCATGTACACTGAGACGCTAGATTTCTGTCTTATTAATTGTTACTAGAAACAACCGTGCAACTGCATTTGACCTACAGATTCCTCATATGACTAAGTCTTCTGTGTTCCAAATATAACAATAAAAACAGCATGGAAAAATAGGCTTAACTGAAATGAAAGCAAATTAGATCTGTCAATCTTTTTGCTCCATATAAAGATTTTTGTTGGCTATAAAACATAATGGTAACTTTGGATATAAATTGAATATGCTCAGAATTAAACTATTCTTTTTCTACAGTCCATCTCCTATAATCCATAATTAATAAGTTCAGAAATATTTACTGAGTTTCTTATTATCTACCCAGCCCTGGTGGAGGGGTGGGGACAGAGGGAGGAAGGATATCAAGATATATATATATATATATACACACACACATACTTATATACCTCACGATCTGTCTTTCCAAAACAACCATTCTGATTTCTTGAAATAACAATAATAAAGAAAAGGGAAAAATAACAAAATGAAAAAGTAATTCCAGGAACTTCAGAATCTTAGACAACCAAGGGCAGTTTTCAATTTAGAGTTGAACTTCTTCTGCTAAGAAAACTCTCCCTGTTGGGTAGACTGCTGCTAAGGCTGGTGGGGAAGCTGGACTCCAGTGATTCTTTCAGGCTTGGGTGGGTGTGGCCAGTACAGCTGAATCAACATCTTGGACTAACAGCAAGAAAAGCCAACAGCTTTAGTCCATCTGATTCATCAATGAGTTCTTAATAGTAACATTTCACTGGATCACTAATGACACAGTTAGCTCACATATATCAAACACCAATTCTATAATCCATTCATTCAAAATGTATTAAGTGGTCTTACAGGGCCAGGACTAGGCAAGGGAGGCATGTACAGGCTCAGAAGCTGCCTTTATTTAAAATTTTGCTGTTTTGTTCATCATGGAATTTTTGTATTAGTTTTACGTTTTAAAAATAGACATCTTCCCAGAGAAAACATATACATGGCCAACAGGTACATAAAAAGATGCCCCAAATCATAAACCATCAGGAAAAAAAATGAAAGCCATAATGAAATATCACCACATGCCTGTTAGAATGGCTGTTATCAGAAAGACAAGAAATAACAAGTGTTGGTGAGGATGTGGAGGAAAGGGAACC
Source organism: Smutsia gigantea (assembly GCA_032199065.1). NCBI lineage: Eukaryota > Metazoa > Chordata > Mammalia > Pholidota > Manidae > Smutsia > Smutsia gigantea. The sequence goes on from JAVSCE010001213.1 coordinate 32,170, forward strand.
CTCCTACACTGTTGGTGGGAATGTCAACTGGTGCAAACATGTGGAAAGCAGTATGGAAGGTCCTCAAAAAATTAAAAATAGAACTATCATATGATACAGTAGTTCCACTTTTGGTAATTTATCCAAAGAAAATGAAAATACTAATCCAAAAAGATAGATGTGACCCCATGTTCATTCACATCACTGTAAGTCGGCACCACTATTCACAATAGCCAAGATATGGAAACAACCTAAATGTCTATCAATGGATGAACAGATAAAGAAATACACACACACTGGAATATTATTCAGTCATAAAAAATGAAATCGTGCCAACTATGACAAAACAGATAGACCTCGAGGGTATTATGCTAAGCGAAAGAGTCAGAGAAAGACAAATATCATACACTCTCTCTTATACATGGAATCTAAAAAAACCACAAAAAAACAAGCTAATGATACAGGGAACAGATTGGTGATTTCCAGAGTTGGGGGGGTAGAGTGGGAGAAATTGGTAAAGAGGGTCAAAGGCAAAAAAAAAATTTTTTTTAAATAAATAAATCAACCAACAACAAATATTATAAACCCTGGTGACAGTTTTATGACATCACCTTAACAGCTGCACCCAAGGTAAGCACCTCACTTGCCTCACACTCATCCCAGGCCTCATTTATTATGAGCGGGGCATTTTGTTAAAGCACAAGGGGACTAAGAGAAGGAAGACATGCGGATGCTAACTTCTAGAATCATAGCCTACTAGGAGGGAAAAGATATGTTCTCACATAAAGCCAATAAAACAAAAGAGTAGTACGTGCTTTAAGAGAGGTTCGGAAAGAACAATGCCTTGGGAGAGATGTGGCAGGAGATAACCACCATAGGTTTCCATGCCCCATGCTATCTGTGGGACATCAGGCAGACTACTTAGCTGCTAGAGACTTGTGTCCTCATCTGTGGACTACAGGGAAGGTCCCCCACCTGAGAGGGTGGTGGTGAGCTGGGACAATGTAATTGTGTAAAGTACACAGGGACCTATGATAAATGACAACAATTAGTAGCCATGGCTATAAGTTGGGCTGGGGAACAAGGATTTAATACCTTGGTTATGATACAGGATTATCACATCTTCCACAGAGAGGTGGTTGTGGAAATGCAACTTGCTTTGGGCACTTTTACAAGAATGCATGAGAACTGTGGCCAATCATACCCATTATTTGGCAATTTCTTTTCAAACTGCTTCAAGGGCTCCACATGGAATTCAGTATCACTGGGATAGTAAAAAAAATAAAACAAAACATCTGTAATAAGGGAGAATGTTTTCCATGTGATCTGGAGTTTGATTACCATGATGGATTTCAGGTATCAGCTTCGCTTACTTTAGGGGAAGAGAAGGAAATGAAGACAATCTTAAAATAATTCACGCACGACCAGGACTGAGAAAAACTAGACAGGTTTTTGAAAAATCACTTTCTGATTATCGACTAAATAAGGATTTACCTTTCACACACATGCATGCACACACACACCCCTTACTCACGTTTGGGCAGTGCCACAGAATTTCATGTCCAAATATTACATGTCTTTTCTTTGTTGCAGGAATTGCTTTCTATATTTGTCAAAAGAAGAAAATCCTCCTCTGTGTCTGGGTAATAAATCTCTCCCCCAGTGGACACTCACTCAAACCTGCAGATAAGGCGGGTGCTGTCACCCCAAGGGCAGGAGCAAAGCATAACAGAAGCTCACCTTCTCTACCTGATGCTTCTGCAGACACACACGTCGCTTCCGCAGAACATCTCTGTGATGCTCAGGCCCATTTGGTATTTCTTTTTATTTAACAAATCCTGGCAATGTGTTGGCCTTTATATGTTTCTAGGGTGGCATCGCTGCCAGATTAAAATTTGTTCCACCCATCTGTCAGGTTTTTATTGAGTGTCTTTCAGGTGGCAGACACTGCGCTGGGCACCGGAGAAACCACAGGGACACAGTCAGGCTAAACACACAATTAAATGAATGAGAAAAATATCAGAGCACTAATGCACTCTAGAGAGAATTAAAATCAGGCAATACAATGGTGACCATGAGGGAGGTGGAACTTGAGATGGGGCTCAGGGAAGGAAGTGACACTTCAGGCAAGGCTGGGATGATGAGAAAGAGCCCGCTAGGTAAAGATCTGGGGGGAGAGGGTCGCAGGCACAGGAAATAGCCCTACCGCGCATCCTCACCTACTTCAGTCATCAATGAATCAACATGCACTAAGCCCCAGTAAATGGATCTTGAGAATCGGGCGCTGGGTGCGGCTGTGCGGGAGTCACAGGCACTCGACATGTTTAGCGTCTCTTCCAGCTGGTAGAGCCATGAGCCATCACACTAACCCTGGAAAAAGGATAAGGAAGTCTATTCATCAAAGACTGTGAACTGGAAAAACTGAATATAGTGCTGAAGCTTTCTCTTCATTTCTTCTGAATGAATCTGGCCTGGGAAGTGGGACATGATGTTGGTTTTGTGATAATGGCACTAGGTTGGTTCCCTGAATGAATAAGGAAAGAATTGCTTTTAGGCCTAGAGGCACTGAGAAACACTGGGAGAAGGCGAGAAGGGAGGAGATCATGCAGGATGAGCTTGACAGGAAGGGAGGGAGGAAGATGAGTCAGGTTCAGTAAGCCTTTATTAAATGCCTACCATGACGAGGCCAGGTGCTGGGGACATAAAGCACTCTCTGGCCTCGGGGGAGTTTGGGAGAGATGTTCATGATGGATGAAGGCAAAAGTGAACAGCTCTTGGCAAAGACAGAGGTGAAGAGGCTGGTTTGGGAGAAAACATTAATCTAAATAGTCAACATATGAGAGGTTGGAATCCTGTTTACTCCAAGAAGACATCTAATGGGACATAGTGTTGGGAGCAGACAGACCTTGCTCCAATCCTGCTCTGTCCGTGTGACCTGGGGCAGACTGAATAACCGTGCTAGGTCTCAGCTGTTGTACCTTTAAAATGGAGAGAACCACAGAAAGCATACAGAGTCATAGTGAGGTTTCGAGGTGTACAGGTATGGTTATCCACAACATAAGTACTAATGGTCATTATTATTTTATCATGGTTGAGGTTCTGATTAACAAGTAATTTTCCATATGGATCCACAGAAGTAACTGCCTGGTCACTTAAGAGTTGAATACTGATCATCTCAGTCTGTTTGGTACAAGATACAAAACCATTCCCCAACAGTCTAAGGCTGTGCTTTCACTGCAGGCTACTCATGATTTTATTTTTATTTACCCAAAACTCAAGACTGAGAAGCATGCCTTTCTTTACCTGAGTTAGAAATTTTATCAAGGGGTCAGCTATTGCCCAGAGTGACAGGTTGTAGGGTCCAGAAAGTGATAACAGTGACTGACCACTGACCAACCTACAAGAAACTATTTGTGACCTACGCATCCTCTCTGAGGCTGGGAAATAGCAGTTTTGCTGCACAGGTAACTATGTAGTGTAGCCATCCTATGTAGTGTCCGACTATGTCGTGTAGTTGTGTACAACTGTCCACAGTGGTAGCAATCAAGGCTATACATTCAAATGAGATGGAACTTTCTGGTTCTTGTGTGCATGGGTGTGGCCTGAGGTAAAGTGACAAATACCAGGTTTATTTATGTCCTTTTCCCTCCTGCATCCAATACACCTGTCAAAAGAGATTTCAGACTCCTTCTAGACCAAACCCCTTGTTTTCCCACTCCTGCCTTTGCTCCCCATACTCATGACATTCGACACGACCTAAGAGTCACGCCCTCTTGGTCATGAGGACCATCAAGGGGGTTCCTCTTACCCACGTGGTCCCATCCTTGCCGGCTCTCATTAACCTCTGAACTCCCAGGCAATTTTACATTTTCCTTGCCATGCACTGGTCTCAGTGACAGTAGAGATGGCTGCTGTTCACGTATCTTATTTCTTCTACTAGATGGGCAGCTCTTTAAAGGCAACTACCTTTCTTAGTCCCTTGCCCAGCACAGGTAAACAAATATTAAATGAATAAAATTAAGCTAAAGGTACTCACTCTGAATAACAGGCCTACATTCCTATTTATTACATGGTATCTTAAAACACATGCTCATGCCCCATGGGATAGACTTCGGAAATGTTAAGAGAAACTCTCTAACCTGCAATATCTTTGCGTCTTAAGAGTACCTTCCTCAGTGGGTCATTGTAAGAATTAAATGAGAGATGCAGTTCATACCCCATGCATCAAAAGACATCACGCACTACAGAATGAAAAGAGAAAGACTGAGCCCGCCCCCTGCCTTTATGCCAAGGGTGAAAGACTTCCACTGTCCTTCAGCTTGTATAGTGTCTCCTGACTATATCCCTACCAATTTGAGTTCCTAATGTCTTTTTATGTAACCCGATTAGCCAAATACTACATTTTTCTTTTTTTGTTGTTTTCGTTTTACTTGAGGATACTTGGCTCATTTTCAAAACCAGACCATCAGAATTATCAAGAAAAACAAGTTCTACTGGAATTTGTCCAGAGAACTCAGGGCACTCATGGGGATGCTGTGAGTTTGAGTTCCCAAAGTCATCTCATTTAGCACTTGGAAACAGGCAGGCATTCTGTTGTCCCAGGGTTCTGTGTCGTTTCTAAAGGAAAAGATTGATTCTGTATTTCCTCAGATTAGAATTTATTTGGTGGTAGGGTCCCTGCGTATGGAAGAATTTGGAAGAAATAATGTCCTTACTTGGATCTCAGTAATTCATATCAGAACTCAAGTAGAAAAATTGTTCACTTCAAAGTGCAGTGGAAAAAATGAATATTGCAATTGCTATATTGTACACAACACAGACATAAACCATAAAATCCACTACAAAATATAGCCCTGCCACCTATGATCTCTGTGACCTGAAAATCATTACCTCTGTATGTCTCACTTTCCTCAACCCCAAAACGAGGATGAAAATGCTCACTGAGCTATGAGAATTAAATCAGCTAATACCATTAAACACACAGAACAGTATATAGATGAGGGAAATTACTCCATCATAAGAGTTAGCTATTATTATAACTACTATTATTATTTCTATCACAAAGATCCTTTGAGACCTCACGTCAAGGGAAAGTGGGAAAAGAGAGGTAAAATAGTGGAGTGGTTATTTTCTTAGTCTTTCCAGAAAAATGCAGGTTAAAATCTAAAAAGGAGGCTCCATCAGTGACTTGCTCCATGACTTTAGGTAATGCTAAAAATCTCTAAACCCATTTCTTCTATTGTAATCAGTGTCTTCCTCATTGGATCATTGTAAGAATTCAATGAGATTATACATGCAAGGCATCTAGCTTGGTTCTTGACATATAATAATTGCTCAATAAATGTTACATAAACAATTGTTATTGGTCATTTTTATTCTAGGTTTTCTGGCTCAACACCAACATAATCATCCAGTGCTCAGTAAATGCTTGCAAATGCCACTCTGATCTTTGCAAATGCAAAAATGCCAGTTTGTTTCAGCAACTCTGAAATGAGATCTAAGGACAAACATAAATGATCACTGATTATGTCCATTCTCAAAATATTTAAATAAAATATGCCAGGCATCATCGTCCACTCCCAGCTGAGGTCATCTTGATGGCAAAATCATCCTGTAATGAACCTGCTGGTCGGTGATCAAGCCTAAAAGAAGATTGATACTGAATCCCTTTAGTTCACTCTTTAGGTCTTTTCCTTTGTCAAATGTTTCCAAGGAAAAGTTCTTAAATCATCTGAGTACCAAATGCAGCATCTTTCGTGCATGACCGTGATTCATGGCACATTTGGATAGAATGGATATTTTTTCAAGACTCATTAATTTTCTAAGAATCCTTAGACTGCTAAGCTCATATATGCTCAGCAAGAGATCACAAAAACGTCCAAACTTATTTTATGATGGGAATAGAGCCACAAAATTAGGAATGATTCTTGATAACCAAAATGACAAATGAACAGAGTTAATTAAAAATATATGCAATGTGGCATCCTTTATAGCTTCCAGCAATTTTTATGGTGAGTAGCCGAGTTTGTGGAGAGGCAAGAAGCTTAAAGGATATTCTGAGGACTAGAGAAACTTTCCTAGTAACTGAGCTGTCCACTTTCAGCTGTTACACAAATAGGTTGCTTTGTCCTCTCTCAAAAGCTGCTTAATAGCCTACTCGACGGCAAGAGAGCCACTTGGATCAAACTTGAACATGATGTTGTTGGTAATCATTGATTTTCTTTAAATGAGGGGTGGTCTAAAAACCCGGGATTTATATTCTACAGCTACCAGTTTCCTTTTGAAATCAATAAAACATATGCACCGGACGGCAAATAAGTTCTAGTCCACAAGCACGAGGTTAAAAATGAATCACACCTTATGACAATGTACATGTTACCTCTAAACTCACTTCTCTTTCATTATACAACATTTAATAGAGGACCAAGTATAGGTAGTTTATTGACTATTTTATGTTGACTATAAGGATGAAAATCTGCAGCACTAATATATAACCTACGATATATTAGGGTTTTTTTCCCAATTATTCCTAAGTGTCAAATGTGAGTTCAAAAGGGTCTGTTCTTCCGTGTTTATTCTTTAAAAAAAGATGAGGAAAGGAAAGGAAAGATACTAATGTTTAGCTCACATTTGCCTTGTCAGAATTTGTGGGAATGCGAAAAAAATTTCAGAAACAATGATGTGATTTCAGATGCTTATTCTCAATTTTCAGGATTTTTAATGGAAAACCAAAGGGTTTCTATAAAGCTTATATTTTAAAAAGGGCTAATACAGGGTCAAAATACACTTCAAAGGAAAATTCTCTAGGCTGTTATCCATTTTTAATTAAGTCTCAAAAATAGAAGAAAACTGCAGAAGCTTAAAAAAGAAAACTTCTTAAGTTATAGTTTCAGATGACATGATCTTAGTCACAAAATATTGGTAAGCAAAGAAGGCAGCTTTTCAGTGAAGTTAAAGCATATTAAAGTCATCTTCATTATAAGCATGGCCCCAAATAACACTTCAGATCTCCTTGGCAGTGAGGCAAAAGTTTCTCAAATAAGGAATGGAAATTTTTCTAAGCATAGAGCTAAGTTATGTATCAAATTGCTGTATAGCAACATTGCCATGCTGTTAATAGTAATCACATGAATAAGTACCAAATTGCTTGACTAGGAGGACAATGCGCTAGCGAAAAACACGTTTATCCGTGTGCTCTTTTAATTCTTTCACTGTAGGAATGGATGAATCAGAAGTTTAGGAGTCCTCCTTAGGACTGCCAAAGCATTTTAGGTCAAGCTGTAAACTTTCCCTGAAGTTCTCTGCCAAGATTATGCAGAGGACTGAGAAGAGGATCCTTCAAATGATTCCAAGAATACACTCTAATCTGTTACAGAAAAAAATAAGTAAACTTACATTTCCCTTTCTCTGCTTGATGCCTGCTGGATTCCAAAGGCATCTGCTCATGAGGGCAGGCCTAGCTGTAGCTGCGGCCTAGAACCCGGGGGAAGGAGCTTGAATGTTGGGAGCATGGTCCGAATCTTGCAGAAGTTCCATCTACCTTTAGAGAAGCATAAATCTAGCAGGTCTGTGTTCCTTGGGGTTGACCTCTGAAAGTTCAAAGGCATCACCCTACTCACTGATGGAAGGGAGGCTGGGGCCAAGTAAAGCTCGAGTCTCTGTAGCCAGGTAGCTTGGGTCAATATCCGGACTCTCTAACTATGCTTTAGACATGTAACCTTCATCTTTCCATGTCTCATTCTTCCGCATCTATAAAGCTGATTACTACCACCCACAGGACTGTTGTGAAGGTTAGAGATAATGACAAGTGTACTTCGCTGGTACCATAAAAAGCTACATATGGATCACAGACCCTGACTATGCAAAATCTATTGTGTAACTATTTCATGAGGTTTCACGTTACACTTCTTACTGGGAACCACTCCTACAAAAGAAGCAGAAATATGCTACACCATTAAAGTTTCCTTATATACAAAACATTCTCCTATAGCTTATGGAACTTGTTTTGCTTTTTAACAAGTAAGTTCCCAGATGCATCATAATTACCAGTTTCCTACATCCTCTGCATTTACAGCAGAAATAAAATTTCATCCATTTTGACGTTGACAATCAGGTGTTTTTGGCCACTCAGTGGAGGGCCCTGGGTTACACAGAATGATGAGAGTTATATCTTCTTGAGGTTTCTGAATTGTTGAAGTGGAAATTGACTCTAACACAGAGCTAGTGAGAAAGCCCCCTCTGTCCTGAACCGCCCTTCCTACTGTCCTTTCCCTTTACTCCATAAACAAGCCCAAGTCTCCCCTTCCTAAAAACAAAGCAAAACAAAATGAAAACAAAACCTCATCTGAAGTTTCTCTGCAAGTCTGGTCGAACCTCTCCCTAATAAAGAGAACATCTGAACTTATTTACTGAGAATTCTCTTCTGTCTCCATTTCCCCTCCATTCTCCCACCAGGGCATTCTGGTTCTGTCCGTGAAACTGTACCATTCAGGCACTTAACTGGCAATTCCAACAGACAAGTCCCACTGCACACACGTCTGTGCTGTCCTGGATCCTGTTGAGTACATCCTCTGTCTGAAAACCCTAACCCCTTTGGCTTCTGTGGCCCTGTACTTTCTTAATTTTCCTCATACATGTCTGAGTCCTTCTGTTTCTTTCATTCCACCACCCCCTTCCTAAGCCTAATCCTTAAATGTGAGTTTAAGGCTCTGCCCCAGCCCCTGCTGTTATCACCTTAAACATTTTCCTTGGGTGATCTCATCTCTGGTCAAGATTTCTACCACTATCTTTACGCTGAAGACTCCCGCAGCTACAGTCCTGCCCAGGCTGTACCTGACCTTCAGATTCTTACACCAAAGGCCTGCTGGGCACCTCCACCTGGATGTTTCCCAGGCAACTCAGAACTGAACACATCTTTTCCCCCCTAACGTCATGTTCTTTGGGACATCCTCTCGGCTGTTGGCACCACCAAACAGCTGCCGAAACGCAAAACCGGGTAGTCCCTCTGCCTCTGACTCATCACTCCCACCCAATCAATCAAGTTCTGCCCATTTAGTCCCCTTTTGGGTATTTTATTTGCTCCCTCCTTTTTGCCCTACCACCCTGTCCTCGTCAAGCCCTCACCATTTCTCAGCTGGATCACTAGCTGCTCCCCTAAGTTGCCTCCCCACGGCCCATTTTATCACCCTCAGATTGCCCCTCCCCACAGCTACTGAACCGGACAGCAGGTCACATCACTACACACTGTCTACAGGATAATTACCTGGCAGGCCCAGCAGTGCAGTGACAAATGTCCAGGGGCAAAGCCCCACATATGGTTCCTCCAGAAGGATCTTGCCTATGCCTTATATCTCTTTATTTGTGCCTAATATGGCTCTCTAGACTTCCTGTTGGTTCTGAGTGCTAATACCCTTCCAATCAACTCCTTTCCTGCTTAAACAGCCAACTTATGCTGTTTGCAATGAAGATCACTGATAGTACACAATTCTGCTTGTTTTCTACCATGGTTATAGATTTGTGTTTCTATTGGTCTACAGCTGCTACCAAAGGCAGACACTGACCCTGTATGTATTCTCTGTTCTCGTTGTACTCCAACTACTAATATAGTGCCTGATGGACACCAGGCACCCAAATGCTTGTTGATAGAATAAATATACTTAGAAGCTTTTTCTGTAAAACATATGATTTGTTCACAATACTATGAAATCATGGTATGGTAGACTTGTTTCATTATTATCTTATTCTTAGCCTCAGAATCCCCTAAAACACAAATGACCTTCTCACCAAGTAGAAAAAGAAAATATTCTGGAAGATCTCACTGAATCACAAATCTAATCCTTTGGTTTCTCCATAGTCAGTATGCAAGAGCTTCTTCTAAGAGCAAATATTTCTGCTTTTACCCATCAAGCCGGGTACCACTGACATCTCACACTTGAGAACTAGAAACAATAGTTCTCAAAAGCTAGCTCGAAGCCTGAACATCTTTTGCCAGAAACACTTTTCAGACCAAGCAATGTCACTCTCAAGGTTGCATTGTGATTGTTTGTAATGGCAGAGGACCAAGGCACTCAGGAGCCCTAATGGGTAAATAATCCAAGGACTATTTGTCCACTGGTATGTCAGCGATGGAACAGACCAAGTACCAGTGAGACAAGCTGAAATACTGCTTCACTGTTTTGTTTGGAAATTACAACATAAGCCTCCAAAGTCTTTGAAGTTTTATGGTAAGAAGGATTATTAAACACAACCTCTTTCACTATAGGGAAAAATGTCAAGGGTTTTCTACTTTTTTTTTTTCTATCACTCTCAACAAGGGCTCTAGAGATTGATTAAACTTAGTGTTGGGTGATACCACAGACTGTTTGTCAGGCATGTGGGGAGGATGTGGTCACTATTTTCAAAGATGTAAAACTCTGATGAGGTGAGGGGGTGGAGACTCCAATAAGGAGCCACTAAGGAGAAGATTTACAAGGTGGAAAGTGAAGAGAACCATGGGAAGGGAAGGGAAGGCAGGAAAGGAAAGAGAGAGAAGAATATTTACCTGGGAAACTCAAGGACTCTTTCAAGAAAGAGCATGGATAGGATTTAAATAGGCCAGAATCAGGCTGGGGAATTAAAAAAAAAACAGTATAATACAGGTCTGGAGAACAGTGCAAATAAAACAAGGCAAGAAAGTAAAGGCTGTGTTGAGTGAACAGCACATTAGGGATTAACAGGAGGGAAGAAGAAAAATTCAATTTGTGGCAAATCAAGAAGGGCCTTGAGTGCCAAGCTAGGCAGTTAGCACTTTATACTGGGCAACTGACAATCACAAAAGGATTCTTAACAAGAGGGCATTTTTCTTTCTTTCATCTGGAATGGGTAGGGAGTTGGCAGTCATTATAATGTACTGTTCTCATCACACTGGTTGCATATTAGAATCACCTAGGGAGTTTGTTCATTTGTTGGTGTTTGTTAGTTTATTAACAAGGCCAAGTCTGGCCCAATTTCTGGCCAAATAAACCAGAATCTCTTGAGGGAAGGCCTGTATGTGACTATTTTTTGAGACATTTTTAAGTGATTTTAACGTCTAGTCAAGGCTGAGAACCATTGACCTAATGATTAGGTATCGGAGTTTCCCTATAAATTCTTAGTTGTTATTGGGAATGCTTTGCTGACATTAGGAATGACATTATGCTTTGCTAAATGAGATATGGCCTAATGGGAAAGATAGAAATTTCTGATGCAGTGTGAAAATTATTTACTCTTAAATAACTTCCGCTTTTATCACCAGCAATTAGTTCTCCTGTGTTAAGCACTACTTTTTTCCTATAGGTATTTCATACGTATATATAAACACTCCAAGAACCCAAATCTGAATGTGTGAATACATTTATATGATTGAATTGATTAAGACAATCATAAGAAAAATTGAGGTAAACTGGTAGGATTGGCAGATGTGAAAAATTTGGGTTTACCAACCAAGATGCCCGAGACACGTTCAACCACCTACTGGCCTTATTTATCAAGAGGCCCATCACTTCTATGAACATGGATGGTTAAATTCTTAAAAATCAAATACTATTTAATAAGAGATAGAAGTAGGACTACTGCTGGTGTGACCTACCAAAGAGATTCTGCTACTTTAAGAACCAGGATTTTTTTTTTTTGGCCACTAATAAATCAATAATTTTATTATCTCATTTAACACTAAAAACAACACTGTGAATAGCCCCTATTGATATATCCAGTGTACATCTTGCTATGAACATTATCATTATAATTTTTTTTACCAAGTGTTAATCTAAGTTGGTTTGTGAGCCTTGTTTTGAACTTCATATACGTGATAGGCAGCTCAGGGTGGGGCAGGGAGGCTGTAAACCTGTAAACTCTCCAAAATGTAGCAGCTGCTGAAAGAACTGATAATGCTGAGCATTTGCACACGGGCAAATAAGTCTTTTTTTTTTGAATTTTTTAAAGTTTATTTTGATATCATTAATCTACAATTAAATGAGTAATATTATGGTGATTATACTACCCCCTTCATCAGGTCCCCCTCCCAACCCCATTACAGTCACTGTCCATCAGCGTAGTGAGGTGCCATAGAGTCACTACTTGTCCTCTCTGGGTTGTACTGCCCTCCCCGTGCCCCCCAACATTACATCTGCTAATCGTAATGCCCTTTTTCCCCCTTGTCCCTCCCTTCCCACCCATCTTCCCCAGTCCCTTTCCCTTTGGTAACTATTAGTACGTTCTTGGGTTCTGTGAGTCTCTTGCTGTTTTGAAGAACCAGGATTTTTTATGAATACCATATCCCAAGATGAAAGTCATAAAACATGGTAACTGTATACTAAGGGATTTGAAGATGACAATGGAAGTACAAAGTCCTAGGACAAGAAATTATTTTTTCCTCCCAATATCTTATGACCTCAGTTGATTTCTTCAATTATAAGAAGAGAAACATCCTGAAAATCCCCAGGTACCTTATTGGGGGTCAGGCCAGGAGCTGGGTAGTAACTTCCCATTCAATAACTCTAATTTGAGTAGGGAGAAACCCACACTGGGGATTGGCCTTGATAGGAAGGATGTTGGCCAGACAGAGCCTACATCCAAAGAAGTGAGTCAAGGCAGGGAGAAGTAGGCAGATATCACCAGTCCATGCAGGGTAAGTCCCAAGTTGTGGAACCAGGTAAAAGAACCCAGAATGCAGACTGACTGACAGGGAGGCCAAGGGTTAGGGGATGAGATAGCAACTCTGCCCAGCAGCTTAGGGGATGAGAGATCAGTCTGGCTAGAGGTCTCAGGGAAGGCACCAGCACCATCGATCCTGGAGTCTGGCTGATGTTGAGGCACCCGTTTCACGGGGCAGAGAAGTAGGGAAGGTCAGGCCAGGTGGGAGAGCGCTGGCAGGCAGCAAAGGATTCTTGACAAAACCCAAGAATTTATAGAAAAAGGAATCCAAATGATAGGGAGAGACTATAAGGCAAGTGGGAAACTCAGTCTTACTGCTTTATATCCACCTCATTCATCCACACGAAAGTCACATCACTGAGAGGTTAAAGGAGGTCCAAAATAGAGCTAAACAAAGAAAAAAAATGTTCTTCCCCTGGTTGGAATGAAGAACAAATGGCAAAATAATAATCAAAAGAAAATCATACTCTCCTGAGCTCCCCAGAAGCTGTATTAGAAAGCTGTCTGAATGGAAGAAATCATGTTCAATAAAGTAGAAATCTAGTGATACTGAGAGTAAGAATAACACCAGGTTGCATGTATGAAGTGCTCACCATGTGGTAAATGTATTAATGCACTTAATCTTCACAGCAGTCTTGTAAGATAAGTACATTTATTATCTTCATTTTTATAGCCAAGGAAATTGGGACACATAGAGGTTGGATAACTTGCTCAAGGCTCCACAGCATGAAAAGGCAGAGCCTAGATCCTAGTCCAAGCCTTTCATCTCCAGAGTTCATATTGACCACTAGGCTTAAATTGTTTCTCATTATAACGAATTACCTTTGAAGGTGCAAAATGAACCAGGAGCATGCATGAAAATGCGTAAGGACTTTTTAATCATCCAATATTGGATTTATTCATTCAGCAAATTCATTCATTCAACAAATATTTATTGAGTATCTACTATGCACCAGCCCCTTTTCTATATGCTAAAGATTGCAGATAGGTGGAACCCCTACACATATGAAAGAATGAGTAAATGCATGATAAAGCATAAAATGTAGTGTTCTGTGGATTTGAAAGGCCCAGAGAACTGCACCTGTGGAACCTGTATTCTTCCATATGTAGGAAATATAATTAGATCTCTGAGGAAGAGTTTCCAACATGTTATGATTAATACACCAAAGCTCCAGGGTCCAGGAGCCAGTGGGGACAGGGATGTTAGGAGAGGGGCAGCAATGCTGGGGACAGACAGGTAGAGAACTGAGGAAATGAGGCCCAGCCCCAGGGCTGCCTCTACCTTGGTGCATGACCATGACTGGTAGCCTGTCTGGGCCCCAGTAAAATGAGGAGTTTGTCCTGAAGGACCTTTAAGGCCCATCTCCAGGATCTAGAATCCCAGGCAGAGCCAGGGCACAAGCCAAAGCAAGGCTCATACGCAGCACACGACAGCCGTGCTCAACCCGACAGCACCAATAGCCACAGGGCCCTGAGGGAATGTCACATGATACGCAGGAACAACTCTCTGGGGTGAGTATCCCTCTGAGAGACAGTCAGGAGCCCCCCAGACTCGTACTGCTCTCCAGCTTAAACACAACATGGGGGTTGTGTTTTTGCTGAGAGGGCACCAGGGACCACTGAGCAGAGGTGATGCAGGTTCGTGCAGGCCCAGAGGGGTCAGAACTGCCTTATGACCATGTGATGTCCGGGTGGGATGCTGAGTCAGCCCCCAGAGTAGGGAAAAGACGAGTCCATAGGAAGGGAGGACTGGACCTCCTCTCCCAGGAAAGACCCCTAGCCAGATTCTGGCTCTGGCTGACATAACAGGCGGGATTTACCACTATTAATAATTGGCGCATGACTGAATGCAGAACTGAAACTCAGATAGTCGAGTAACCTAAAGCGTCCTTAAGAGAGAAGGAATGGGTCTGGGTGGAGAAAGGGTGTCAGAACACCATGTGCATGTACTTTCAATGGGATTTCAACACTCTACCATGCCCTCCCCACCCCTGGGTATGCCAAACCTTGGACTGTCCTCCCTGCCTCAGATACCATCATTTGCTCTGAGGTACAAATGCCATCCAAACTTTTCCTGTATTAGGCAATTTCATAAGCCCTGACCCTCACTGTTGTAGAAAAAAATGCATTCCCTACTGCAAGTGCTTGAATTTCCTTTTCTTACCTTCTTTTAACCTGACACATAACCTGATATGTATCTACCTTTCTCTCCCAAGGGGCTTAGAATTCCAAACTTCCAATTAAGGAGCAGTACGTAGATTGGGTTTTCACCCCACCTCCCTTCCTCACCCCTCCAATGGCTTTTTCATAGTTAGGTTAAAGGTGCTAAGCCAAGGTGTCCAAAACATCTACCCAATGACTAATTTGAATGGTAGCTCTTCCGGCATGAGGCCAAGTTCATAACCTCCAATAATCCTCAGCCGAAGGACTTCTGCCCCCACAGCTGGCACTGGGGAGACGGAACCAACAGACTCCACTTCAGCAGAGGACTATTGTTCAAAGGGGTTCCAATATTCTTTGATAAAGAAGACTTTTATAGGGTAAAATGGATCTCTTCTTTCTTGGATTTAATTAGAACCTAAAATTTAGAAGTGAATTCAAATTTGAGTCCAACATAATCTCACTTCTCTTGACAGGTTAGGGAACATAAAAATATCCTACAAAAAGTATAGAGGGAAATCAGGAAAACAGGGCAACCATTAGCAAAACCAGAAAGTAGATGAGGCTGGTTGCAGGGCTCGGTCACTTGCATTAGTGCCACCCCCCCAACCCTGGGGTGCCTCCACCGTGCAACCAAGGAAACACCAGCTCCCAACTCACCCATTCTGCACCAATGGGAGATCAAGTAAATTTCAAAATGGCCATGGACTAGGGACAGTGGAACTGTAACTGGAGATTCTTAAGAGACTTAATACTCTAAAAAACCCCCAAAAGAGTAGACCTCAAACATCATTTGGGGCAGCTGGGGAGATATTTTGAGACATAAGCAGATTCATGCAACCACTCCCAGATTCCATCTTCCTGTGATGAAATTCTAATTTGCAGATTCGTTTCCCCATTTAACTCTGCCACCAGTCTTTAGCATTGTTCTCTCCCCTGTAAATTAACCTACTGACCCCATATACAAAGGGCCATTTGTGTTTCAAATACCTGTGGGCAGAAGTCTCTGGAACATACAACATTCTACGGTGGATCCAACACACACAGGTGATTGAAACCAATTTTAAAGGGTTTCTGCAGGAAGATAAAGTAAATTTGCAGAGGCTTGTGGACAGCTTGCCAAATTTCAGCCTGGGACAATTTTATTATCTTCAATTTGCAAACCCAGAAATGGGTTTATAACGGAAATTCTTAGTGATGGCTTCTCAGCAGGTGACCGCAGCAACTGGCACACACCTACTTCACTGCCCTCTAGAGTGAGCTGTTAGGCCCAAGCTCTGGTCTTTGAAAAACTCCATCTCTAATGATGGAAGCCTGACCTGCCTGCTCTGTGGGCGCCCAGAGGAGAATGAATTAACTTTCCCCAGCCAAGCCAGTAGTTCCAGTTCTGAGCCAGTAAGCAGTAACTGTTAGAAGTTTAGAAAGAAAGCAAAATGGAAAGCAACAGTGCTTTCATTATACTATTAAACCATAATCACCTTTTCCCATAAGCATCCTCCTGTGTCTCCTGAATGGGCACTATTTAACTGCCAGTCGGCACTTCCTGTGGGTCAGGGAGGTAGTTGAGCTCTGCAGGCTGGGGCATGTCCACTGACCCAGGAGCAGGCTATGAGGGGCCCATCATCCTGATGGAGGGGGCGGCGGCGGCGGGTGTGTGTGTGTGTGTGTGTGTGTGTGTGTGTGTGCGCGCGCTCAGAGACTGAGGCTCCTGGATTTAAGGGGTGATGTTGATTTCCCTTCTTCAGGGCCAGGACTGGGGTGAGACAAGAGAGGTGTTTAGAACACAGGATTTAAGGAGGTTTTTGCTCTCAGGGTCATGCAAGTAGCTCTTGTACGCTGGTCTCAACCCTACTAGGGGCCACCAGCTCAGGGCATGTGTGTGCATGTATGTGAACACACATTCTGAAGGTCAGTGTTTGTCAAAGTTGGTCTCCAGACCAGCAGCAGTAGCGCTCGGTTGGGAAGGCCCCACTCCAGAACCACTGAATTTGAGACTCAGGGGGTGGGGCCCAGCAATTTGTGGCTTAACATGCCCACCAGGTGATTGCAATGTAGCTGACCTTCGAGGAGTCCAGCGCTGGAGAAGAAGCTCCAAAACCAGTCCCTAGGCCTGTCAGGCCATCTCTCAAACTGCTTCATACACAATAGGAACAGGACAAAGGGCCAGTGGTGAGATGAAAGAGACTTTCCTCAGGCCATCCACCAGCAAGGCAGAAAGCTCTCAGATAAACCAGGAACTGCTTTCTCTCAGCTACCCCCAACTAAGTCAAGACTTGGCAATTATTGGCAATAAATAAAGTTTACCACTGAACTGATTCCCTCCTGTTTCCTCCCCTAACTGGACAGCACAGAGCTGGCCACTGACTGACCCTATGTGACACGGACCAGCCATTTGAATATTCTGAGATTCCCTCCTCTGTGAAATGGGGCTGTCGTCACCTGCCTCTGACCATCAGAGAAGCTAATGTATGCAAAGCCGCAAACAGAAGTCTGGCACCTAATAAGCTGTGATGACAGTTCACACCTGCTACCCAGGGGTTCTGGGCTCTACTGTCCCCCAGGGAGCCAGCTTGGATGATTTGGGGCTTAAGGACAACAAAGAAGGGAAGGAGGCTAGCTGATCGCCTTCATGCACCCGAGTTTCTTAAGTAGGCTATTTCCTAGTCTAAACGGCTTGGGGCATCAGGCTTCTCAATGGGCTGACACGGGGGGAGAGAGAGGAAAGAAAGAATGCCCAGCACTCGCTGGTGGGCCCTGGAGAACTACTGATTCTTTCCCACATAAATGAAGGGTAAGAAGAGGCATCTGAAGACCTGCATTTAAAATTGGCCACCAGGATCCAAACCATATGTAGTGGTAAGAGAGTGACCAGCGCTGGCCAGCTGTGACCTCAGGCACATGGTCACGGACTTAGTTAGCTCTTTTGACAAGTACTGGATCGTAAACACAACAGTAGTATGAGGATGAAGTCACGCCACAAAGCGCTGTCAGGCACACGGGTCTTAGCACTGAGGTCTCATCCCAGAGCTACAGAACCATGTCCGCAGGGTGGGAAGAGCCCCAACCACTTTCCCAGTTCACAGAGGTGTCTGCTGAGGACCAGAGCGGCTGAGGCACACAGCTGGTGGGTGACAGTCATTAACTGGGCCCCTTTCTCCCTGTCATTGAGGAGTGCCTAGGGGGAGGGACAAAATCTCAGAGGTTCTACCCAAAGGCCAGGTAAACAAAGGGCGCCCCCACCCCCATCTCTTTCCAGGGCACCCACACAGCACAGCTGAAGGTTGGAAGGAGGCTGCATGACTCACACTTTTCCTCCGGAAGGGATTTACCCCAAGATAACATTACCCACTTGAAAGAGCCAACCAGCAAGGAGGAAAGTTCACCTCTGGCCCTGTAGGCTGAGCCCCTTACCTTCCTCATTTAATATCCAGGGCAGGAACTCGAACATCGAGTCAAATCCACAGGTGCTCTCTTCAAAGGTGCAGGACCCACCAGGCAGGTCCAGGGCACCCACAAGCTGCAGGGCTGCAGGCACAAAGCAAGTTTCAGTTTGGGCTCGGGGCTGGGAGCTCTTGCACCAACTCGGGACGCTCATGGGGGACTATCTGGGGAAAGTGGGGGGAAGGAGCGCGGAGGGGGGGGGAGACGTGTGACTACTGTGCCCTGCTCCCCCCTCTCACCGGAGCTTCCACTGCCAGACCCTACACGCACCCCGTGGCCACTGCACGCGAGGCTTGGGGAGGGAGTTAGCGGCTGAGGAGGTTCAGGAGGCGCCCTCAGATGGCCCCAGGCCAGGACGGCGAGCCCGGCCACCCGGGCAGCAGGAGCGGGGGCGGGTCAGGAGAGCGCTCCCCAGGGGTCCCGCTGGGTCTAGGCCTTACCTTGCACTGCCAGGAGGACGCTTCTTACCAGCATGGTCACGCTTCGGGGAGGAGGACCGAAAAAGGGTGCAAGCTGCCAGCCCGCCGGGACGCGCTACTCCTGGTGGAAGGGAGCGTGGGAGGCGGGGGCGCTGGGGACGCGGGCGGGAGAAGTCCAGAGGCAAAGCGTGCACTTGGGGCTGCCCAGCTTTGCAAAGCGGCTCCGGGAGCTGAGCGGAAAGCTGAAGGTGCTTAAATGGTGAGCAAGCGCTCGTTCTGCTGCAGCCACGGATCAAATCGAGTCCCAAGTGAAGCTGCCGCTGCACAGCTGGTCCTGGGCTAGGATGGGGCTGGGCGGGAGGAGGCAATCGCACGCTTTTGAAAAGTCAGCCAGGACTGGCTGGGAGAGGAGAGGTCGGGATGCAGTGCCTGGGCCCGGGGTTTTAAAGCTTGGGACCAGACCCCTTGCAGACAGCTGGAGGGGCAGGCTTTCCAGGAGCGCCTCCGCTGGGTTGGGACTGGAGGCGCCCCGCCCCGCCCACCCGCTGTGGGAACCAGCTTATTTCTGGGGATAGTCTCCCTTCATCTGGCATGCCAGTCCTTCAGGGCTAGCCCTGATTTTTAACTTCTCTTCAGAATGGAGGAGGTGGCATTCTCCTAGGAAAACCTAGAAGAACTTTTGGAAACCGTTGCGTGAATAAGCATTATATCTCAGGAGTTTCAGTGTTTATGGCCCAGTAATGCTAACCCAGAATATCAGCCCCCTTTTTTAGCAGTGGAATGTCTGGCGTGCCTGGTGTTCAGCATTCCCTCTGTCCGGTGAAATGGGGGCATTCTTCTTCTCCAAAGAGCCATGATAAATTAGTAGAAGGTTTCTAAACTGGGATGTGGGGGGTGGAGTGGGGGTATCAGGGAGGGAATTACTATGAGGTACCCATTTGTTTTTTTGGATGAGGTATGACGTCCAAATTGCTTTTTTGAGCATTAAGTAAATTTGTAAAAATACTCTCTTCCAGGAAAGAAAGAGTTGGTGGGGGACTTTCCTTCTTAATGCTCTTTACAATTTTGTGCAGGCAAATTCATGCCTAGGTCAGTGGTTCCCAAACTTGAGGGTTCATCAGAATCCCTTAGAAAGCCCTACCATCAGAGTTTCTGATCCGGTGATCTGGGTTGGGGCCTGAGACTCTGCACATTCCTAAGGAGCTTCCAGATGCTGATGCAGCTAGTCTAGGACCACGCTTTGTGGATCACTGCCCTAATAAACTCCTGTTCCACCATCAAAACTCTGCTCACATGTCTTCACCTGATTTCCAGATGCTCCTGGCTTTCCTTGTCCTTCACTGGCATCTCCTTCTCAGGCTCCTCTGCTGTTTATTTTTGTCTCTCTGACCCCTGAACACTAGACTGCCTCCAAGTTCTGTCCTTGTATCTCCTGTTTCTCTCTCTACTTACACTCTCAGGGATTTCGTCTAGTCTCATAGGTTGAAACACCAACCATGACCTGATGACTCCCAAATTTATATTTCTAGCCCAGACTTCTCACTAAAGCCAGACTTTTCTGTCTCACTGCCACCTCAACATTTTCACTTGAATGCTTAAAGAGCTATCTCATTCTTAACAGGTCCCAACAAGAACACCTCCGATTCCTTCCCATACCTGCCTCTCCCCTGCATCCTCTCCATCTCACTCACAGGAATCTTTCTCCTCCAGTTGCCTCAGGACAAAAATGTTTAGAGTTATCATGACTCTTCTCTTTTTATTATTATATCACCAATTCTGGCACTTCAGGATTCAAAATAACAGCAGGTGCTGCCCATGCTGCACACTCATGGTGACTGCCCTGGTCTAAATCGCCCTCACTGCTAGCCAGGAGTACTGCAGCAGCCTCCTAACAGCGGTCTCCCTGCTTCTTCTGCCGTGTGCACTCCATTCTTATCAGTCAGTCAGGAACATCCTTTTAATATAAAAATTGAGCCATGCAATTCCTGGGCTCCAGTATCCTACTTTCCAAAAAACATTAAGCAAAATCCAGTGTCTTCACAAAGACCTATTAAGTCCTACAGGACCTTCCCCCATCTCTTGTATTTCTGACCTCATTCGCCCTGCAACTCATCTGCAGCCACATGGACCTCAGCTGGTCCCCAAACACAATCTCGCTGTTCTCTCAGGACTCTGCACTGGAGGCTCCTTCTGCCTGAACTGCTCTTCCCGGGAGAGCCACACAACTCATACCCACCTTGCCTTCAGGTTTCGACCCAGATGTCACCTTCAGTGTTAGAAAATTTAATAACCTTCTCTCTAGTAAGAAAAAGCTCCTGGATCCTTCAAAAGTAAGTTGGACAAATTCTCATGGGTGTTCTATAAACAATAACTCAAATGATCTAAAATTTGTCTAGTGCATGTGTGTTTGTATGCTTTGCCTCAGGTAATAGCTAATAATAATAAATAACATTTATCATGTTTACTGTAATAATTGTTTTATATATAGGATCTCTTTAACTTTCACAAAGACCCTATCAACACTCACCACACATTTTGCAAAGAAGGGAAGGGATATTGCACATGGTGAGGGCCGAGCAGGGAATCCAGAAAATTTAGAAAATGTGTGTGTCAACCCCCTTCCTTTGGTTAATGCTCATGGGGTCACATGGTCACACACTGCCCCATCACTTGGGAAAACAGCACCAGGCCCCAAGGCAGCAACCACCCACGACTCGCTCCTCTGATATCTAGCTGAATCAAATGATTAAATAATGCATGAAAAGTTCAGATTTATAGAAGGTACTCTAAACATTGGGTATTGTACCGGGTGGAATAGTTGCCCCCAGAAAGATATGTTTAATCCCAGAACTTGTAAGTGTGACCTTATTTAGAAAAGGGGCTATGCAAATGTAACTCAGTTAGGGATTCTGAGATAAGATCATCCTGGATTATGAGGTGGACCCTACATCACCGACAAGCAGAAAACAGAAGAGAAGGAACAGACACACATGAAGATGGAGACAGATGGCTCTCCTGACGAGGGCTGCCACACATGCCGTGGGCAGAGTGACCTGCTGGCACTCTGGGCACCCACACGGCACCTCCCACAAAGCCTGGTGGGTCATCCCCGCTCCCCCCAGCAGCCCTTGGCCATGGGTCCTGCTTGCTGTTGCCCCTGGAGATCTTTCTGGGCTTCCTGCTTCTAACTTCCTGGGAAGCAACTATGCACGACTCACTCCTCTGATATCTAGCTGAATCTAAAAGAGAGGAAGGTGAAACACTGGTGCCACTTGCAGGAGCCTGTACCACCCTGTGACCAGTTTCTTCTCATCGCCAGGTGAGGCACTAGAGGCAACGAGCGCATCGGTAGGGAGCAAGGCAGAACCCAGGGCTTAGGAGGCGCCCTTACCCGCATGGCCCATGCTGGGCCCAGCTCCCAGGCTGCCTTCCCCACCCTCTTCCCCTTCAGCCTGCTCTCTCCTTTCTTGTCATTCTCATGCAGTGCCATATAGTGGTA
Organism: Smutsia gigantea; assembly: GCA_032199065.1. Lineage (NCBI taxonomy): Eukaryota > Metazoa > Chordata > Mammalia > Pholidota > Manidae > Smutsia > Smutsia gigantea. Next base: position 54,337 of record JAVSCE010001213.1, read on the forward strand.
ACTTCAGCAAACATTTCCTGAGTACCTACTACGTGCCAGGCACTGTGCTCAGGGTTGGTAATTCAGTGGTGGACAAGACACATTCTCTGCCTCAGAGACAGGAGATTGACCCCTGAAAAGATCATTTCACTAAATCACATTGGTGAGACAGAACAAAAAGCTTCAAATGTAAAAACTCCAGGGGCCATGGAAGTAACATGAATGAAGTGAGCCAGACACAATAGGGAGTGATGGGGTCTGTGGTGAACCACGGCAAACATGCCCAGGTAAGGGCGTCAGGGGCAGCCAGCTGAGAGAGAGCTGCCATGGTGGGGAGGGGACCAGCAATGCCCGTTCTGCCCATTTTTCTAAAGAAGCCCAACATCTGGATATATATTAATAACTCCTTATTTTGAAATGCTGGCCATGACCAAAACCAGAATACATTTAAGTCCCTGTGGGCATAGAATAAAACTGCTGGGAGGCCCAATTCAGTTCTTGCACTCCTGTTGGCAGCAGTAAGATAGAACGATGGAGATGGAGAGTGGGATGCCTCATCACACCCTTCCAGAGGGGGTAGCCAGGCCCACGTGACCCGTGCCGTTCACTAGAAGAGAAAACTGAGGCAGGAAGGGTCTAAGTGACTCTTAGCCAAGGTCACATGTCTCTGAGTGGCAGGGACAGGATGAGAAGTCGCGAGCTTGCCTCCTCACTGGCCGGTACTTGGGCACGTGGAAAGGGTTTTGTACGCTCTAGGTCCTGCACAAATGAAAGGCTATTCATATCCTATAGTAATTATACTTTGGTTGCTTTCCATTATATGTTTTAAGCTATGCAGATCTTTATTCCCTCTCTTGCTTCCTGGGTCTCCTGGACCTATGCCAAGGTATTGTCGCCGCTCTGGATTTTTGTCCGGCTCTCCTTGTCTCCATTGTTCCTTGTCTCTCTGGCTCTGGCTCTGTCCAGCTGTCTGTCTCTCTCTAGTCTCTGCAATGCACTCTGTCTGGAGCTCACATCTGCCCCTCACTCTCATGCCACAGTCAGTGTTGTGCTATGTTGCTCTCATGTTCTCTCTCGCTCTCCACACTCACACACTGACATGCCTCCACTCATTGCACGCTATCAGGTTGAAAATGAGCTGGTAAAAAAATTCCAGGCTTTGTGGCTTGTCCTGCCGGTGACCTTCACTGCATTCCAGCAGGAGGTGTCTGGGGGCTCTGCCCTGGCCGGTAGTGTCCCTGGGTTCCTGTCCAGCACCAGCTGCCTCTTACCCCTGAGGGACAGTCACATGTCCACTGTGGGTCTGAATCATCCACTGTGAGGGACTGAGACCCAAGGTTAACCAGTTCTTCAATAAATCTTCTTTTATTACAAAATACATGCCCCACTGTTCAAACTACCAAACTCAAGTGACCTGAACTGGTAGAGAAGATATTTCTTTCAGCGTGAGGATTTAAATGGAAATAAATACTGTAATAGATACTTTCTATCATTAATCTTTTCTCCCTCAGTTTACTCTGAATCCTCACATGGAGTTAGACATCCTTTGCTATGATTTGATTGCAACCTTTCTATATTCTTTTTAAGTCAAAGTTCCCCGGGCTGATTCATCACAGAGATAATACTACCACCTTTTGTTAATGATGTGCCAGGTGGTTTCAAGGTCAATTTATGGGGGAAGCTACTAGGCCGGAAGAATTTAAGTGACTTGCCCAAGGGTACGGGGCCAAGATGTGAACCCAACTCTAGTTACTATCAAAGCCCTCTTGACCTCTCTCTACTTCCACTGCAGAAAAGGTTGGAGCAGACACTTTGAAATGTCCTGTTCTCAGATCCCCCACCTCCGTCCTCTACCCCTAGTCTGGGCTGAGGAGAGGAAGCGAGTTTCTCTCTGCCCCCAGGCAAGCATCCATACCCAGAGCACTGAAGAAAAAGCCTTCTGTGATCAGAGCGGAACCTACCTCTCTGTCCTGCGTCCATCCCTCCACCTCTCCCACTGGCCACTTGCCTTTCCATGACCGTCCTCTTGTCCACTCCTCGTGTTCTTGCATTCTCTTGTTTCCATTTAAAATCAGAATGCTTTCCTCCCCTTCTACAGTTGGTAAACTCCTTATTATGGGTTAATTTCTGTCCCCCTCCCACACCCAAATTTGTATGTTGAAGTCCTAGCCCCCAGTATCTTAAAAGGTGACTTTATTGGGAAACAGGGTCATTGTGATGGTAATTAGTTAAGATGCGGTCATCCTTAAGTGGGCCCCTAATGCAATATGACTAGTGGCCTTACAAAAAGGGGAAATTTGGACACAAACACACAAGATGAAGGCAGAGATCAGGGCAGTGCTTCTACAAACCATGGGATACATCAGATGGCCAGCAAACCGCAAAGCTAGGTGGGAGGCATGGAACTGATTCTCCCTCAAAGCCCTCGGGAGAACCATCCTTGCTGACATCTTCATTTTGGATTTCTGGTCTCCAGAACTGAAAGTCCTGTTGTTTAAGCCACCAAGCTTGTGGTACTTTGTGTGCAGCTCCAGGACATTAACACACTCCTATTCATTTCTCAAGATCCAGTTCAAGTGTCCCCTCCTGCATGTCTGTGGTTGGCTGTCCTAAGCTCCAATATGTATTATGTTGTATTGCAATGATTTGTTTACGTCTCTGTTATCTTCAGGGGAAGCTGCACTTTCAAGGGCAGAGACCATGTCTGCTTTGTCTTTGTGTCTACTCCTGTGCACCCATGGGCTAGCTGTAGGTGCTCAATAAATGCTTGTTGTAGGAGAAGCTAAGGAATAGCATACCCTTGTTAGTACACACAGTCTGGAAGTCTGCCTAGGTTGTAGATTAGAAGAAAAACAACTAAATCTAAACTGTACGTCGCCTAGGGGTTATTTATGGGAACGAATGAGCTACACAGACATGCTCTGTGGGCTCAGAGCTGATCAGAGGAGGGGCAACAGTGTAGTGCAGACAGGGAGTTAGAGGAAGCTTTCTCAGGGCAGAGCAGTGTGCTTGGCAAATTGGGAGGAGCGACGGAAGGTGAGGGAAGCTCTCAGAAGCATTTTCATGAGTGGTAGAGCAGGCTTCAGGGAGAGAGCTCAGCCTCTGGAAGAGGCCCCAGACCTTGAGCACTGGAGTGAAACAGATGGTGAACAGCCTGCATCCTGCCACCGCACCTGTTCCAGCCCGGGCCCACAGACTCCAGTCCGGATCTAGGAGAAAGGCTGAGCTGCTCGGAATCCAGAAAAATCTGTTCCCCTAAATCTCTACCAAACACTGGCCACCAAGAGCTCTATGACTCCTATGGCAGTAATAAAAAGAGCAGGTGAGCAGTGTCATGTCCCTCTTGGCTGCAGACCCCCTTTCGCATCCCGGGTTTGGTGCATGTGGCGGGGCTGGGGTCACAGGCTGGCTTGCATAATGTATGCTTATCCCTGAACCATCACCCCCAGTCCTGGGGGTTAAGGCTCCATCTTACCTGCTGCAGCTGAGTGACCTTAAGGACATCGGGATTTGACTAATGTCAAGGGGGATCCAGAGACTGGGGAGGCCCATGGTCAACTCGGGCTAAACTCAGGTGTTGTGCTTTCTCTGCAAGTTTGTTTAAGTGCTGGCACCTGGGAAAGAAAAGGAAGAATAAATCATTCTGCAACCAAAAGTTATTCCCCCAAAGGGCAATGAAACCCCAACATTATTGATGTGTTAATTAAATTATATGACTTGATCTAAATTGAACAGGGACAGGGTGATATTCACAACCAGTAAGGCTTGGGCACTGAGAGACAGAATGGACACCAACTAGGAGGGGAACAGATAGTAAATATCAGCTCTGAACAGGCATAGGAGAGGTGTACATGTGTGCATGCCCACAGGTATGTATGGGGTGCAAAGACACATTATTGAAGAGAAGCCAGGTCATGCTATTACCACTTATCTGGAAGCTTGAAATGCAAAGGCCTAAAACATTGGGGATTTAAAGATGTTAAATGACACAAATTCTTTCAGATTTTCAAAGTACACAAGGCCCAGGTAATTGGTGATAATGAAGACATGCTACCACCAAGCATTGCCAAGATGTCTCAGTGAGCTAATCTGGTGAATCACGGTTAGGGCTGCACATTAGAACCATCTGGGGGGTTGTTTCTTTTTGTACAAAGGTTGGGCCCCACCAGACCAATTAAATCACCATTTCTGGGATAGAACTGAAGCACTGATATTTCCTTAAAACTCTCCATAGTGATTCTACTAAGCCAGGGTTAAGAATGCACTGGCTTAATCTTTCCATCATCAACAAAATTAAGCACTATGACTGTTAATAGAAAAAAAAAAGCTGTGTAAAAAGAGTAAGAAAGTATTACGTCAGAACAGGGAGTACGTTTTCTCACTGAGACCATGGATTCTGGAGCTACTGCAGGGGTTCAGTTTCTAGCTCTGCCACTTGCTACCTAGGAAACTAGAGCACATTGTTTAGTCTCGCTGTGCCTCAGTTTCCTCTTTTATAAAATGAGAATAATAGTACCTATCTCACAGGGTGGTAATGAGCCCTAGTTTATATTGTTTGAGTATTCAAAAGAGTGTCTGGTGCTCTGTAAGCACTATATAAATACTAATTTTCTATCAATTCATTTTTTCACAGGTCCGGGCTTCTAGTTGAAATTGGTGGTGGAGTCAATCCATCAAAATAGCTTTTCATAAAGTATCCTGACTTTGGGTGGGAGGGTGCAGAAACTAGAAATGTAAATCGGATAATTGTCAAACTGTAGCTTTGATATTCTACCAGAGTAGAAGAAAAACCTAAACTATTGGGTGGATACCATTATAAGTATGAACCACTAGGACATTAAAAATAGTTATGTAGCAGACAGTTTCAAAATTAATAGGAATCCTTATTTGATGGTACTTGAGGTAGAGAAAACAAGATGGAACGAAATATATGACGAAGCATTTTACCAGATTCTGTTTCTAGAGGCTGAAGGTAATTATCTTGGTCCCTGGATATAGCCCAAGGGGTAAATCTGTCTGTGTCTCATAAAAGTGTCTTCTGAAAAAAAAGCCAGAAAGAAACTTTTAAGTGAGACATCTTGTTTCCAAACTGTTGGAAGCCTACATAACTCCTCCCAAACTAAAAAGGATGCTTTTCTCATCATGCATTTTATAACTTTATATACTTATTTTTATTTATTGTGTTATGGGAAAGTTTAAAAACTTTTTTGTGATTCAACGTATACATTATGAAATGCTCAAGGCAGTAAGTGTAGTTACTATTGGTCACCATACAAAGTCATTACAGTATTTTTCACTATATTCCCTATGCTGTACTTTTCATCCCTGGAGCTTATTTATTTTATAATTGGAAGTTTGTACCTCTTGATCCCCTTCACCCACTTTGCCCATTCCTCTGGTCCCCTCATTTATGACAACCACCAACCACTAGTTTGTTCTCTGTGCTTATGAGTCTACTTCTGTTTTCTTTGTTTGTGCTTTTCTTTCTTAGATTCCATATATATGAAATTATATGGTATTTGTCTTTCTCTGACTTATTTCATTTAGCATAAACCCTCCAGTTCTATCTGTGTTGTCCCAAATGCCAAGATTCCATTCTTTTCTACAGCTGAACAATATTCTATTATATATACCACATCTTCCTTATTATGGGGGAGATTTATTGATTCACTCACCCACAGCAGGCTTGAATTAGACTTCTGAATAGCCAACTCACTGGACTCACAGAATTTCTCTCCTGGTGGTGGGGGTCAGGAATGTTATGTGGGGAAACAGGTTCCCTTACTTCTAGGCTTCATTCCAAACCAAGGTAATAGGACTGAAATGGCTTCTTTCACTTCAGCTGTGGAAACGCCTTGCAGCAGGGGCTGCCTTCTGCATCTCTGCTAAGTTTCCATACTAGGCCAAAGACATCACTACATTCTTCCAGAAGGGAACAGTTGCCCTGTTTGTGTTATCCATCTGGGTCCCCAAAGGTTCCCGAATCTATTGATTCCTGCATTCCACCCTTCCCTCTAAGGTTCAGTTTCCTTATTTTTGGAATGTGTCCTTGAGTAACTTTCTTCAGTATAGATCTGTGAGATGTTAATTCTCCAAGTCTTTAAAAAATATCAGTTTAAAAAAATAGTTCAGTTGGAGGTGGGCTTCTAGATTAACATCCTGGGTGAAGATGATAGATTAAATACAGTCATCCTTGCTTCCCCAGAAGCCAATTAAAAACTACAATGAATAGTCATTATTTAGAAATGTATGCACTTTGAAGGATATGGAGAATGGGATAGGAGACAACCACAAACTTTCAGAAGCTAGAAAGAAGACCAGTAAATAAAAACTGACCAAGCAGATCAAAGAAGGTCAAATCTGAAGGTGGCTCGGTTTATTCCACAACATCTTCAAGGGTCTAGGTGACGGTGATATTAGGTAAGATTGGAAATGGGGGTGAAGAGGGTGGCTTAAAATAAGGAGGATTAGAAAAGCTCTTTGAGAAGCACTAGCTCCATACACTCCCTCCATACTGCATGCTATTAGATGACTTCTGCTTCCCACCTGTATCAGTCAGGGTTCACAACAAGTACATATAAATATATATGATAATATATACACATATAAATAGATTTATTGTGAGGGGTTAGTTCACATGATTATGGAGGCTGAGACATTCCACCATTTGCCATCTATAGCTGGAGGCCCAGGAAAGCCAGTAGTATAGTTTCAGTGCAAAACTGAAGGCCTGATAACCAGGGCAGCAAATGGTGTCAGTCTTGCTCCAAGTTCAAAGGCCTGAGAACCAGGAGTGCTGTTGCCTTAGGGCAGGAGAAGATGGAGGTCTCAGCTCAAGCCGAGTGAATTCACCCTTCTTCCACTGTTTTGTTCTATTCAGGCCAACAGCTTAGATGATGTCCACCTATTGTTGGGGACAATCTTCTTTACTTTACTGATTCAGATGTTAATCTCTTCTGGAGACGCCCCCAGAGATACACCCAGAAATAATGTATTACCAGCTCTGTGCGACTCCCTTAGCCAGTCAAGTTGATGCAGAAAACTAACCATCACACTACCCGAGAAAAAGAATGGATGTTTACTCTATCTATGGGAAGGGCAAGATAGAGGTAGGCTGGACTTGGAGAGCACAGACTGGGTCAAGAACAGGAGTACCACACGGAAACCAGGGTGAACGAGCGAATGCCTAGACACTGGGAGCTGAGACCCCTCCTCAAGCTCCGTTCACCCACTCAGCTTCCAGAATGGTTATGACAAGACCTTTTCTCTCCAGGTGGAAGAATGAGAAGAGTAGAAGAGGCATCTCTGAGGAGTCTAACCAAACATACTGATACTGACGTTTCCCCCAACAAATAGCCCAGCCACATCAACCCTCCAATCAGTTTTTTTGCTCCATAATTAAATGTAAGCGGACACCTAAGAATTACCAGACAGCTGAAGAATGCTCTAATATACAAGACAAAGATCAAACAAACTACAAACAGAGAAAACCTGGAGGAAAAGTGAACTATGAAAGGAAAAGAAAACTTCAAAATAAAACGATTATTAATATCCTCCACCTGATAAACTGATACTGAATCCCAGAAACAAGGTATGGAGCAAGTGAAGGTTCCTGTGCTCAGGATTCGCACCTGATTCCGGTCGCCTGGCTCACTACACAAGTCGTTACTACTCTAGATACTAAAGAGCTCCGCCCAGTGCTCTGGGCGACAAGGCGGCATAGCTGCAGGGGAGCAGAGGCTGGAGTGGTGGCAGCGCCGAGAACAGAGACAGACGGCTGTGGAGGCAGAGAGGCCCAGAGTCAGAAACCGGCTTGCTGCATGCAGACTCGCTCTGAGTGTACGGATTTCTAGTGATTTACCTGCCACGTGGGAATAAAGTTGAGTATAAACATTTTCACCCCATGAACGTTCCACTGTCATTTTTTTCGATCTCACTGAATCCATAGTGAACTAGCCAGGGACCGAAACCCATTGGCAAGACACAAGGTCAGAACACTATTTTAAAAGGAGCATTCAGAGAACATAACATAGCTCTTTCAAATTAAAAACATGAGAGCTGAACTGACACACTCTGTAGAAAGGTTGGGATTTAAGTGAGTCAATCTCCAAAAATTAGAGCATAGAACAGAGAAAAAAAAATAGGAGCAGAATATATAAAATATTGTATTATGTCATAAGACATTATATAAACTTATATTTCCATATGTGTGTTTTCTATTGAAAATATAAAATCTTAGATTATATTATAAAACTTTGCATGAAACACTCTTCGACAGCCAATATCTGAATAATGGGAGTTTTAGAAGAGAGCAGAGAAATGAATGAGAGAAAAATTTTTTTTTAATGATTTAAGGAAATTTCCTGAATTCAAATATATGTGTTTCCAGATTGAAAGGTTCACTAAATTTTCAGAATTATTGATGAAAACAGATGCATATCAATGCATGTAACTTTGAAATATCAAAACAATGGGGAAAATATGACCTTAAACACTTTCAGAGGCTAAAAGCAAGTCACATATACATGACTTTTATAATAATGTAAACATAGATGGTTGAGCTACACAAAATTTTACTGTTACTATATTAAAAGGATGAGGGTCTAGGAAACATGCAAGTGTATGGTGGATACAGAAGGAAAAGAAAAAATTCCTGTCTTCCAATAATTATTATATTACCTCTGACCTCTGTTGATGCTGTTGAGAAGTTTATTGCCATTCTGATAATTGCTCCTTTGCATATAATCTATCTTTATTCACTGGCCACTTTTAGGCTTTACTCCTTGTCTTTGTTCTGTAGTTTCTCTAGGGTTCCTAATAATCCCGGTGAAGATTAGTGCGGGCTTATATGGGATCCTTTAGGAATCAGTGTACATCACTACAGTTGTATCCTGGGCTAAATAATATCCCCAGACACAAAAATTACACCTATCAGGATAAACCACTGGAGAACAAGAAGAGCCTTTGGATGAAGTGCAAATATTTAAAATTCTGAAAGGAGACTGTGGGTAATGAATGGGCTTTTGCTCAGGAAAAATATCCAGGGAATGCATGTAGTAGATTACTGAGTGTGACATGAGTGAGCAATTGCCCAGAAATAAAAGACAAAGAGATAGGCATGCCCCAGGTTTGAAAGATGAAACCAACTGGGGCCAGGCAATTCTTCCAGGGATTATTAAGAAGTGGCCAAATGGGTTCTACAGCCCCCAACATCACCTCAGCCTCTGCCCCACACCCCCTTCCAACTCCAGTCTGTATAAGGGATTAGGGAGAGAAAGGAGAAGCCTGTGAGTTGGATGTTGCTGGTGATGTACATGCACTGTGGCTTTTCCCTTCTCTCCCACAGGGAAGCTACCTTTTTCCAAATCCTCCCAATGTAAAAAAGGCTCCAAATGTCACTATTGAAGATCTAGAGTGTTTTATTGACATCTTGTTCCTTAGTTCGGGTCTATTTATACAGTGCACTTGATGATCTATGCCCTACACCTGGAATCTGAAGAGGGCAAAGAAAAGGAAAAAGATGACAGGGCAGGGGAAATGCAAGTGTGAAGCAGTCTCTGCTTTCGCTACTTGGTGGAGCAAAGCTGGGTAAGTTTCCTGTGGGTCCACAAGTAGCCAGGCTTGAGCTGCCTTGCTAGCACCCCACCCAAGAGGGAGACCCAGCAAACAAGGACTCTAGAAGCTGGGGACCATGGGGTGTTCCACCATGGACCAAAGCTGGAGGCAGTGGTAAAGGTCAAGTGTGCGTGAATCTCCCAGGTCAGGGAATGCATCCCACTGATGTGAAGAACTGGAACCAAGACCCCCATATAAGAACAGGGCCCTCAGTGCGCTGCATCAGCGGTGACCGGCATGCTAGACTATCTGAGCTCAGAGGGCTATGAACGTGAACTGGCTTGATTTTTGTCCACTGGCTGCCTTCAGCCATCTTTTACTGGATCTCCCTTGACTGTTCTTTAATGACGTCTTGCACATATTCCATAGCTTTTTGGTTACTTGCATATATAGAGAAGTCCACCACTGGAGAGCTGGTATTTAGACACATACCACAGAGAGGAGAATGCTATCTAAGAGGGAACCACAATAGCATCTGCTAGGTGGCCATTCTTTCTTTTCTTCATCCATCCTCCCTGCCCCTGCCCTGCAAGAACCAAGACTGGAAGAAGGAAGACTTACAAAGAAGGAAGAGTGAATGTGTAGACAATGCTCTTTCCAACTCCAAAGCCCTCAGGCAGAAGCCTGGGTGGTCATTGGGGCAAGGTGAAGATGAGCTTTCAACTGGATATGCAATTGAAGTTTTAACTTAGATTGGATTGGACTTTTTTGGTTAGAGAAATATGCTTAAGGCTGAGCTTCCAGGAACAACACCCAAAATCATACCATAGAAATGGCTTAATGAGGAAATGCCACTGTCAGACTAGACATCAGGAACTTGACGGCACTGGACCTGTTGCAACTGTTGATGCCTCCAAAAGCCAGATGCCACCACCATCACCCAGACCAACAAAATGGAAGTGTTAAACAGAGCTTGGATCTTTTGTTTAGTCACTTAGAAATTTGAATACTGCATAGGTATATCTGATTAGTGGAGTCTAGGTCACATGATTTTATTCTAACAGAAAAGGAAGCTGGGTCTTGAACTCTGAGTTCCCATGGAAATTCCCCATATTTAGAGAAGCTTTTCAGAAGATGATGTGTCCACTGCAATTGTGACACATGTCCATATAGCCAATATTGTTTAAAATAGAATTAATTAACCACCCATTAGGATGACTGTTACTTAAAAAAATAAAAATAACAAGTGTTGTCGGGGATGTGAAGAAATTAGTACATGCATGCATTGCTGGTGGGAACCTAAAATGGTGTAGCTGTTATGAAAAAGAGGATGGCAGGTCCTCAAAAGTCATAGAATTAGCATATGATTCTACTTCTAGGTATATATGCAAAAGAACTGAAAGTAGGGACTCAAATAGATATTTGTACGTGAGTGTTCATAGAAGCATTATTTATAATAGCCAAAAGGTAGAAACAGCCCAGATACCCACCAATAGATGGATCAATAAATAAAATGTGGTGTTTACATAAAATGGAATGTTATTTAGCCTCAAAAAGAAATGAAATTCTGGCACATGCTGCAACATGAATGAACCTTAAAAACATGCTACATGAAAAAAGCCAGAGACAGAAGGACAAATTTTGCATGATTCCTCTTACATGAAATATCTAGAGTAGTCAAATTCATAGAGACAAAAAAAGAATAGCAATTACCAGGGATTAGGGGTTAAGGGAAATGGGGAATTATTATGTAATGGGAAAAAAATTTCAGTTTGGGATGATGAAAAAGTTCTGGAGATGGACAGTGGTGATGGCTGTACTATAATGTGAATGTACTTGATGCTACTGGACTGTACACTTAAAGATGATTAAAATTTTTAATTTTATGTTATGTATTTTTACCACAGTAAAAAAATATAATTGATTAACAGTTTTGGAAATCAAAATGAAGTAGAAATTGACCAGATAATTTATTTCACTACCTCCATATTCTATATTTATTCAGATGATAAGGAAGGAAAAAAGGAGATAAAGAACGATTTTTATTGTATCTTTTATGTGAGACTCCTTACTCAGCAATGGGCAAGTTACAGAGTATTATGAGAACTGAATGTTGGGACTTAAACTCCTGAGAATTTGGATAAAACAGTGACCTTTTGCAGCAAAGATTAGTTCAATATATTGAAAAACTGGTCAGGGTAGCACTCATCTATGCTTAAGTCTCCCCACTTTGGTGGTAGTCTACAACTCTGATAGTTCTTGAGCAGTGAAAAAAAAGAAATCAATAGTAGCAGAATGTGCTTTTTGACAACAAAAATATCAAAAGTTAGTTTTCTTCTACAAAGGTCTTCAGGCTCATTTTCTCCAGCTTTAAGGAAAACCAATTATTAACAAATGCGTAAGTCAAGGAGAGAGCAACTAAGTAACAATTAGCACAGGAAGTTTGGAGCCAAATATTCCCTGATCTCCAATTGACCCTGAGCAAGTCACTTAAGCTCTCTGTTCTTCAGTTTCCCCACGGAGATGTTGTGAAATTCTCTGAATTCACTGGTGTCAAGTAAATCCATGGCATGCAGAAACCCAGGGAAGACATTTTGTTCCTTTTATCTTTATAGAAAATCTGTAAAACAGTATATTAAGCAAGAATCAAGTGTTCATTTGGGGCACATAGAGTGCTCCAGTAAAACAGAAGCTTTATATGTAACGGTTAGCTTTCTTTGTTATGGCTTTCCGAAGTCAAACCACATGAGTTGCCACTTTGCATGCAATTCCACCCTGTGTCTCTTGCCTCTTGTTGTCCTGGTGACCTGCTGTATCAAATGCTAAGGAGAGGAAGTAGTTCAGGAAAAGCGTAAGAAGGCCAATCTTTTCCTTTTTCACCAGCACTCTTGGTTTTGTTCCCTAATCTTGGTCATCCTAGTGTAATTAAACTGCAGCCCTGAATCTAAGTATATGTTCTCGAGAACCTCTCAAGGTGCATGATTTACAAAGATGGCTTTGAAGTTGAAGCAAGCTGTCTTGATCCTTTAAATACAAGTGACATCGTTAAGAGGAAATAATAAATTCATCAGAAGGACTTCTAGGCTTAAATTCTTTTTCAAGGATCCAAAGTTAATTTGAAAAGGACAAAATACAAAAGAAGATAACCTTTTCCATGTAAGCTATGGCTGGACCATCATTAATGAACTGCACTACAGGCAAGAGAAGACAGTAAGCAGTTCTAGCTAAGTTCACCATTTAACTTTAGATAATGGAATGGCAGATAGTGTAGTTAATGATTTAAATAGGTAAAATATTCTTACAAAGCCATTCTTTAAAAACAGACATGAGCATTAAAAATAAATGAATATACTCTAAAGCAATAAGCTTTCGTTTAGGCTTTGGGGTCATATTAATGATTTATCTTTCTTGTGTCAGCTAAAGATAATTTTAAAATATTAATCTGAAAGAAAGAACTATGGCATTGACTACATCTAATTTATTATATCCTCTCTTGTAGTTACGTGGCTTTTTGTTATATTACCCTGTTGAAGAGAAATTTGTTTACATTGATGGCAAACCAAAGCAAATTCAGCCTTTGTGGTGGAAGAAAAATGCTGTTTCTTGAGCAAAATACATTAAAATGTGCTGACAAATTCAAAACAACCGTTCTGAGTAATGAATGCATAGGGAAACTCCCAACCAAAGGGATTGGAATGGTAATGACATAAAGGAAATACCCTTTTTTTTTTCCCCTACAAACTGAGCTAAAGTTCCAAGTACTTTTCATTCAATAGTTCCAAATATCTTTCAACAGTGTCAATCCAAAAATGAAATGAGGGAAAACAGAAAGACATCTGAATGCCCAGTCTGTTCCTATTGGAAATACACACTTAATTTTCACGATTAACAAGTCTTAGTTCATTAAGCACAGCTGCCGCCAGCCCAGCTTGGTGGGGGGTGGAGGGAGGCAGTCATGGACTCTGTGCCAGGAGCTGCAGTAGTAATGTTACTGTTCTGTTGTTTCAAGAGCTTGGAGTTTGGTGTCAGACTGCATGGGTTCAAACCTCAGCTCTACCACTTAGCAGCTCTGTGACTTGAGACAATTTAACCTCTCTGAACCTCAGTTTCTTCTGTAAAGGAGAGATGGTAACAGTCACTATCTCCTAGGATGAAATAACGTGATGCAGTTGAAGCACTTAGCACATGCCTGACACATAATAAGCATTCAATAAATCTTAACTATCTTCTTATTTTTGTAACAAGGTTGGATGATTTAACAACTCCAGAGTGCACAACTCAACTTCTTATACAAAAATTATTTAGGCAAGGGGGATGCCCTTATGAGCAAAATTTATGGAAAATTTAGTAGAATTCAATGATTTCTTCCAGGTGCCCAGGCTACTTTCTGATTTAAATTAGAGGTACAAGGAACCATATAATTCTAGAACGATAAGAAGAAGAAACCATGATGTGGTCCTTAACACTGGCAAAAAAGTTTCACAGAGGGAGAGAGCATGGCAGAGTCCATAGAATCAGAAAGCACCTAGACTCAGTTCACAGCTTGGTTTCTGTAGTGGGTTGAATGCTGGCCCCCAAAAGATGTGTCCAATTCCTAACCCTTGGTACCTGTGAATGTGACCTTATTTGGAAATAGGTTCTCTGCAGTTGTAATTAAATTAGGGATCTTGAGATGAGATCATCCTAGAGTTAGGGCAGGCCCTAAATTCAATGACAAGCATCCTTATAAGAAACAGAGAAGAACAGACACACCCACAAGGGAAGTCCCATGAAGAGGTAGGCAGGGTTTGGAGTGATGCATCTAGAAGCCACCAGAAGCTAAGAGAAAGGCATGGAATGGATTTTCTCACAGTCTCAAGAAAGAACCAGCCCTGCCATCCTTGATTTCAGACTTCTGGTTTCCAGGACTGTGAATGAATAAATTTCTGTTGTTTTAAGTCACCCATTTTTGATAATATATTATGGCAGCCATAAGAAGCTAATGTAGTCAGTAAATTGAAAAGTTAGTGGATTTCTCTGAGGACTAATGAGATCAAGTATAGCAAGCTACTTGGTCATAATAGGTGCTCAACAAATGTTAGTTGAAAACATTCTTCTGAGTTAAGTATTCTCATTTTCTGATGAGGAAATCAATTCTCTAAAATGTTGACCACTCAGCCCAAGTCCAGGTGAGTAAATGGTAGGTTTTCTAGCTCCAGTGCTGGTACCTTCTCAGCCACACCAATTTATCCTCTCTCTTGCCTATAGAATTTTGCCATAATTCTCTTCTTCTAACTATAGCATGTCACTGTACCAGACTCAACTGGCATGCATCCTGTGAATCTATAAAATAAAATATCAGCTGAGGAGGAGATAGCAGAATTGAAGTATAAGAAGGAAGCCTAAGGGAAGTGCACAAAACCGAGATTGTCCATTTCAAATCCGGATGTTGGAGAAAGGCTTGCAGAAATAGTGAAAGTTTACATTAAGCCCTAAGGGACAGTGAAGAGACCCTTTTTAAAAAAAGAAGTTTCCTGATAAAGAGTAAATATCCCTATAGAAACAGACATCTAATTATAATATCTTAAAGCCATTTCTGCCCACCTGAGAATTTCAGGCTGGGTTTAAGAGCCATAGCAGGTCCAGGAATCACAAAGGGTCTAAATGCTCACAGCTTACTATTTGCAGAATTTGGGAAAATAGGACTATTTGAATTATTAAAAGGTCTTTAGTTTTATAGAAACATGTAGAGTATCTTACCTTCTTATTGATCTAAAACATTTGTTTCACATTAAAATGATCTTCAACCTCTTTCAGGAATTGAATGGTTCCTAAACATAGGAAAATAAATGCTAAAATCCCTTCATAAAAAGGATGTACATTAAACCAAACTGAATTAAAACTTTTTTTTTTACTTAGCAAAACCCAAAACATTTGAGAAAATTCTGTTTTGGAAGGGTGTGAGGCAGTGAGCCCTCTCATGCATGGTGGGTATGAAAATGTTTACATCCTCTGTGGAGGACAATGTGGCAATATTTATCAAAATCACCATGAATAATCAGACAAATTCAAAGTATAGAATATTCTATAAGATAATCAGTCTGCTCTCTTCAAAACAGCATTGGTGGAAAGATGATGAAACTGGCATTCTCATGTATCATTAGTGAAACTCTACACGCATTTCCTAGACCATGCATATTTCGAGCTTAGAAAAATCCCTCTATCCACCCTCAATGCCAATACACATTCACAAATAAAATTTGAATTCATCAGGATTTACATCAAAAGGAATTATCATGTAAGAAGCAGAATAATATTTAGGAGAAACCATTAAAGATTTGATTCAATTACATTTCTTGTATGCGTGTACTACGTAATATCACTTTAGGCACCAGGTATTTGTGCCTAGATTATAACCATATTATAGTGAATGTTAGTGAAGTAAAGGGAGAATTTTATCAGTATATTCATGCCTCTCTCAAACTAGAGTTTGTTTTCTTTTTTTAACTTATTAATTTTGGGGGCTCATTAAGAAACTCTATAACAGTGCTGAAATGTTTTATGTACTTAAAGTAGCCTGCGACTGAGTTACAATTGCTATGCTGAGATAGCTAGTAGGTGCGTTCGAATAACTTAATTATATTCAAAAAAGCTCTTCATCTCTTTACCGCCCACAGTTGTTCTAAGATTTGCTATGCTATCAACAGTGGGACTCAAACAACCTAATGAGATTTACTATTTATGCCTATAATCACAGCAGTGCTATGTCAAGTCCATCTCATTAGTAGAAATATTTGTAGACAACCTATTTGGGATGCCCTTGGAAAAGAAATATGCCAAGCGTATCAAAAGGGCTTCCCTTTCAGACCAGGGGCTTATTTATTAAAATGTTAGAGTAAATACCCACATTACATTAGTGCAACTATTTCATTCTCTCCCCCAGAAAACCACAGAGATGTCAGGATGCTTAAGAGTCTGCTGAGATTAGAGTGAAATAATGAAAACTTGTAGGTAGTACTTTGAATTGAGAAGTAATAAACATTTAGGAGAAATTAGAAGCAAAGATTATTGACTCTATTTTCTTATCTGGTAGCTTCTAAAGAGTCAATGAAGTACCAGCCACAAACCTGTTCAGCTGTATTACTAAATTTTAATTGAAGAAATGAGGGTCTGTCAAGTACTTGCCCCTAGAGATGTCCCATGACTTCTGAAGGTAGTGTTCAGCGGCCATAAGTTAGAGAGGGGCCTCATTCCCGGCATTATGATAATGAGAGGAAATTCAGACTGAGGCAGCCCAATAAACATTGTACTCTACTCTTTTCCTGGACATGGCACACTGATACATTTAGCGCCTCCCAAGCGCAAGAATGGCTCACCTCCTCAAAACACTAAGACATGGTCTTCATTCTAGTGAATTGGTTGAGAGAATGGGTCTAAATTCTCTCTTGTACCATTTACTTCCAGGAAACAGGCAAATCACTCTTCAGACCCTGGTTTCTTCATCTGTAAAATGGGTATAATAACAGTAACTACCTCACAGAGCTGATAGAGGGACTAAATGAGGAAAAACATGCAAAGTACTTAACATTCACTCTTTTTACACTCAGCATTTACTATACAAGGTGCCATGCTGGGCACTATATTCAACGATGGATAAGACAGTCTCCCCTGAAGATCTCACGGTCTAGCTGAGGAGCAGACATGAAAGTAAATCATTATAATGCTATAACTGAGAAACATCAATGTAGTGGACATAGAAGGCCTCCTCTAATGAGCTGTGGGTTATACTGGGTCTCCTGAAATGCCTCAGAACATCACAGAATAGAGATACTTCTGCAGGCTCTTCAAGGTTAAATAAAACTCCCTTGAGTTGAATGATCTAAAATCATGCACATCCAGGAATTTGGTATTGTTTTCAACTACACTACTTGCTTAACGCTGCCACATGGAGGGGCCAGGGCATGCTCACATTACTCTAAAACCTTCATGCTTCATCCTTACACCCATGCATAAGAATTTAAACACTGTAGCTTTGTTCTGTCTGTTCCTACACGAACCCTGCCACATTGTTTTCCTAGACCCAAATCAGCTGACAAACTGTCCCAAAGGTTTTGAGTTGTCTGGCAGTTCAGGTCAAACTAGCACTTTGAGTTTATTATAATATCTTTCCCTGGGGCAGGGTTACATATAATTCCCTCTTGACTTGAGAAAAAGTTAGCTTAGATTTATATTATCAAACTATATCTCTTAAAACTGAATTTCCCTCCTTGCTTTGGTTACTGGGAAGTTTGGAGACAAATTATTTGACAATAACAACTATAAAAAGCCCTGTGCTCTTCTTTACTCTTGTTTTGAATTCTTACCTGTATCTGACATCTTTGCAGTTTAATTTGCATGGCATGTATTTGTTAAACCACTTCAAATCCTCTCTGGATAAGAAGGAAAATAACATCTTTTTAGAACTCTCAAATTGTAACTAAGTGATACACTTAAAGAGTTAACATCTCTTCAAAGGGCTTTATTTACTCCCAGAGAATTTACTCATTGACAGATCAAGCATAAAGTTTCCCAACAATTAAACACCTGGGGGATCTTTTTCTAGGAAATAAAGCACCTTAGTAAAACTTTTTTCTTGTAGAAATAAGCATTCAGATGTATTTGCTAGAGCAAACAGCCCATCTAGTACTAAATTAGCTAAGCACATATTTGAAGGACAGAGGCTGTTAGGGGCCAAAGGAAATTCTGAAATCAGAGTTGGAGCAGCTCCACCAGCCCGCCCATCTGGATAGCCACCAGCAGTACCACTTCTAACAGAGGTTTGCAGGAGGCAAACTGTGACGGGGAAAGAACTAGAAAATGAGGAGACACACACACACACAAACTATCAAAAGAAACCCAACAATTCTACAGTGTCTGCACAAGATGACCGCTTTTAGAAATATTTTTTAAAATAGAGAATTCAGTCCAGAATTATGGCTAGAATACCATGAAATTCCAAATGATCCTTGCATTCAGAGAAAGATATTTATATCAAATGGCTCAACACAATGAGGAGAACATAAAGCACAGCATTACATAGACCTACATAGACACAAGGACATGTACCATTCATATAGCTAATAGCTACCTGCACACACATACCACATACATACCTCTACTTCGTGCTAGTCTGTTGCATATATTAATGCCTTTGACTCTCCCAAGATGTAGGTCTTAGGTTTTATCACTTCTGTCATCGGGAGCTACCTAACATGGTCAACTGACTTTCTCAGAACACGTGAGCGTCAGCGGTTGAGCTGAGCTTCCATACTACGTCTGGGTAGCTCCTCTGCGGGCCATGCGATCTCCACTCTGCCACAGGAGTCGGGGAGGAGAAGGCGGAAGAAAGACTTGAAGATACCTTGGAAGCCACCATGGAAAAGGATACTTGAAAGTCATGCTTTGCCGGCCTGAAAGAGATTAATTCTACACCATCTTCCCCTATTACTAGTTTACAGTTTTGATGAAAGCTGTACACAATCAAGTTTTCATGCTACTCTGAAAAGACCTCTCTGGCTGCTGACTTATAAAGGTTTATTCATTAGGGACACTTCCGATGTCTCTGCACTAAGAGATCCTGCTCTGAACTTGCAGGAGTCACAGGCCGTGCTGCGTGGTGCTACGCGAGGAGGCAAAGTTAACAATTCACTCAGAACGTGAATTTAGCTACACGATCAAACTTCTGACTTTTGGAAACATCTGGAGGCCTGACACTGAAAGACACAGTCTGAGCCTCAGTTACTCTTTTGCTTGGTATGTGCCCTGTGTGAATCATAAGAGAGCTAAGAACAGGCAGCAACAGATGGCAAAGTAACCCACGCACAAAGCAACCACTGTCCTCCCACCATCAACCGCAGCAGGGCTGGAGCTCCAGGAGCTTCGGGTGGGATGCAAAGTTTGGTCAGAGACAGAGTGACGGTGGGAGCCAGCAGTGCCATGAAACAGGTGATAAGGGAGCACTGGGGCCCAGTAGTGACAGGAAGAGGATGAATACCACCCCAGAGGAGCAGAGGTGTGAGGGAAGCTGAGAGTTCAAAGGCAAGAAACAGACAAGAAACAAAATGAAAAGCAGGTGGGGATGAAAGGTGGGAGGGGTGGATCCTGGGAAGGCTTGCTGAAGGCGGACGGGGAAAGACCTGCCTGGAGGAGGCACCATCTATTACTTGTTGAAGTTGAATTTCATTAATTCAGATTGAGGAACAAAGAGGCTTATGTGTGTTATTCTTGCTAAAGAATGTTCTTGTTAAAAGTTGATATTACTTCTTGCTTTTCAGTGGGAATAGGAAGTAAACAGAAGATGGCTTGTATAAGATGAGAAAAGGGCTGTGCACAGTATTTTCTCTAATTGATAATCAGTAACTTAAATCATCTTCCTAACAAAGGCAGCAGCAGTTAACACCACGGGGAACTAATGCGCCAGGCACTGTGCCAAGTGCTTTACAAGAACAGTTTCATTCCGTTCCCCTACTCATCCCTGGAAGTAGGTATTGTTAGCATCTCTACTTGACAGATGTGGAAACTGAGCCTAGAAGCTGTGAATGACTTGCCTATCACCTGCAGGCTGGGCTCTCTCTGGCTATGAAATCCTGTGCTCTTAAATCACTCTCATTTGCAGTCTTAGATTATGGTTTCCAAAGCCCCTCCACATGTTGTAACATTTGGTCTTTTCAACAACTCTGGAGGGGCCTGGCTTCAAACATCAGCTTTGTCACTTCCTAGCTGTGCTACCTTAGCTCTTTTAAGCATTCTGAGATAGGGTTTTACTATCTGTAAAGTGAGCATAGTAATGGTGTCCATGCACAGCTGTTTAGCATAGAGTGGAAGCTAAAGAAATGGCAGCTCCACTGATGGGCAGAGCAGGGGTTGGAGTATCTACAGACAAGCAGAATGAAGCTCAGGGTGGTGGAGGAGCTGACCCAAGACCACCTGCCAGGAAAGGGCAGACAGGAGGCAAATCCAGATCATCTGGTACAAAGTCCTGCATCCTTTCCCCTGAAACTTCTTCCCCCTGTGTTGTCCAGGACACCACCTCATGGTACTGTGTGGCTCACTTTCCCCAGGGACCCTGGCAGCTGCTGTACCAAGCAGTCTCTGCGGCAGGTGCACGTTAGCTCAGTGAAAACATCTGGATGCACTTCATGCAGCTTTGAAAGGAAGTTTTCCTCATTCTGTTAGCACGATAGCACAGCAGGTTTTAAAAAGTGCAATTCAGAGCGCTTCTGGCTCCTAATTCCCCCTGAACAAGGACATGTGTATGGCATTGTTGCCTGAAGGCCCAGTGGTGTGTGTTGAACTACAGGCTATATTGTTGAAATGATCAGGATTTACATGACTCCTGGCTCCCGTGAAAAAAGGGAGAATATGTTTCTGTTCAGTATAATGGCTTGGAGAGGGAAGGGGTGGGGGAGAAAGAGAGAGGTTGCAGAGAGAAACATTCTCAGTTAAAGAAACAGAATACAAGGCCTAATTTCTTCCAGAGAATTTATAATGACCTTGTTTATGAGTCGTTGGCATTTAAAAGTAAGCCCTTTTCCTTCATGTTGGGATCCAGCAGTACCAGCCTTAAACAAAATCGTGAAATAGGCACAGTTGCTACTCACATCAACCTGTTTACTTCCTGCTCTGCCTCCGAAGCTCCTTCTCCCAGTCTTCCTTGTGCTATGCGGCCAGCCTCCCCAACCCCACCTCCTGGCCCACACAATTCTTTTTTTCCTTTGTTTCATTCTCCCTCCAAGTGTGATTAATCTCAACTCAGGCTGAGGAAGAAAACAAACTGAGTGAGGTTAATGCGTATTAGGCTGTTGATGAGTGATGGCCTTCCCAGGGTACTCAGAGTTTAAAAATTGGGACACTCTACATGGTAATTTTTTAAAATTAAGGTATTGTTGATATATGCTCTTATGAATGTTTCACATGAAAAACAATGTGGTTACTACATTCATCCATATTATCAAGTACCCACCCATACCCCAGTGCAGTCACTGTCCATCAGTGTAGTAAGATGCCACAGATTCACTATTTGCCTTCTTTGTGCTACTCTGTCTTCCCAATCACCCCCCCACACCATGTGTACTAAACATAATACCCTTCAATCCCCTTCTCGCTCCCTCCCGACCCACCCTCCCACGCCCCTCCTCTTTGGTAACCACTAGTCCCTTCTTGGGTTCTGTGAGTCTGCTGCTGTTTTGTTCCTTCAGTTTTCCTTTGTTGTTATACTCCACAAATGAGGGAAATCATTTGGCACTTGTCTTTCTCCTCCTGGTTTATTTCACTGAGCATAATATCCTCCAGCTCCATCCATGTTGCAAATGGTAGGATTTGTTTCTTTCTTACGGTTGAATAATATTCCATTGTGTATATGTACCACCTCTTCTTTATCCATTCACCTACTGATGGACACTTAGGTTGTCTCCATATCTTGGCTATTGTAAATATGCTGAGATAAACATAGGGATGCATATGTCTTTTTGAATCTGAGAACTTGTCTTCTTTGGGTAAATTCTTAGGAGTGGGATTCCTGGTTCAAATGGTATTTCTATTTTTAGTTTTTTGAGGAACCTCCATATTGCTCTCCACAATGGTTGAACTAGCTTACATTCCCATCAGCAGTGTAGGAGGGTTCTATTTTTTCCGCATCCTCACCAGCATTTATTGTTCTTAGTCTTTTTGATGCTGGCCATCCTAACTGGTGTGAGGTGATAGCTCATTGTGGTTTTAATTTGCATTTCCCTGATGATTAGTGATGTGGAGCATCTTTTCATGTGTCTGTTGGCCATCTGAATTTCTTCTTTAAAGAATTGTCTCTTTATATCCTCTACCCATTTTTTAATCAGGTTATTTGCTTTTTGGGTGTTGAGGTGTGTGAGCTCTCTATATATTTTGAATGTTAACCCCTTGTCAGATATGTCATTTACAAATATATTCTCCCATACTGTAGGATGCCTTTTTGTTCTGTTGATGGTGTCCTTTGCTGTACAGAAGCTTTTAGTTTGATGTAGTCCCATGTGTTCATTTTTGCTTTTGTTTCCCATGCTCAAGGATATGTGTTCAGAAAGAAGTTGCTCATGTTTATATTCAGGAGATTTTTGCCTATATTGTCTTCTAAGAGTTTTATGGTTTCATGACTTACATTCAGGTCTTTGATCCATTTTGAGTTTACTTTTGTATATAGGGGTTAAACAATAATTTAGTTTCATTCTCTTGCATGTAGCTGTCCAGTTTTGCCAACACCAGTTGTTGAAGAGGCTGTCATTTCCCCATTGTATGTCCATGGCTCCTTTATCATATATTAATTGACCATATATGGTTGAGTTTATATCAGGACTCTCTAGTCTGTTCCATTGGTCTATGGGTCTGTTCTTGTGCCAGTACCAAGTTGTCTTGATTACTGTGGCTTTGTAGTAGAACTTGAAGTTGGGGAGCATAATCCCCCAGCTTTATTCTTCCTTCTCAGGATTGCTTTGGGTATTCAGGGTCTTTTGCGGTTCCGTATGAATTTTAAAACGATTTTCTCCAGTTCATTGAAGAATGCTGTTGGTATTTTGATAGGGATTGCATTGAATCTGTAGATTGCTTTAGGCAGGATGGCCATTTTTACAATATTAAGTCTTCCTATCCATAAGCATGGCATGTGTTTCCATTTATTGGTGTCTTCTTTAATTTCTCAATATTACAATATTAAGTCTTCCTTTTTTTACAATATTAAGTCCTTCTCATTTTTACAATATTAAGTCTTCCTATCCATAAGCATGGCATGTGTTTCCATTTATTGGTGTCTTCTTTAATTTCTCTCATGAGAGTCTTGTAGTTTTCAGAGTACAGGTCTTTTACTTCCTTGGTTATGTTTATTCCTAGGCATTTTACTCTTTTTGATGCAATTGTGAATGGAATTGTTTCTCTGAGTTCTCTTTCTGCCAGTTCATTGTTAGTGTATAGGAATGCAACAGATTTCTGGGTATTCATTTTGTATCCTGCAACTTTGCTGAATTCAGATATTAGATCTAGTAGTTTTGGAGTAGATTCTTTAGGGTTTTTTATGTACAATATCATGTCATCTGCAAACAGGGGCAGTTTGACTTCTTCCTTGCCAATCTGGATGCCTTTTATTTCTTTGTGTTCTCTGATTGCTGTGGCTAGGACCTCCAGTACTATGTTGAATAGAAGTGGGGAGAGTGGGCATCCTTGTCTTGTTCCCGATCTTAAAGGAAAGGCTTTCAGCTTCTTGCTTTTAAGTATGATGTTAACTGTGGGTTTGTCATATATGGCCTTTATTATGATGAGGTACTTGCCCTCTATACCCATTTTGTTGAGAGTTTTTATCATGAATGGATATTGAATTTTGTCAAATCCTTTTCTGACATCTATGGAGATGATCACGTGGTTTTTGTTCTTCTTTTTGTTGATGTGGTGGATGATGTTGATGGATTTTCTAATATTGTACCATCCTTGCATCCCTGGAATAAATCTTACTTTATCATAGTGGATGATCTTTTTGATGTATTTTTGAATTCAGTTTGCTAATATTGTGTTGAGTATTTCTGCAGCTATGCCCATCTGTAATTTTTTTTTGTGGTGTTTTTGGCTGGTTTTGGTATTAGAGTGATGCTGGCCTCATAGAATGAGTTTGGAAGTATTCCATCTCCTTTTAGTTTTGGAAAACTTTAATGAGGATGGGTATTAGGTCTTCACTAAATGTTTGATAAAATTCAGTGGTGAAGCCATCTTGTCCAGGCATTTAGTTCTTAGGTAGGTTTTTGATTACCAATTTAATTTTGTTGCTGGTAATTGGTCTATTCAGGTTTTCTGTTTCTTTCTGGGTCAGCCTTGGAAGGTTGTATTTTTGTAGAAAGTTGTCCATATCTTCTAGGTTATCCAGTTTGTTAGCATATAATTTTTTATAGTATTCTCTAATAATTCTTTGTATTTCTGTGGCGTCTGTAGTGATTTTTCCTTTCTCATTTCTGATTCTGTTTATGTATGTAGACTATTTTTTTCTTGATAAATCTGACTAGGAGTTTATTTATTTTGTTTATTTTCTTGAAGAACCAGGTCTTGCTTCCAATGATTCTTTCTATTGTTTTATTCTTCTCGATTTTATTTATTTCTGTTCTAATCTTTATTATGTCCCTCCTTCTACTGACTTTGGGCCTCATTTGTTCTTCTTTTTCTAGTTTTGTAAATTGTTAGTTTAGACTGTTCATATGGGATTGTTCTTTCCTGAGGTAGGTCTGTATTGCAATATACTTTCCTCTTAGCACGGCCTTCTCTGTGTCCCACAGATTTTGTGCTGTTGAATCATTGTTGTTATTTGTCTCCATATATTGCTTGATCTCTGTTTGTATTTGGTCATTGATCCACTGGTTTTTTATGAGCATGTTGGGAAGACTCCATGTGTTTGTGGGATTTTTCATTTTCTTTGCATAATTAATTTCTAGTTTCATATCCTTGTGGTCTGGAAGCTGGTTGGTACAATTTCAATCTTTTTGAATTTACTGAGGCTCTTCTTGTGGCCTAGGATATGATCTATCCTGAAAATGTTCCATGTGCACTTGAGAAGAATGTGTATTCTGCTGCTTTTGGGTGTAGAGTTCTGTAGATGTCTGTTAGGTCCATCTGTTCTAATGTGTTATTCAGTGCCTCTGTGTCTTTACTTATTTTCTGTCTGGTTGATCTGTCCTTCAGAGTGAGTGGTGTGTTGAAGTCTCCTAGAATGAATGCATTGCATTCTATTTCCCCTTTTAATTCTGTTAGTATTTGTTTCACATATGTAAGTGCTCCTGTGTTGGGGGCATACATATTTATAATGGTTATATCTTCTTGTTGGATTGACCCCTTTATCATTATGTAATGTCCTTCTTTGTCTCTTGTGACTCTCTTTGTTTTGAAGTCTATTTTGTCTGATACAAGTACTGTAACTCCTGTTTATTTCTCCCTATTACTTGCATGAAATATCTTTTTCCATCCCTTCACTTTTAATCTGTGTATATCTTTGGGTTTAAAGTGAGTCTCTTGTAGGCAGCATATGAATGGGTCTTGCTTTTTTATCCATTCAGTGACTCTATGTCTTTTGATTAGTGTATTCAGACAATTTACATTTAGGGTGATTATTGATAAGTATGTACCATTGCAGACTTTAGATTCGTGGTTACCAAAGGTTTAAGGTTAACTTCCTTACTATCTAAGAGTTTAACTTAACTCACTTAGTATGCTATTACAAACACAATCTAAAGATTCTTTTATTCTCCTCCTTTTTCTTCCTTCTCCATTCTTTATATATTGCGTATCATATTCTGTACTCTTTGTCTATCCCTTGACTGACTTCGGGCGTAGTTGATTTAATTTTGCATTTGTTTAGTAATTAACTATTCTACTTTCTTTACTGTCGTTTTATTACCTCTGGTGACAGCTATTAAAACTTAGGAACACTTCCATCTATAGCAGTCCCTCCAAAATACACTGTAGAGGTGGTTTGTTGGAGGTAAATTCTCTCAGCTTTTACTTACCTGAAATTTGTTTAATCCCCTCTTCAAATTTAAATGATAACCTTTCCAGGTAGAGTATTCTTGATTCAAGGCCCTTGTGCTTCATTGCATTAAATATATCATGCCACTCCCTTCCGGCCTGTAAGGTTTCTATTGAGAAATCTGATGATAGCCTGATGGGTTTTCCTTTGTATGTGATCTTTTTTCTCTCCCTAGCTGCTTTT
The DNA here is from genome assembly GCA_032199065.1 of Smutsia gigantea. Classification (NCBI taxonomy): domain Eukaryota; kingdom Metazoa; phylum Chordata; class Mammalia; order Pholidota; family Manidae; genus Smutsia; species Smutsia gigantea. The sequence continues at coordinate 80,594 of JAVSCE010001213.1, forward strand.
AAAAGTCTGTCTTTATCCTTGATCTTTGCCATTTTAATTATTATATGTCTTGATTTTGTCTTCCTTGGGTCCCTTGTGTTGGGAGATCTGTGCCCCTCCATGGCTTGAGAGATTATCTCCTTCCCCAGATTGGTGACGTTTTCAGCAATTACCTCCTCAAAGATACTTTCTATCCCCTTTTCCCTCTCTTCTTCTCCTGGTACCCCTATAATGCGAATATTGTTCCATTTATACTGGTCACACAGCCCTCTCAATATTCTTTCATTCTTAGAGATCCTTTTTTCTCTCTGTTCTTCAACTTCTTTGTATTCCTCTTCTCTAATTTCTTTTTCATTTATCATATCCTCCACCATATCTAATCTGCTTTTAAAACCTTTCATTGTATGTTTCATTTCTGATACTGTGTTTCGTAATGATTGGATCTCTGACCGGAATTCATTCCTGAGTTCTTGAATATTTTTCTGTACCTCCATGAGCATGTTTATGATTTTTATTTTGAAATCTCTTTCAGGAAGATTCGTGAGATCAGTTTAATTTGACTCTGTCTGGTATATGTATGATTTTGCTTTGAACCAGGTTCCTTTGAAGTTTCATATTTGTATGTGGCGCCCTCTAGTGCCCAGAAGCTGTACTCTCTGGTGCTGCTCAGCCCCTGAAGCCATGCCTGGGGTCACAGGGAATTGGTATTGGTGCCTGGTGGGAGGAAAGAGCTGTTTCCTGCTTCCCAGCTGCTATGCCTGTCTCCACTGCCAGAACCAGTGGGCCAAGTGCACAGGTATAAGCCTCTGTGCTTTGTGTTGCGAGCTGCCATAGGCAGGGCTTCCCTCTGGCTGGCCTGACGCCAGGGCAGGGGCTGCTGGTTTGCGAGCCATGTGCGGGCTGGCCAGGAGGAAGGTGCAGCAGGCTTTGTTTCACAGTAGGGGGCCTTAGAGTTGTGTAGCCAGCCAGGCGGCTGGAGCATCTGAAGATCATGAAAGTTCCCAACCTGCTGGGCAGAGTGCACTGAGACAATTTTGTCTACCTGTCCTTTCTCCTGAGCAGTAAGCTCTGTACAATCCTTGCCCCTTTTGCAGCCCTCTCACTGTTAGGAAGTCTCTCAGAGTGCCACCTTTCTTTTGTCCCAGAGCAACCGGATATGGATCCCTGTTTTCCATAAGTTGCTGGAATCTCAGTCTCTCCAGGTATTCTGCCTGTCTTAGCTTTCCAACCCCTCTAATCACCAGAGCACCATGCAATGTAGGTTTGTGCTTCCAGAGCAGATCTCCATGGCTAGGTATTCATCAGTCTCAGGCCTCCACTCACTCCTGGCTCTGTTTCTCTTCCTCCTGCCAGTGAGATGGGGTGGAGGAAGGGCTTGGGTTCCACTGGGTCCTGACATTGGTACTTTACCCTGTTCTGTGAGGTCTCTTCTTCTTTACAGGTGTATGCAGTCTGGTGCAGCCTTCTTTCCTGCTGCTCTTTCAGAATCAGTTGTATTAATTATATTTTCATATTATATGCAGTTTTAGGAGGCGGCCTCTTTCTCACCTCTCATACTGCCATCTTTAATCCTTGTCCTACATGGTAAATTTTAGAAAAATTTTCACCAAGCTCTGAACCAGTTTATCTTCACAAAAGCAGATCATTACACAGGATTCAAAGATCCCTGGCTCGATGCATATTTAATCACTGACCCACTGAGAAAATATTTATTGACTACCTACAATATGATAGATACTGTGCTGGAGATTAACTGGTGAGTGAGAAGGAATCTTTGTTCACATTATTGTAAAAAAAACCCTACAGCTTCCACTAAGGGAAAAATTGGTCATCCAGGCTGCAGTGTCTTGGGCTAATGCTCTGCAAACGTCAGAAGAGAAGGAGAAGGAAGAGGGGAGTGAGGGGAGGAAGAGGACTTGCAGGCCAGTAAGGCAAGGCTTACTGCTCCAGTTTTCCAGGAGACCCCCATTCCTATTTTCTTTGTCCCCCATTACCTGCCTGTACCCAGAGGCATTTGAGTTTACTACCCTTTTCTGGAAAGATTTTCTTGTAATACATTTTAGTACTAAGATTATTTTACAATTTTGGAAGTTTTTGTTAAAATATCAAATTTAGTGACAAAACTTTAGAATATAAAATTAGAAAAAGGGCTTCTTTAGAACATAAAATTACCAAAAAGGTGGCTATGTTTGTTCCGTTTGTTCTACTTTCCCATGTTAAAGTATATTTGCTATAAATTAGGAGTCCTAGATTCTAGCTCTCATTCTGTGTGAGTGTGAGCTGTGTGACCTCAGGCAACTTTCTTCACCTCTCTGAGTCTGTTTCCTTATCTGTAAAGAGAAAGGATTGGATTCAGTAATCTTCAAAGTTTCTTTTAGGTCAAATAATGTTCTAATGCTGTGATTCAGTGAGATTTTAATAAAAGAACTTGGCATAGTTCAGTGGTTAGATGACTCAGGAATCCATCTCAAAGAAACACAAAATAAAGGTTGTCAGAGAAAACAGCAGACTTTCATTTCCTGGGCAAAATGCTTCCTCTAAGGCCAAAGAATGTCCATGTATTAATTCCTGGTACAAAGAAAGCTCAAGGAACTATATTAGAGAAGAATCAACAGAAAGTACAGCTGATCATACATAGGATACTTCTACAAGTAAAGACTTATATGTAGTAGATGCTCTGGAACCAAAAATGAAATCTAAAGGTCAAAAGTATTTTTCAAGTTATTTTTTATATTTCAGATTCCAAGATCTCCAAATAAAAATAAAGCTTCTTTCATCAGGTTGTATTAACAGGTCTCCAAGTAGACTTCCCTTCATTTCCTTAAGACTGAAGATTAATCTTAGGTGCTTAGCACAGTAGGGGGAATCATGTACCAGACTCTGCCTTGCTAGAGGGTGGTAAGCCTGTGATTGGGGAGAAAGACTGAATTTTCTTGTCAGTGAGTGGCTTTTTCCAGGGAAAAAGGAATGATGAGCATGCACAGTGAAGTTTATAGGTGACAGGGCCCAGAGAGGAAGTGAGCCAGTGAAGTGACAGTACCGGATCCCACTGCTGGTGAACTAGTTGAAAATGGACCCGTGTCTAACCCCTAAGCATTGCTCAGCTCACTATCCACCTCTCCACAGGCTGGATCAGTGAACCGTGTATAGAGGAAGAGAGTGAAAGGAGGTAAGTAGGCTCCTAAAATACTAGTTAGGATGTTAGAACCACAAGAAAACTTAAAGACTTACTAGTTTCACTTTCTTGTAACACAGATGAGGAAATGAGAGCCAAAGAGGGACAGTGTCTTGGCCAAGGTCAAGAAGCTCCCTATTAGCATAACTAGCTCTAGCATCCAGGTCTTTAGACTCCCAGTCACATTTAATTAGATCAACACAACAGATTTAATAAATATATTAATATTTAATAATTTAATAAAGATCAGAACAGATCTCTAGGTTGAAAATAGTTGAGTTTGCCTGCATATAGACAGTGCAACAGAACCCCATTAAAGTCAGTCTGAGTCACTGAATCATTTACTCCTCCTAAGCAGACTCTTTGTCTGAGGAATGCTATTATAATTCATTGCTGTGATACTCAAGTTTAATTTGTTATATGTACTCTTATTTTACCCCTAAAGTGTCTGGACTAGAAGCTGAGTCCTGGAGACAGTTTGCAAAACTAAACTGATGCAAGTCATATGCTGTGATGGTGTTGGGAGAAGTCATCAAGAAGGCGTGAGTGCTGTTGGGTAAGAGCTGGACTTCAGCAATCGGAGGCTCCTCACCCCCTCTCCTGTCCTTGCAGTGTGGGTTCCACTTGCTTCTGGCTCCCAGAGGCTGCCTCAAGGACATAGCCTTGAGATAATGATGTAGTATGGTAACCATCTGGACAGCGTACATGACTGAACCCAGTTAGGGCCTCAGTATAAATTGTTAAAATCTGGGGGGCAGGTGTGGAGATCTACCATGACAAGCCTCTCGTGTAAGTTCCCTTGCTTATGAAACCTGCAGTGTACCAATCTGTAGTGACCTGCCTCTTTGCTTCCCTGCCCTTCACATATGGGGGCCAGGTTTAGATTACTTAGGAAGCTCCCGAGAAGCTTTCCAACGAACAGATGCGGCCATGTGTGACTAGAGCTTGTAGGGGTTAGAAGAGAAATAAGGGCATTATTGCCATGGCTGAGGGTTTGCCTGGTCAACAGGACAGAATTGAGGCACGCAAGCTGGTTCTGAGACCACTAAGATGTGGTCACTACCTCAGTTCAGATCTCAGGCAATTCTCAAGTGATCTTGAGTCCCAGCCTATGGAAATCTCAACAGTGGCCAAAATACTAGAATGATATTATCTACAGCTAGGAGGAAGTTCTGTTCTAACATAGACAAATATTCACCCTCCCTTTTTTCCCCACCTTCTTATTCCCAACCACTCCCACCTCCCAAATCTCTTTGCCTTGACAAATAGGTTTTCCCTATTTGTAGTAGAAAAAAGGAAGACACTTTGTCATGTGACAAGAGGTCCACATTAGATTTTGCTTCTTGACCCAGTTTGACCAGTTATGTCCCATCTGGGTCCTACTTCTGGGTGTTTTGTTGCATGATCTAAGACAAATCAATATCTTTGAGTCTCACTTTCCTTATCTATAAAATGGACCAGATAACTCTAGGTTCCTAACTGTAAAAAAGAATTAGTAATATTTTTCTGTTACAAGTGGCTGCAAGCTTCCAAAGAAACTTACCATTGTTTATTAGATGAATAAGGCTATAAACAGGATGAAAGATCAAGTTTCATGTTTTTAAAAAGTCAATTCTGTCCTTGAGATATAAGCATTTCATTTTATTTTACCTTCATGTCTATCAATTATAGACATGAGGACACATCAAATACCTGAAACTATGGGTCAGTAAATAACCAAAATAGAGCAAAATCTGACATAAAGTGAAATCAATGTTGGGTTCACTTCAATTAGCAGATCTAGCTCCTACACAGACAAAACCCGAATGAAACTAAACCAAGGTGAGCCAGTTTTACATCACAGAGCCAATCATGGGACAGCCATAGATGTCAGAGGTTGCAGTTGCTGGCCCTTCATCCATCTATCAATCTATTCATCCTTCCATTCATTCTTTTATTTTTTGATAACTTCAAGTGGATTATCTAAGTTATTAAACAACCTCCCAAAATGTTCAAAACTTGTCTTTTGCTATTAAGACACATTACTAGAGAATACAAGTGACAATAAAAAACATTGCAACATTAGGTATTATGTTCTTTCCTTTTGGATAGTCATAATAACTCAGCCCATTCTTAGATCTCAGCTGTACACAGTCTATAATCAAGATGAAGGAAATTCCCATAAAGAACCAGTTATAAATAAAAATACTGTTTAAAGTAGTCACCTGTGCATGGCTACACACTAAATCCCCTTTCCAAGGAAGAAGAGGAAAAAAAAAAAAGAGCTACTAAGTTATCCTCTTAGTATATTCATTAGTCCTCTCATTAGAAATGTCAGTTCAATGTTTAATGTAAGTTTTGTACACAAACTCACACATCATTCTGTGGACTTGAGAAATTCAAAAATATATGGGCTAGGGACCCTCTTAGGCCCAGAAGCACATTTTAGGCCTAAGCTCACCAAACGGAGTGGTCTGGGGTTGTGCATTTCACACACAGAGAATGACCACTTTTGTCCCTTTGCCAGGTCAGCGGGCCAAGTTTTCCCCATGTTCCAGAGGAAGCTGCATCTATCTTAGACACATGAGCAAATGGGAAAATCTGAACAGAGGTTATTTGTTCCACGAAAAGCAGCAGATGTGGTACAACTTTAAAATTCTAATGATTTTACCACAGCCCTGGATTTCTGGCCAGAAGAGACAGTCACAGAAATGCTGTTGCCTAAATGCTCCTGAAAGAGCCTAAAATCACCACCCTCATCTCCCCCCCAGCACCTTTTTAACAGCCATGAGATGCACCTCTAGCTAACTGTTCTAGTCCTGCAGGGTGCTGACGGGAAGGATCCAGCCCTTTCCTCACCTTTTCCTCTCTCTGTTATGGTTGTATCTGCCAAAGCTGTCTGTGCCAAGCTCAGGGTATTGCATGTTTATTGAGTAACTACTATGAATCCATCTGGATGGCTAGGTTTAAAAATGTCAGCCTTAACTGCACATTACAATCATCTGGGAAACCTTAAAAAAAATACAACCTACCAGAGACCAAACTCTAGGAGTTGCTGATTTAATTGGTCTGGAGTGGGGGCCCTGGTGGTGGTATTTTTAAGAGCTTCCCTGGTGTTTCTAATGCACAGCCAGGGTTGAGAACCCCTAAGCTAGGTACTAGAGATCCAGAAATGACCATGACACAGTTTCTGTCCCCTAATAAATCCTGCGTCTTTGGCTAGTCTGTAACTGGCACTGACATTTCACCTTGAGAAGGGCAATCATCAGTTTAGGCTTTGCGGACACTTTGCACAGAACAGGAATTGCTGTGGTTAGAGACACACATTATCTGCTTGCCAAATGAATGGCCCTGCATGGTTATTTTTTAATTTTTCTGATTTGTTTCAGTGACTGTTTCTCACAGGCATTATTTCCTCTCCCAGCTGAAGCAGCCCATTAAACACTGATAGCTGCTTTCTCCTGCCCTAAGTTCTCCCACTGCTTAGCACAGCAAGTGGTACAAACACACCATCAATCTTGGCTCAGCCAAAGTAACCCAGCAGAGCTGATCACAGGCAGAACATAAATTTTATCACGGGAGACATGCCTAGTGAAGTGCTATGACCAAACTGTTTATAAGACAGTACTGCAAATACTATTCTTAATCACATGGGAAAGATAAAAATATCCCCCCCCTTTTTTTTTCTCCTGCCCCTTTGAGCAGGAGTCATTGATGTTTTCCACCAGCTCAGAGTCTGGCTAATCGTGACCAGCATATGAAGCATCCCAGGAGTCTTGGCACACTTGGCCAATGGGAGCCTGTATCCAAGGGGTGGTGTGCCCCTGGGACCTCCAGAGGGGCGATAGGGTGGACACTTCCTGTCTATTTTCCCTTCTGCCTCAACCACCACCTTCACCATCCCTGACTTTCTCTATATGAACAGATAGTTCCCTCAGTGTCCCTGTTTGCATTTAAGTTCTCCACTGGCTAGAATCCTGACCCAGCTTGCTTGCCCCCGGCCCCTACCCCAGAACCACTACCTAGTGAAAGCAGACCTCAGACCAGAGCCCTAACTAGTAATTCCAGGGACAAATGTTCTCAAATCAGTCTTCCTGTCCTCCACAGTCCATCCCTCCCGGCCTGGACACAACACACACACGAGACCCCCTCTCATCTAGGGAGGAGATTGTGTCTCCATCCCCCTCACCCAGACTCACCCCTAAGGTTCATGTGGTCCAGAGCAGGAGTAAATGGAAGGTGCCCACATCCTGAGTGTAGCTACTTACAAGTTACAAATCAAGTTAACTAACTGTTAAACAAAATACATTCTGCCCTGTGACTTGACAAATATACACCTTCATAGTGACAGTGTTTATTCTTTCATCTAGTTATTTAACTGAACTACATTTTTGTATTTCTACATTATCATTATTTCAACCTGTACTCATTTCCAGCTATGTAAAATATAAAATATAATTTATTAAAAATACACAAGTCTTAAATATACTTTTATGAAAAATTTAAATCACATGTTAAAAATAAAATTTGTTCATGTTTTTGAAATTTTACTTCTGATGTATTCAAAATTACCCATTAAAATTAAAAGGTAAAAATAGAAATTGTAACTAGTGACTAGTAAAATGTTAAATCAAAAGTTTTAACATAAGGGTGAAATTATAAAATTTGTTCATTTGAAAATTCATTTTAAATCTTAATGACTATCTTAACAAAATTTAACATATTCAGAATTCCAGGACTTAATATCAGTTGAGTTTGTGAGACAAAGAATCAGTATCACACTTCACATATGCTCTGTCTACATTTACATATATGTAAGTTCAACAGAAATAGTAATATTTTTTTTTTACTATTTCCAAGCATTCTTTAGCTGCCATGCGCAGCTATTTACAAATACTATAGTAATTTGTGAATATCTCTGTACCTGAGTCTCTCTGGTACAACAAAAAGAGAAGCAAGAAAATGAATATTTGGCACTACTAACAAATGGTAAGAATTTGTTGTATTAAGGTTGTCTGAGAGGAAGAATTTGACAAGTTAATTTCTCTCACTAAGCGCTCTGCATTCAAATCCTCTCATCACTCTCAAGTACGGTCTGTCCCTGAAATCGTCAGTGCCACAACCCATAAACCTTTGTGGCATTCAAAAGTAGTCACATCTTGTAACATTCGATTCAAGAACATAGGGCAAGAGATACCAAGAAGCAAGCGGTTCACTGAGGCCTGGATGGTGTAAATCACAAGAGTATGTTTTCCGTTATAGGTCCAGCTGTACCAATGCTGAACATCAGATCTCACCTGACAGAGACACCACTGCCCATGTTCTCCTGGTAAATTCATTCGTGTGTATGTTTGTATGTTCCTCTAAAGTGTGGGGCCCACAGCAGAGACCCCTATAGCCTAGGTCTCTCACCAGGTACCAAAGGGGCTGGTTCAGAGCTAGAATAAGCTCTCAGCCACAGGTGGAGAAAGACTGTATAACTTAAAAATAGTTCATATTGGGAATTTTGTTTCCAACCATAGTGAAGTAATTGGAACTAGATTTATACTCCCATCATAACTTGTAAACTTAACAAAATATACTAAATAACAGGGTTTTCTTTTTATATATTGGACAAAGGCAACACATAGATATGAGTTTTGAGGAAAAGGAAGCAAACGAGGTGAATCTTATGATTGCCTTGGCTTTCTGTCTAGAGTCACTTTCTGGACAGCAGTGCAAGGAGGGGGATCCCAAGAAAGTACAACAGAATCACTAAGTTGAAGAAACAGAAATCAGAGTTGAGAGAGGCAAAGGCATCTATAATCTATGTGGCAGAGAAAGAGCTCCAGAAATTTGCACAGGGTTCTACTTTAGTCTATTGTTATGTTAAGCCATGAGCACATAGGGTGAAATTCCTCTAAGTCAGGCAAAAAATGAGGGGGTGTTGTCAACTGCATGATTCTTAGAGCTCACATAAGACTGGGAGATGTTGAAGTTCTGATCAGTCAAAGTGGAGAATACTCAAGGCATTCAGTAGGAATTCAAGAAGGGTCACACCTTAACAATAAAATAAACTAGCCCTAGGTTTATTTTATGTCTATCAATAAGCTGCTATGTTCTCTGAAAGTTTGTTCCAAATACCCTAACAGAGTTTATAAGTAGACTTTGAAAGGGTAAGTCTGATCAGTAAGTATAACTACCTACCAGAACAAAGTCTACCCCTCTTAAGAGAAAGAAAACAATCCAATATTCAATACCTAAAATTTGCAATATCCAGCATTCAATAAACTTTCTAGGTATGAAAAGCAGCAGCAAAGTGTGACCCATACATGAGGGAAATCAGTCAATAGAAATAGGCCCCAAAATAAAAGAAATAATGGATTTAACAGACAAGAACATTAAAATTGCTATTGTAAATATGTTCATGTATAAAAGGAAGACATAATGAGAAGAGAAATTGAAAATATAAAGAGCCAGCAGAAACTCTAGAGGTGAACATATTCAGTGAGTGGAAAGAAAAATTAACTGTAGGGGATTACTATCAGATTAGATACTGCAGATGAAAGGATCAGTGACTTTGAAGATAGAACAATTGAAACTATCCAAACTGAACTATAAAGACAAAAAGATTGAAATAGTGAACAGAGTTTCAGTAAGCTGTGGAAATTATCTAATACTCTAATATACATGTAATTGTATTCTCAGAAAGATAGGGGAATATAAAAATATTTGAAGACTAAGAGAATGAGAAGACAAGCCACAAACTTAGGAGAAAATATTTGCAAAAGACATCTGATTAAGGACTGTTATCCAAAATATGCAAAGAACTCTTAAAACTCAACAATATGAAAACAAAAAACCTGATTAAAAATTGGTCAAAGACCTCAACAGACATATAACCAAAGGAGATAAATAGCAGATAAGCATAAGAAAACTTGCTTTACATTCTAAGTCATTAGAAATTGAACATTAAAACAACAATGTGATACTGCTATGCACCTATTAAAATTAATTAATGAGAGAAAATCTTCTAAGCACCCAAAGAAAATACAGTTAATAAAGAGAAAAAAACATAAGAAACAAATTATCAGAAACTATGTAAGTGAAATAATGAACAACTTCTTAACATGCTAAAAGAAAAACTGTAGCCTAGTATTTTATATCTAGTAGTGATATCCTTCAGTGTTCTGCATGGTTCCATCTATGGGAAATTCTAGAGAAGCCCAGGCTAATCTATTGTGACAAAAAGTAGCTCCATGGTTGCCTTGCACCAGAAATGGTGGGTGGAGACCGACTGCAAATGAGGCACAAAGGAATTTTGGGGATGATGGAAATGTTTTCTATCTTGTACATGATAAATGTTGTATAGCTAAATGTATATTTGTCAAAAAATTCTTGAACTGTATACTAAAAAGAAGTGTATTTAATTAAACTTAATTATACATCAATTAAGTTGATTAAAAAATTATTTTCAACAACTGCAGTACTCATTAAATTTCAGGGGCTCTTGGCAAATCTTTGGTTGTTCCACCCTACCTAAAACTCATCCCGATGCCCTGCAGCTGAATAGAAACTTGTGAACAACCTGGTGCTGAGTCTTTGAAAACTTCCCGACAGTCACCGACTTGTCTATCAATAAGCTGCTATGTTCTCTGAAAGACTGTCCCCCAACACCCCTGAACAATTCAGATGATATCCAGAACCATCCCAGATGCAATCAGAGTTGTCTATTTCTGAAGTCTGGTTCAATTTAAACAGCCTCTATCCTACCCACCAGGAGCTGGCTCAAGTCCAATATCATCACTGAGAATAAACACAGTGTCTACACTGTTTCCATCACTGAATTATAAAGCTGTCTAAATTACATATAACAATTGATTCACTAGGCAACTCAGAAACACTTAGTAGATTATGATAATACTGGGGAAGAGACTCTTAAACTTTATGGGCATAACAATCTCCCGGGAGAGCTTGCTTAAAATGCTGACCGCCCCCCTACCCCACTTCTCCACCTGTAGAGTAGAACTGGTGTGGAGCCTGTTATCTGTATTTTAAATAAGCAACTGATTCAGGCAGGTTGAGGATCACATTTTGAGAAATACTGGTCAGAACATTCTATGTAGGCTGAAGGTAATATCTGGAAGACCCTCAGGAATACAACTGGGCTAGAGGTTCACAGAATAGTCACCAGGAAGCAGGAGCCCAAGAAAGTCCTTGAAGCTCCTTAAAGTAGGAATGGGAAAAGAGTTTAGAGGTTGTTAAAAAGAGGACTAAAAGGGGAAAGTTGTTCAAAGTGGAAAGTGCTAAAAGGAAAGGTTCAGGTGTGATTGCTAAATGCTGGTGACCAAACCTGGCTTCTCAGACCATCCTACTGCCCCTCAGTGAGTATAAGACTGGTGGGCTCTTCCTTACTGAAATGTGATATTCCACATCTTTATTGACCTTGTAATACTTAGTTATCCTCCTGTCTCTAGGACGCAGACTCGGATGGAGATTGGCGTGGAGGAAATGGATTAAAGAGTACTCTTGGGATCATCAGCTGTGGAAAGAAAAAGATGGAAGCAGGGTTGGGCAGAGAGAAACTTGGGCTGCGATGCAGATGGACTTGGCCAGTCCCTCAGGGAGTGCTGAAATAGGAACAAACCCTTTAGCATTGTCTCAAGTTGGAGCACCTCCACCTTGAACAGATGTGCTCCAGAAAAAGGAGGAGAATTTATAGACCAGGGAAGTCTTTTCAGATGATCTTCCTGGAGAAACCTCATAGCTGAGGGGCGCCCCAGCATAGCTCTCCTCCTGCTGGAAGAATAGGTATGAGGCCCAACTGGGGGTCTGGATAGTCACTACAACCATTACACCTGCCCACTCTTGTTTCACTATGCTTTTAAGAGTAAATATTAATGTTTTAGCCTAACGTTTTCACCAGAGTAAGTTCCCCAATCTTCTAGGCTATTGCTGCAGATGCTGATGTGCCTACTGACCAGATGACCTCTTGGCTTCCTGCTCCTGCCCTATTCCACCTGGCAAACTCCTACTCACCCTTCAATGATCAGTCCCAATGTGGCCTCCTCTGTGAAGGCTTTCAGTTTCCATCAGTAGACACGGGCTTTCCATTGTCTATGTTCCCACAGACCTCCAGCTTCTCAGCGAAGACCTCATCTGTGGTATTGTTCATGTCTGCATGGCTTTCTCATGACCAAAATGGAAGATCCCAGGGGAACCAGCTGGGTCACCACTTTATTTGTGTAGCCCCGGCATTCTGGCATAGGCACAGCATCAATATTGTTGAATGACAGCCATGGATATGAATGTAGCAGTGGCTCCACGATCTTGGTAGTCTGCCTCTCCCAAAGAATTCTGCGGGCCTGAGACAAGCTCATTATTTGGCACTCTGTCAGCCATTATTTTTTCACTTTTTTTATTTTGTGGGAACAGAGGGAATTTGAATTTGAAAGTGTTTGCTTTTGAAATGAATTTGAATTTGATTACTAATGTTTTCTATTGGCTGAAATAGGATCTCTAAAGACTCTAAGAAAATGTCACCCATCCTTCTGTATTTCTTGTCCTCTTTTGTGAATTTAAAAAATCAGTGTGCTTGGAGGCATATTAAAGAAAATAAAATTCAGATAATAAAATAAGTCACTTACTCTCGGTTAACAAACTATGCCATGCATTCTTTAGTTCCAGATATTTTAGCAGACTGTCATCTTGCAGCTGACTGTACACAAATAAGGAGCTGTATGTGTAAACCTGAATCATCTGGCTCTGATTTCTCATTTATCCTAATGACATGGTAGTGCTCTTTAAAGACTGGCAACCGACGCAGTGCCTGGCTAGCTCTCCTCCTCATCTGCCTGTGCTGGGCTTCAGTTTCTTGGTCTGTAAAATGAGGAAATCTCCCCAGAAAGTTTATCTCTTCCATCTCTGGCATTTTTTGATTCTGTGGTTCTTGACTGTATTGAAGTACAGAATGACTATATATAAAATGTTTTATTTGATATTTTACACACAATTTAAAATTAGACAATGTTGCCATCATAGGACATGATTTCTATTGAAAGGTAATTTGGTTTAGGACTCTTTCTCAACAGTCATTCCTGTTCTTCTGTAGGTAACCCAACTAAAAATATTACTACATTAGAATATATGAATGCATAATGATCTAACACATTTTTAGCAATAAATGTATATGCCAGATATGGGAAAAAGGAAATCAAAATTGGAAATTGGTGATGTAAGGCTGTTACTTAGAAATGAAATCATTTTCATAAGCTAAGATGAAAATTGGAACTTTTGTGTGGATCATCTCTGTGGTGTTTTGCAGATAATAGAAAAGTGGGTACTTGAGGATGGTGTTTAATCTCATTCTCTTTCTAAATTCTCACATAATGTGTTTTCTACAGTTACATATGGCTCATTTCTGGGGAACTAGAGATAACGTGGAATTTCTGAGAAGAAACGACAAGAAGCTAAGCTAAATGGCATGCACAGAAGAGAAAGCTGGAACAAAATGACGTGTCTTCGGAGACGTATGGCATCTGCAAAAACATCACACTTGCGGTTTTCCTGGTATCTGTGAAACTTGGACCAATTTAAGGTGCCATATTTGATAGATTCTGGCAGAACTGAAAGGAAACTGGGCTGGTGTTTTTTAAAGCTTTATTGCTTTCTGGAGGATAAATTTCTTCTTTTAATATTATCTATCTCCTTCTATGAGATATATTACTATACTCCCTGTTTGGGAGCCAGTAACAGTTATTTCTTTAAAAAATTTTCTTTGGCTGCCTCCTGATCTTACAATGAATCCTTTTAGGTAACAGTCTTAAAAAACAAGAGATGCAGTGCTGATACAGGATCACAGAATTTTAAAGTTGGAAAGGCCCCCAGAGGATAAAAGTGTGTAGCTGCACTGTGCTTGTTTCCTTCTGTATGTTTGGTGAACCACCCAGTCCCAGTGAGATGCAGAGAATGAGGGCTGAGTGGAGGCTGGACTACTGCATTCTCACACTCTTTTCAGCCAGCCACCTAAGCAGCATGAATGAGTCACTTCACTTGTGGCTAACTCTTGGTGAACACCTGATTAACTGAGCAAAGCAATTAATCTTCAGCTTTCTTAGCTGGAGAATGGAGTCCAATTAGAAAACTGCAAAAGCCCCTTACAGTTGGGACCATTCTATCCTTTCCTGATGTCACACCCAAAACTAAAATGATGTGTATTTCTCTCTCAATGGCCTGATTTGGTTGCCCATTGCTCTAAGAAGACTTAATATTCAAAAACCCTTGAATTTTCAAAGAATTTAGTTAGGGGACTGGGATTCATATTACAAAAGTACCCATTCCTGTACAGACATACATTTCCTTTAAATAGCTAACTATTAAATAACATTTTTACTTTATGACAATTAGATTTTCACACAATTTTTCAGGAATACAATGGGAAGCCAAATGTACCTCAAGACTCATTACCATTGAGTTCACTATGTCTCTCCTACTGTGACCTTGAATTTATAGCCTTAGCAATCTCTTGCCATAGCTTTCATATTATCCACAATTCCTCATTTACCCTTCATCCCTGTTCTTTCTTCTGAGCTACATAGCTCAGGACCATTCTCTCTTGCACTAACTGAATCCTTTTCTCAGAGCTCATCATCTTTTTCTCCTACTTTTCCTGCTTCAGCTGACTCTTGTAGTTCACCCTGGAGTTCTATAGTGTTCACTCAGAAGTTCATACTGGAATTCTATAGTGTTAAAATCAAAATAAACCCTGTTCCCTCAATCTATGTTGTGGTTGTGTTTGTTTTGAAACTCAAGCCAAGTTCCCTTCCACAATTTAACACTGAAGCTCACCCCATTCCTTGCTTCTCTCTGAGCTTCAACAGATAAAATAAATACTATCTATGGTCTATAGGTGATATTACATTATCACTGAAACAAATCAAAGTGGGAATTTTTTGAACAAGAAAAGTGGTTTTTCTCAATTGAGTATAAAAAGTTCTTTCAAGAAAGGTGCCATAAAACTCTAAGGTGTTATTATTGATTTGTTGGTCAAAAGGAAGTAATGTTCTTCATTACCTTCTCAAAATATGTGCAGGGTTCCTAAAAGAAAAAAGAGATCCATTTTCCATGTGATGTCCCAATACTTCAAAAACTTGGCCAGAAATATATCTTTTGATTCTGAATCTTTTAATGGAGTATATTCTACATTTTGCCACACAGGTTAACAACCTCAGGAGTTTTCACATCTGTGATCTTTGTGGTTTGACCTTTATATGCCTACACCACAGTGCTAATGATTTGGCCTTTTTCCTAACAGAAATCCTATTTTAAAACAGGAAGTTGATCCAATATGGAAACAAAATGCATCATTTTTTCCATGAAGAGTAGACATCTACTTCCAGAACACATTTACTTTAAGGATGAAAATCTTTGGTGTCATTCCTGGTAAGATATCTTAGCATTTTCCTGAAGTTACTAAGGCTTAATAATTTTATAAAATATTAATTCCATGTACAACAAAATTTCTCTCCAGAGAGTTCAGGTGACTTGCCTATACTGACAGTTAGCTGGTGACAGGGAAAAATGGTCTTCCTGATTTTTTGATGTAGTTTCAAAGTCGCACAAACAGACAAAACAGGAAAAATACATATTCTCATTTTCTATTTCACTTTCTATTTTTTTGGTCGTGGCTACTGTTTTAACCTAGACTAATCCTCAAGTCTGAATCCCTCACTAATTTTCATTTCTTTTCTGTTTCCCTTTCCACAGCTTCAATTTTCAAAGGGAGTTTTAAGGTATTCTTTTTCAATGATAACTTTAGGGTTTTAAAGTTACATATATTTTTAATTTACTCTATTTTTTTCAGCTTACTAAAGCCAAAATTAGCTCTCTTGAAATTCAGAATGACAGTTTTTCTGTTCTTTTGCTAAGTTTACACATAGGTAATATAATTATTCTATTTACTTCAGTACCTCTAAAAATAATTACAAATATGGTTTTAATTGTTCATGGAAATCAATTTATGCAAGCAACTTAAAATCTATTTTCATTCCCTACAATTTGCATTTTTACATTTCAGGTTTGCTTGTGCAGAAATAAGATGTAAAGTCTGATTGCTAATTGCTTAAATACATAAAGTAGTTTCAAGATGCACAGAGATACAAACAATTTTCATAGAACAAGTGAAGAGTAGAAAGAATCTGTTCTATGAATACAAGAAGGTGTGCACAACAGGGCCAGCTTTTACTGGTTCCTATTCAAAGGCCAATAATGATAGCTGATAAAAAGGTAGCATACTGCTGGTGATTCATTCTTTCCAGTCAATTCCCCCCATGATTCATGGTTATTATTTTGTTATATGTATAGGTACAAAGAAGTGAATAAGAGGATGGTATGAAATTGTATGTATTCTCTTCACCTCTTACCTTCTGAATTCAATTTCAGAATAGCTCTTGAGAGGTGAGCTTTCTGGCAAACCTGATGATGCCCTGAGCAGTAATCATTGTGCCGTTCTGATGCTTCGTTCCATCTTTCAAGCTTAGACTCACAGAAAATAAATAAGGCGGAAGGTCCCCTAAAAATATTATCCAATCACTCTTGCTCATTGTATAGATGGGGAAGGTAAGGCTCAGAGAGACTAAAGACATGCCCAATGTCACGCAACTAGTTAGCAACAAAAAGAAGAGAACCCAGGTGTTTGTATCCTAGACCAGTGCTTCCTCCCCCAATTCTCCTCCAAGACTTAATCATGACTTCTTTCTCAGTTGTATCTTTTATATAGGTGATCAAGGCTTGCTATGTTCTAATATGACAACCTAGCAGATGGTTGCAGCAAGAGAGCATGGTAAGGGTCAGAAATTTAAAGAGGCAGCACCCTGATATAGGGCCAAGAGCAATGAGCTATGTCTCTGAAGTTCAGGATTCTTTCTATTCATCAGTCACCATGATCAAGTACTTCAGCCTAGCTGAGCCTGAGTGTCCTCAGCTATAGATTAGAAAGATGAGAGGAAGATCAGTGAAGTAGTGTAGGTGGAAGCAGCTGCTACATAATGGTACTCAATAATAATTGTCCAATATAAATTGATTGGATAATTCAGCACCCAAGTAAATGGCAACATGGAGCTCATTGAAATCACTTGAAACCAAATTCCTTCTTTGGAAAAATTATTCCAATGTACCCATTCTGTCAGGAAATATAGAGTTCTACTAGGTGCCAGACAGGCATTATGCTAGGCACAAGGGATAAAATAGTAATGCAAAGACATGGTCTGAATTATCAGATTAAAGATGGCAGAATAGTAAGACAAGACAGAAACCTTCTCCCAAAAACACATAAAAGGAAAATACAGCAAATGCAGCTAGACCTGAAAATGACCTGAAGTCTGCAGAATAGACCCCCTACAACTGAGGAAGAAGAAAGGACCACACAGAAAAGGGTGAAGTGGAAAGCCAAGATTGAGTGGGACCCAAGTGAGGCCCCCACACCAGACTATAGGCAGGAGAAAGAGGAATGGAGCAGGGAGAGGGTAGGGGCTCAGGAGTGCTGCACACGTGGCCCTGGAGATCTGCTCTGGGAGCATGAGCCTACATTACACTGGGCTCTGGTCATTATTGGGGATGGACATACGTGGCAGGCGGAACTCTCTGGAAGGCTGAGACTCCAGCCAGTGTGGAGGACAGGCACACTCCACCAGTCCTGAGACCCAAAGCAGAGGCAGCAGTTTGAAAGACTTGCCAGCAGTGAGACAGGTACCAGAGGGGTGAGGGTTGAACAGAACTCTCTTCTCAGGAGAAAGAGCAGGTGGAAGATACCTCCCAAGCCCTTCCTTGGCCCAGCAGATCGGAAACTCTCAGGATCTCCAGACACTCCATCCCCCTTGCTGGTAACACAGCCCTGAGGCACCTCCCTGCATGCTCTGCAAGGAACCAACCCACTTGGCCCAGCAGCGGCATCTGATTTTGCTGCCTGGCAGGCAGAGGGAGACTCTCCCAGCTTTCTTGGCTCCATTTCAGCCCAACCAGAGAGATGCCTGAAGGAGCCAATCCCAGTAATTTCCTCCTCCCAGTGGTGTCCAAACCCAGTGCTGTGCGTCTGGAGAGGCACATCAGTCTGCCCACCACATTAACCCTGCAGCCCCGCCATTGCTACAGTCCAGGCAGAGGGCAGCCCTGCCCACAGTGAGCTCAGCAGACATTCTTGAGCTGATCACAAAGGCAGCAGCTCAAGCAAACTGCACACCTAGACTGAGAGACCACTACAGAAGCCAGACAGGAAGACACCCCATCCACAGCACACCAACAACTGGGAACCCCACAAAATAGGACCAGGCACTAGAGATTAAAGAATCTTGAGCTTCTGGGCACCATAGCACACCTTCTTCATAAAGCTATTACTCTTTAGACCAGAAAGCATAGCAGAGACATCTAATGCAAAGGAAGAAACAGAATCCTTGATGAAATGAGCAGGCAGAGGAATTTGATCCAGTCAAAACTACAGAATCCCAGAAACAGGGCTAAATGAAACAGAGATAACCAATCTTTATAAAAATTTCAAAATACAAGTCATAAACATACTCATGGATTTACAGAAAAGTATTCAAGATCTCAGGGAGGACTTACAAAGAGATAGAAAATCTGAAAAAGAGCCACTTAGAGCAAAGAATACAGTATCTGAAATGAAAAAAATGGAGGGATTTAAAAGTAGATTAGGTCATGTAGAGGAGATGGTAAATGGAATGAAAACTAGAGAACAGGAAAACAAAGAAGCTGAGGAACAGAGGGAAAGAGGATCTCTAGAAATGAAAGAATGGTAAGAGGGCTATGTGACCCATCCAAACAAAACAATATTCACATAATAGGGGTATCAGAAGGAGAAGAGAAAGACAAAGGGTTAGAAAGTCTCTTTCAGGAAATAATTGTTGAAATCTTCTCCAGTTTGGGGAAGGAAATAGACACTCAGGTCATGGAAGTACAGAGATCCCCTAACAAAAGGAACCTCAGGAAGACAACACCAAGACATACAATAATTTAAATGGCAAAGATCAAGGATAAGGAGAGAGTGTTGAAAGTAGCCAGAGAGAGGAAAAAGATTACTTATAAAGGAAATCCCATTGGGCTATCAGCAGACTTTTCAACAGAAACTCTCCAGGCCAGAAGGGAGTGGCATGATATATTTAATATACTGAAACAGAATGACATCCAACCAAGAATCCTCTATCTGGCTAGATTATCATTTAAATTTGAAGCAGGGATTAAACAATTTCCAGATAAACAAACATTGAAGGAATTTGCCACCTTGCCACCACTAAGCCAGCCTTACAGGATATGTTAAAGGGACTGCTGTAGATGGAAATGACCCTAATGCTAAATAGTTTTCACCAGTGAAAATAGAGCCACAGTAAAGGTAGTAGACCAGTTAATTACCAAGCATGTATGAAATTAAAACAAAACAAAAGAAGCAAAACCAACTATACATAAAATCTGGAATACACAAAAAGTACAGATTATGACATCTTATATATAAAATGTAGAGGAGGAAGAAGAAGGAAAAAAATACCTTGAAATTGTGTCTGAAATAGAGTAATCAGCAATTTAAGATAGACTATTATATAGTAAAGAAACTATCCTTGAACCTTTGGTAACCATAAAACTAAAGCCTACAGTGAATACACACACACAAAAATAAATAAATTTTAAAAAGAGAGATAAATCCAATTACAACACTAAAGAAAACCATCAATAACAAGAGAAAAATATAAGAGGGGAAGAAAGGAACAGAGAAGAGATATAAAAAAAACAGCAGAAAACAATTAATAAAATGGCAATAAATACATATCTATCAATAATCACCTTAAATGTAAAGGGACTGAATGCACCAATCAAAAGACATAGAGTGGAAGAATGGATAAGGAAACAAGGCCCATCTATATGCTGCCTACAAGAGACTCATTTCAGACCCAAAGACATACACAGATTAAATGTGAAGGGATGGGAAATATATTACATGCAAATAATAGGGAGAAAAAAAGGAGTAGCAGCACTTATATCAGACAAAATTGATTTCAAAACAAAGAAAGTAACAAGAGACAAAGAAGGACATTACATAATGATAAAGGGGTCAGTCCAACAAGAGGATATAACTATTATAAATATCTACGCACCCAACATAGGAGCACCTAAGTATGTAAAACAAATACTAAAGGAATTAAAGGAGGAAACAGATTGCAACACATTCATTTTAGGAGACTTTAACATACTACTCACATCAATAGACAGATCAACCAGACAGAAAATAAATAAGGAAACAGAAGCACTGAACAATACATTAGATCAAATGGACTTAACAGATATTTACAAAACACTCCGCCCAAAAGCAGCAGGATAAACATTCTTCTCAAGGGTACATGAAACGTACTCCAGAATAGATCACATACTAAGGCCACAAGAAGAACCTCAGTAAATTCAAAAAGATTGAAATCGTTTCAAGCAGCTCCTTAAACCACAAAGGTATGAAACTAGAAATAAATTACACACACAAAAAACAAAAATGCCTACAAAGATATGGAGGCTAGACAACCTGCTTCTAAATAATGAATGGATCAATGAACAAGTTAAAATAGAGATCAAGCAATACATGGAGACAAATGAAAACAAACAACAACAGCCCAAATCTGTGAGACACTGCAAAAGCAGTTATAAGGGGAAAGTACATAGCAATATAGGCTTACCTCAAGAAAAAAGAACAATCCCAAATAAAGTCTGAAATCACAATTAAAGCAACCATAAAAAGAAGAACAAATGAAACCCAAAGTCAGTAGGAGGAGAGACATAATAAAGATCAGGGCAGAAATAAATAAAATAGAGAATAAAACAATAGAAAAAAAAACAATGAAACAAGGAGCTGGTTCTTTGAGAAAATAAACAAGAGATAAACCCCTAGCCAGACTTATGAAGAAAAAAAAAAGAGTGTGTACACACATATTCAGAATCAGAAATCAAGAAGTAATAATCAAAACAGATACTGCATAAATACAAAGAATTATTAAAGAAACTATGAAAAATTGTATGTCAATAAATTGGACAACATAGAAGAAATGGACAACTTCCTAGAAAAATGCAACCTTCCCAGACTGACCCATGAAGAAACAGAAAATCTGAACAGACAGACCAATTACCCACAATGAAATCAAACTGGTAAACAAAAACTCCCCCAAAACAAAACTCCAGGTACAGACAGCTTCACAGCCAAATTCTACCAAACATTTAAAGATGAGCTAGTACCCATTCTTCTTAAAGCATGCCAAAAAGCAGAAGAGGAGGGAATACTTCCAAACTCATTCTATGATGCCAGAATCACTCTAATACCAAAGCTAGACAAAGACCACAAAAAAAGAAAATCACAGACTTATATCCCTGATGAACACAGATGCAAAAATCCTCAACAAAATATTATCAAACTGAATTAAAAAAATACATCAAAAAGATCATCCATCATGATGAAGTGGGATTTATTCCAGGGATGCAAGAATGGTACAATATTTATAAATCCATCAATATCATACACCACATTCACAAAAAGAAAGATAAAAACCACATGATTATCTCAATAGGTGCTGAAAAGCATTTGACAAAATTCAACATCCCCTCATGATAAAAACTCTCAATAAAATGGGTGTTGGGGCCATATACAACAAACCCACAGCCAACATCACACTTAACAGCCAAAAGCTAAAAGCTTTTCTTCTAAGATTGGGAACAAGAAAAGATGCCCACTTTCACCACTTTTATTCAACACAGTCCTGGAGGTCCTAGCCATGGCAATCTGACAATGCAAAGAGATAAAATGCATCCAAATTGGTAAGGAAGAAGTTAAACTGTCCCTGTTTGCAGATGACATGATATTGTACATAAAAAACCCTAAAGAATCTACCAAAAAACTATTAGAACTAATAACTGGATTCCACAAAGTTGTAGGATACAAAATTAACACACAGAAATCGGTTGCATTCCTATATACTAACAATGAACTAGCAGAAAGAGAAATCAGGAAAACAACTCCATTTACAATTGCCTCCAAAAGAATAAAATACCTAGGAATAAATCTAACCAAGGAGGTGAAAGACCGATACCCTGAAAACTACAAGACACTCATGAGATAAATCAAAGAAGACACCAAAAAGTGGAGATCTATCCCTTGCTTGTGGATACAAAGAATTAATATTGTCAAAATGGCCATCCTGCCTAAAGCAATTTACAGATTCAATGCAATCCCTATCAAAATACCAACAGCATTCTTCAGTGAACTGGAACAAATAGTTCTAAAATTCATTTGGAACCACAAAAGACCCCAAATAGCCAAGACAATTCTGAGAAAGAAAAACAAAGCTGGGTGGATTATACTCCCTGACTTCAAGTTCTACTACAAAGCTACAGTAATCAAAATAGTTTGGTATTGGCACAAGAACAGACCCATAGACCAGTGGAACAGAATAGAGAGCCCAGATATAAGCCCAAACATCTAAGGTCAGTTAATATATGATAAAGGAGCCATGAATATACAATTAGGAAAAGACAGCCTTTCAACAACTGGTGTTGGCAAAACTGTACAGCTAAATGTAAGAGAATGAAACTGGATTATTGTCTAACTCCATACACAAAAGTAAACTTGAAATGGATCAAAGACCTGAATGTAAGTCATGAAACCACAACACTCTTAGAAGAAAACATAGGCAAAAATCTCTTGAATATAAACACAGCAACTTTTTCCTGAACACATCTCCCCAGTCAAGGGAAACAAAATAGAAAATGAACAAGTGGGACTCCATGAAACTAAAAAGTTTCTTTACAGCAAAGGACACCATCAGCAGAACAAAAAGGTATCCTACAGTATGGGAGAATATATTCATAAATGACTCATCTGATAAGGAGTTAACATCCAAAATATACAAAAAGCTCATACATCTCAACACCCAAAAAACAAATAACCCAATCAAAAAATGGGTGGAGGACCTAAACAGACACTTCTCCAAAGAAGAAATTCAGATGGCCAACAGGCACATGAAAAGATGCTCCATATTGCTAATCATCATGGAAATACAAATTAAAACCACAGTAAGATATTACCTCACACCAGTTAGAATGGCCACTATCCAAAAGACAAGAAATAACAAATGCTGGTGAGGTTGTGGAGAAATAGGAACCCTTCAACACTGTCGGTGGGACTGCAAATTGGTGTAACCACTGTGGAAAGCAGTGTGGATATTCTTCAAAAAACTCAAAATAGAAATACCATTTGACCCAGTAATTCCACTCCTAGGAATTTACCTGAAAACATAATCCCTGATTTGAAAAGATATATATGCACGCTTATGTTTATTGCCACACTGTTTGCAATAGCCAAGATATGGAAACAACCTAAGTGTCTGTCAATAGATGAAATGATAAAGAAGATGTGGTACATATACACAGTGGAATATTATTCAGCCATAGAAAAGAAATAAATCCTGCCATTTCAGACAATATGGATAGACCTAGATAGAGGGTATTATGCTCAGTTAAATAAGCTAGGTGGAGAAAGACAAATACCATATAATTTCACTTTACAGAAGGAACAAAACAGTATTAGGGTCATAAACACTGAGAAGTGACTAGTGGTTACCAAGGGGGAGGGGAGTGGGCAAGCTGTGGGGGGTGGGAGGGGATTGTTGAACCATTGTTATGTACATTTGCTAAAATGAAAAAATTAAATTAAAAAAAAATAAGACATGGTCTCTACTCTCAGCAATTTTACAGACCAACAGAGGAGACAGGGAAGTGGACAGCCAATGACCTGCTATGACCACACAGCACAACAGAGGAGGGGACCTTCACTTAGGCCAAGGACACTTGAGAAGTCTTCCCAGAGTAAGACACTTGTAAGCCAAGACCTGACAAATTAGTAGAAGTTTACCCAGTTAGAGAAGAATAGATGGAGGAAGAAACATAAAGAAAATTCTCTTTTCCTGGAAGAAAAAATACAACATGAAGTCCTAGAGGTGAGAGTTTAGTGCTCAGAGAAAATGAAAGAAACTAGTTATGCTCTGGTAACAGTCTGAGGCTTGAAGCTGCACAAAAGGCAGGGACCAGTTTGCACCAGTCCGATAGGCCAGTTCAGTGTATTTATCCTAGGAACATGAGAAAACTGAAAAATTTTAATTAACAAAGTGAGACAATCACATACATGGCTTTCTCAGTGAGGAATCAGATTTCTTTTTTTTTAATTGAGGGTTTTTTTCAGCAGCATGAAACATATCTATGTATGTTCATTTCAGTAATTCATTCTCTTTCACCCAGAATCCATGTGTACCATTTTAACTGTCCCCAGTGGACCCTCATCTTCAAAAAAAACTGCATGGGCAAATTGATTAATTTTACTCAAATGACAGCAGGGTCCACAATCACAAGTGAACAGTCAGGATGAAAATATACTTATGGAATAAATACATGCACTGCAAAATTGCAGTTAAAATGTCTAGCGTTTAATCTAGAAGAAAAGATAAGAATGATTGGGATAAGAAACTAGAGTAAATAAACGAAAGGAAACATGAAAATATACTCTCAACTGTGAGCCTACTGAAATCACCACACCCAGCCTGTTTGTACATGTGGGCAGCTCCGGAAAGCTGGAGCACCATGAAGTAACTTTGCCAAATAAACCGGGTCAGGCCAAGCAAGCTGGGGCCTCCGTGGAAAGATACACTTGCTTTTACCAGAAGTGATGCCATGACCAGCAAACTTTTCCTGAACCTCAGCCTAGAGTTTGCATTTAAGGACTGGGGTTCTGGGCCCAGGGCTGGTGAGGCAAAGCCCATCTTCTATTAATTTGGGGGCCAGGAAGAGCACCATGTTTCTACATTAGAAACCTTCTTGTGAATGGGAGACTCTCACTGTCAAGGGGATCCTAAATTCTGTGGGTTTTGTTTGTCATAAAATTCATGAGCTATGTTCTAGCCAGCTTTATTTGAAAGTCTTCAATGCACTTAGGAACCATAAAGCAAATAGAAACAGCAATCATTTGTACTTATAGAGTATTTTTTTCTTCTAAAAGCTCAAAGCTTCAGAATTCAAGCACAATGTTCTTTGAGAAAAGCACTTCCCTCAAGCTGAAGATTTTACTTCATCAAAGAAAGGGATTTATGGACCACAAACAAGGGGGATGGAAGCAGATGTAGGAGAAACAGTTGAACATCAAGAGGCCTTTGGGTTGGAAATGTGAAAAACAAAACAAAATGAGGCCTTCAGGGTTAGACATGTGACAAGCGTCTAGGAGGTGGGAATAAGGAATGTAAGCAAGGCTCTCTGCAATTTCTGCTAAGTTCTAACTTCTAGCACTTAGTTGTTTAATTGCATACATAATTTCACTTTTAAAACATGATGTATAAAGTTTATTGCCCCCAAATTTGGAAAAACAGATAAACAAAAATGAGAGAAAATAATTCTGGCACTGAATTATAATCACTGTTAATGCTTTTTTATCTATCTTTCCAAATTTCTGTTGCTCTTATTCTCTCACTTTCTCTTCATATATAAGTATACACATGTGTTCTCTTTTTTATAATATACATTTAAATATTTGGATATGTAAAACATAGGATCATATCACATATACCATTTCAGAATCTTCTTATTCTTGACAATTATGACAACATCAGCCCCTGGTATATAAACTCCATGAGGCTAGAGATGCCGGCTCCTTGCTGCTCCCTTAGCATCTAGAACAGTACCTTTATGTGGGTATTCAATAAACATCGAAAGACTGAATGGACAATGAGTAAATATTGTTCCAGACAAGTATATGTATTTATACATACAGCATATTAATATATAATAGACATAATGAAGCATACACATAACCATTAACATCCTGCATGCCATCTGCATGCACTAATGAATGTCTACCCCCACTCAAAAGCTACTCCTCTATCAAACCCATCTCAGCCTCCCTGTGACTCTTTCCTCCCAGCTCTTCCTCCTCTACCTACCATGGAGTAGTCTTTACCTCTTTTTGGCACTTAGCACTTTCCATTTCATTTTATAGATATTTCATCATGTTATAGGAACATGTATGGTAAAAACACCATGTTTCTCCATCTCAACATAGAGCAGCTTCAGTATGGCATCTATGTCTAGTAAAAGTATATTTTTATACCAACAATAGCAAAATAATGCATCGTTTCATGTGTGTCAGGGACTATACTAAGTGTATGTGCATTAGATGATTTAATATTCCTAATAATTGCATAAATTAGGTATATTATTTTGCTAGGGCTACCATAACAAAATACTACAGACTGGGTGACTTAAACAGCAGAAACTTACTTTCTCACACATTTGGCTGGAAGTCCAAGATGAAGCTGCTGGCAGGGTTGGAGGCCTCCAGGGCCATTCTCCTTGGCTTGCAGATGGCCACTTTCTTCCTGCTTCCTCACATGGCCGTTTCTCTGAGCACTCCTGGAGTCTCTATGACACCAATCATAGTAGATTAAGCCACCACCCCAATGGCCTCATTTAGGCTGAATTACCTCTTTAAAGACATTATCCCAAATATGAGGTCCTGGGGGTTGGGTCTTCAACATATGAATTTGGGGGGCATAATTCAGCTCATATTATGATTATTTTCAATTTACAAATGAGTTATAAGTCTCAGACAGGAAAAGTGACTTGCCCAAGTAAGAGATGAGCCTCTCACTCAAGCCCATCTGATTCCAGAATCTGCTTGTTCTCTGGAGCCACGTCCCCCCTGCATCCTCACTTCTCACCGTCTGCTCCCAGATCATTTGCAGCAGTGCCTCAAGTACATGGTAGATACTCAGATAATCCTTGTTGAATGAATAGATTAAACATGCATAAGAAGCATGAGTGGGTTAATGATGAAAAGCTAAGTCCTTAAGGTTGGAATGTCCAAGTGGCTTGGTTGGGGAGCTGAGCGGAAAGTGAAAGGGCAGATATAGGGACACAGTCCAAAGTGGCCCATCTAATCTTCTATTCAACAGCCATGAGATGTGAGCATAATGAGCCTTTCTCTGGACAAAAATAAAGGCAAAATTAAAGGCATTAGAGTGTGGAACATCTCTCACATGATTTGTCCATGAGCCTCTTGAGAGGCTAGCAGTCCACAGAACACAGAGGGGACATTGCCTATCTCCAGAATAATCCATAGGAAGCCCTTCTACAGTCCAGTCTTGGCCTCCCTATTCATCCCACCTCCTACCACTCTTTTCTGTTATGTGCCCCACCTGCTCCTCAGGTTTCAACACAATACTGCTTCTCAGAACTTTCCAAACACATCAGGCATATTCATGCCACTGGGCCTTTGTGCATGCTGATTCTCTGCCTGGAATACACTTCTCACTTTCTCACCTGGTGAATTCTTCTTTGCTGATCTTTCCAGACACACCCAGAGATTACTTCTTATGTGCAAGCTTCTCCAGAAACCCCCTTCTTGTGATGAAATACACATAGCATAAAACTCACCTTCTTAACCATTTTTAAGTGTATAGTTCAATAGTGTAAAGTAATAGACAAATATCCCTTCAAGACCTTGCTTTCAATTCTTTTGGGTACATTTGATGATTCTATATTGAGCATACAGAAATTTCAAATTTTTCCTTTATGGTTGGGAATGTACTGAATGACAACCTAATCTTTCTCTTGTTAGCTATTACCAAAAGCATAAAACCAGCAACATTGTTCCAATGTTTAATAACCTGGCACAGAAACCAACTTTGGCCAGTCTAAGCCAATGAGGAGATTATCGGAAGGGTTGGAGGGTGTCTGTGGTACCCAAAGAAGACTTCACACAAAGTTAGGTACTACTGGGCTGTAGGAACCAGCAGACCCAGAGCTCCAAGTGGCTCTCAGGACCCTCCATCTCAGTGTCTCTGCTCTCTCCTTTCTGCATGCCTGCTCCATTTTTTTTCTCATTGTATGCTAGCTCCACCTGGAAGAAAAATGATATCCAATTCCCCTTACTTTCATATCTGTGGCTCCTAGAAAGAGACTATAAAGAGGTTGGCCTAAACTCCCATGCAAAGGAAGAGTATTTTTGTTAAATTCCCATCCCACTGATGAAGTATGCCAAGGAAGACATGCCAGATTGAGGGAAATTGCTGCTCCCAGTGCAATGAAGTGGATGTGTGTGTTGGAGAAGGGCAGGCAGTTACCAAAATGGTATAGATACAGAATGATACTAAGCCTGTTAACACCTTAGTAGACGGGCTGCAGAGTGAAAGATAATGGGATGAGAGAGTGTACAACCCCTCCTCCCTAATGGAGGCTGTCATGGAGTTAGGGTGAAGGTTGTGTAGGGAGCAGTGAGCTCTGGAGAAATACTTAAATCAAAATTCTGTCTCACCAACCAAATGAATCCACAGATAATGAGGCAAGAAAAAGAGATCTCTTCTGGCCCTGAGATCTCTTTAGACAAGTTTTTGTGTCATAGGGCACAAGAGATGAGTGAAAGAAAAGAAAATGATAGGGTTTCTCCTATATCAAGCAAGTCCAGAGGCCAAGATTAACAGGAAATAATAACACTCAGAGAGATCCTGGACTGTAACATTTCCAGGAGAGAATGCCCAAGCTTAGGTGTCTCCAAGGTATCTTATTAAAGAATTTAGGTGGAGAAATGCAGTTGGCCACAGGAAGCAGAAAAAAGAATATGAAACTATTTCTAAGAAATCAGAGCTAAACTCCACATTGCCTGTGGCCTGTCTCTGATAAAATGTTTCTCCAGTTTGTTCATCGATTCTGAATGTTAAGTAAGTCTTCCTAGCAGAGGTTCCAGGTGGTGGAGCAATGAATCTCAGATGGCAAATGAAAAATGAGGGCTGCAAAGTTCAGGGAATAATAGAAAATTAAATCTTAACTGAGCTGCTGTAAATACCACAGCCAGAAAACAGCGTGCATCAGCAAACTGTGCTGGCAGTGAGGGTAATGAATTTCTCCACCTCATACAAAATTATCAGTGGTGCATAACAGGGTATTCTGAGATTTGAGGGCAAGGAAGTGGTGATGAGGAGAGTGAGAAAGGAAAACAAGTAGTGTCTATAAATTAAAATATATTTTCAGTAAAAGACATTTTAGTAAAAATATCTTTTTCAGCCAAAGCCAACAGCCCGGTTCAAATGACCCTTTTGCAGTAACTCCCCTAATGCAAACTTCCTTAGGCCATTAGCTGTAGTTCTTTCATGGCACTCATCATTTCAGGGTATGTATAGTTATTTGTGGACATGTCTTATTTCTGCAATGAGATTATAAACCCCTAGAAGATGAGAGAGATGACTTGTTTCCTTTGTTCATCTTTGTATGCCTCACAATATCCAGCGTAAGTAATATTTATGCACTGCCTCCAACATGCCATGCACTCCTTCCTCTGGGCTACACTGCCCTCTTGGCAAACAGCAATCAAATTTTCCAGTAGTCACACTGATAACACTAATAACAGCTAATCTCATCAAGGACTTCTCTGAGCCAGGTCCTGGGTAGGTGCTTTACATGTATTATTACAATGAATCCTCACCACAGTCCAGGTGTTTGGTAGTATTAGTATTCCTGTTTGATAGATAACTGAGGCATAGAAAGATTAATAAAACCATGTAAGTCTTATACCTATGGTAAGTGTGTGCTCCCAATCATTATCTTACATTGATTTTAAAATATAAAACTACACACACACATACACACATACACACACACACACAAGCCAGGGGAGATATTTTGAGCAACTACTTTGCACCAGGCTCTATGAATTTTCTAATTTAATCTTCATTACAACCCTCAGGACAATGTAGGTATTCAATAAGTTGTGGAATTAATGAACAACTGAAGATAAAAATAGAGCTACAGCTATCACCAATTGCTAAAGTAAGAAAAATATGGAAACTGGTTTTGCATTGGCAACACCAGGGGTCCCAAGCTATGGAGGGTCAGAAAAAAATGAATAAGGATTGGAAACATATGAGCAACTCAGACAATAGAAATAAGAAAAGATTTTAGTTTGAAAAATGAATGTAGCATAAGATCAATAATGACCCACTCAGTATGAAACAGGTCCCCTTTGTCACAATAGCACCTTGAATCAACAGGGCCAGAAAATCAGCATTTACAAATAAGACAAACAGAAGCCTCCAACTTAGTTTCAATTTTATATAAAAAATACAGCCCTCCCAAACTGATGACACAGCTTCTCTAGGCTACATCTAGATGGACTGGATTATGGTACGATAGCCTTGGAAGAGTAGAGAGCTTTAGACAAAAAAATAAAAACACCTTGGTTCTACTTGTGGCTTTTACCTGCTTTCTTCGTCATTTGTGCTACCTACCAAAAGTTTCTCAGCTACCCTTGAGGTCAGGCATGGCCGTCTAACTTGCTCTGGCCAGTGAAGTATGACGAGCAGTGATGTGTCCCTTTCCGGCAGAAGCTTTAGAATCGGAGCACAGTTGGCAATGCTCTCTCTTCTCCCGTCAGAATGATAGGTGATGTTCTAGGAGCCATTTTTCTGTCACCCTGGATGCCTAAGTACAAATGATGTGAGGCAGAGCGCAGAGCTAACACACAGTGGAAACAACCTGAGTGAGAAATAAATGGGTTGTTGTAAGCCACTAAAATGTTATTGTTTGTTACTGCAGCATAATTTACTGAACTTCACTGATACACCAACTAATGAGTTGTGTGACCTTGGGTCAATCTTACCTGCCTGTGTATCAGCTTCCTTACCTGTAAATCTGATGGATTAGCCTAAAATAGGAAGGTTTAATCTGGAGGCCCATGAGCTGGTTTCAAGATGAGAATGAACCCCCAAAATTAAAGGTAATATTTTGTGTGCATTCATATGTATGTGTGTGTGTGTGTGTGCGTGTGTGAAAGAGAGAGACAGAGAGGGAATTCACATTTTTAAAATTTTAAGTGGGTTTATGTTATTCAAAATGAGGTTAAGAACCTGGGCAACCCCAAAGGCCATTTCTTGCTCTAATGTGCTTTGTAGCATCTAGAGTAGGAAAAAAAAATAGCTAATTAGGTTCTTCTCTGATCTGGTATTTCAGGACTTGCCTTGAGTCAGATTTTATTAAGGTTGTTTTCAAATAATTAAGTTTAAGAGTTCTGCTAATACGATTGCAAGTATAAAAATCTCAGGAGGTATTCCTGAGTCAAAAGAGGGGATTCAGAGCAATTCTTTTTAAACCAAAGATGGAAACTTTGTTCAAAAACTGGAAATGAGGTCCTGGATCATATATGGTGGATAGGACAGAGTGGGACCTAATTCTAGAGGGAAGAAGAAAGTCACTTTTCCAAAAATACAACTCTACCCAGGATTTAATGCCTGAAAGGCCAGAGTATAATACTCAGTGGAAGGCAATGAGCTCTCTTAAATATGAAGATGGTTGGGTACAGTAAGGTAGTAGAGAGAATCTGAGTCTTATAGATGTACAACCTGGGTTCAACATGCTGTTTCTTGGGCTATTTTTCTCATCTATAAAAAAGTACAATAATACTCAGCTGTTAACAGGGAGAGTCCCAGCAGCATGTAGATAAAGATAATATAGTCAGAGTAACTGAAGAGGTTTTAGTGAGGGATGTTATACAAAGGTCAGTTCAGGGTTCAAAGAAGCTGAGAAGCACTCTGAAGAACTCTGGGAGGTTAAAGCAGGGAGCCCTTTATCACTCCCATATCTGAAGGGACAAGGAGAACAAACCATAAAAAGGAGAGATCACTAGCTGTAGCTCTAGGAAAGGGCTGCCTTCCAACAGAAATACAGACACTGTTAATCCTGGCCCAGGAGGAAATCCTTGTTCTGCCTCACCTCTCGCCCTCGTACATCCCACAGGTACCTCCCACTGGCCAAGCCCAAGAAGAAACTGATGGGCAAGGAAGCCCATTGATATGGTCCATACAAAGTCAGTTTCCCAGGGGTGGAGAGGATGGAAGAGGTAAAGGATATGGAGGGAAAAAGGAGCATTTCAGACCTTAGGGTCACTGTAAAGATTCAGAGATGACATTTAGAATCATATGAAGTGTTATACATGTAGTAGCTTTTGGTTATTCTTTTTATGAATGAGTACCTTACATCCTCTGCTAAAACAGATTTTGATAGGGCTGAGTGGGGAGAGAGTCCTTAGCCCCTGAGAGAGCAGGGAGAGAGCACATGGACAGATATCCAGGCCTCAGAATGAAGCCACTGTGCCGAGGGAGGTGGGTTGGGGGTTGGAGAGATATTTTTGAATGCTTTAACTCGGGATGAACCAGAATATTATTATGCTGCAGAGACAGAGCACCTGTCACTCATCTGCTATTCCAACTCTGGCCATATGGGGAGAGCTCTGCTACTGCACGGTGCTGTATTTCCCACAGGCTTCCACTGAACCTATCTTAGGCTCAGCCATGTCATATCACTGTTGGTCAAAGCCCATCTCTGCCGCTTCTGACCAACATCTTGAC
Organism: Smutsia gigantea; assembly: GCA_032199065.1. Classification (NCBI taxonomy): domain Eukaryota; kingdom Metazoa; phylum Chordata; class Mammalia; order Pholidota; family Manidae; genus Smutsia; species Smutsia gigantea. Next base: position 113,174 of record JAVSCE010001213.1, read on the forward strand.
AGGCACGGTGATGAATTCTAGTTCCTCCCTAATCTGAGTCTGACTTTTTTCCGTCTTGTTTGTTACCCACTGTTCCCTTTCACCTACTCTGCAGGATGATTTTGGAGAGAATGCATTTGTGCGCATTATCATGAATCCTCTTAACATATCACTAAGGTTAAGTATTGTTTTCCCATGTTAGAGATGAAGGAATGAATGCTCAGATAAGAGACAAGAGCTCTTATGCTGCAGAACAGGAATTCAAACCCAGATCTCTTTAACTTCAGGGCCCATATTCCTGCCCTATCCCATTAGGCCCAGTTTCTGATCCCAGTTCTGATTTTAATTCGTGTTCTTGGATAAGTGACTCAAATCTCTGGGCTCCTCCCTGAGTATGCACATAACCGAATCTTCCCAAGTTTGCTGGGACAAGGTGGAAAGGGAATAGATGAGAGGATTCAGTGACATGACAGAATGGTTTCTGATAACTGTGAAACTAAGTAGCTGTCTGTATTCTTTTTGCATTTTGCCATGGCTACTTTTTAAAATGAGACATAAACATTCTATCTTTTGTTTGGAACTGGAAATTCTCCTACCCACTCACAGCCAATGAAAAGCCCCAGAAGGAGGCATTGCTAGCTAGCTACCTTATCTCTCTGTGCATTTATGTATTTCTTTCTACATTTGCTCTCCAAGGCTTAGTTAGAAGGTCTCAGTGGCAGTTCCTCTTTTCAAACTATTCCACAAATATCTCCTGTACTGATACTAAGTTGTAAGAATCACCACCATCACTAATCCAGGATATTTATTGCTAGTTTAACCATCCTAAGCTCTAACGTCACCAGAAACTTAGACTAACGGGTTTCTTTGCTCTGTTTCCTGGATCCCAAGTGTGTTTAGGTGGCTAGCATCAACCAGGATAGGAAAGGGAGTTTTAGTGACCCAGGAGCCGAGTTGAACCAGAGAACTGGCCCTTTCTAGAACAAAATCTTAAATCAAGCAAACATGCAGCAGAGGTTTCCCCCACTCCCTAAGTATTGGTTTTTTGTCTCAGAGAAAGTAATTGGATTTCTGTACTGAGCTCTGTGATCTACTGCTGCCAGCTGTATGGCCATAATACTATTAACTCCTTGCAGGAGTTTTACTTCTGCAGAAGGAAGAAGTAAAACAAAGAGACACAGCCCTTAAGGCCAAGAAAACATTTTTTAAGTGGTGTGATGTAAAGTCCACTGACAGGGTATCCATCTCAACTGGCTTGAGATTATGGCCAACATTGGAGGATGAAAGCCAGAGAACTTGGAACACAGCATATTTCTGCCTTCAAGCACAACCCCGTACATTACCCAGCATTTGCAGGAAAAGAGTCCAGAATTCCAGTCAGAGCTGTGTCCTCCTCTCCTTTTGACTCTTGGCTTTCACATCTGTCTCAAGAGGTCATTACCCACCAAATGAGAGATGAAGCCAATCTCTCCACTTCCTCTGCTTCCATTTGCTCTCTACCTAATGGGGCTCTAAATGTTCATGAAATCTTCTGGGTCAATGTGAATCATGCCTACTGCAAAAAAAGAAGGGGTGGGAAAAATGCAAAGGCAGATGCAACACAGCCTCTGCCCCTAGAAGCCTCCAACAGAGCATTGTGAATTCATTAATAAAAAAGGTTATAGGGAAGTGGAAAACACTGATTGATAAATAGGGGTGAACTGAATGTATCCCTGTCTATGCAACAGGGACCCTCACCAGGCATCTCATTGCAGCTATTTGTAAATTTCTTACATATGGAGACACAGTTCAACAAAAATGAACTCTTTCTGTTTAATGATTTTTAAGACTCAGTTAGATTTCAGACTGATGAGAAAACTTCCAAGGGTGTGACTAGTTACGGTATCACTCTAAATGTTTTGGAGTCTCCCCAGCATTACCTACGCTATACACACTGGAGCTCATGGATGCTGGTACTTCTCCCTTTAATGGGACGAATCCCATACAGGCAATAAACCAAAGTCCAACAGCTAAAGTTTAAGGAGTATCTTTGAGTGTCTCCCGTTCTTATTATCCAAACTTTGATGCATAATCCTTCAAATGTAGAGATAGGATCTTGTCACTTGTTTTAAATATCATTTTTTCAACTACTGTTGGTTAAGACAGTTGAGATTAGCAGCTCTGTTTGAACAGCTGCTTACCATCAGCGGAGGAACTATGTCCTTCTGCACCCGGGGGGATCCTGGAAAGCACTGCTTTCTCCCTTCAGTCAAAATGAGTTGACCTTGGCTTTGCATCCTTCTGCTCAGGTCTTCCTTCTACCTTCTGAAAGAATTTTCAAAACAGATTTCCTTTGGGAGATTTTCACAAGGAACATGGGTTTACCTTGCCACCCTCTTGGAGATTTAATGTTTGAATTTAAGGAATTTTGGAGGAAGGGGCTAATAGTTGGAAGAAATTGGAAGCCAGCCTCCAAATGACTGTTCCATATTACATTAGTGAGCACCAGTCACATTAGGCATTTTTCATAATCACTGTGAAAAGAAAGAACCACAAAAGTCGAATGTCAGCCAGGAAATAAGTAGGTTACATTTGGGCAGATGGTTAATATTAGAGGAAAGGATATCCAGATTCATGATTTTCTTTTTCCTTAACACCAATATCAACAAAATAAGCCAACCATTCTTGGTTATTTGAGGTGAAGAACTCATGTTATTTATATTTAGGCTTAGCTCATAGCTAATTTCTATTAATTAACTCTTGTCTATTGACCATCACTGCCTGGCTCGATTGTTCCTAAGACAAGACTTATATTTTCTGCCTAATAGGTTGTTTTAATCAATTGCTGGCTTCCACATTCATCAAGGTCATTGCAATTGTCTGTTGAGTCTAGCAAAGTGAAACATCGCACTTAGGTTTGTGTTTTTCCCTCCAAAGCTAATTAATGTTTTAAAAATGACCCTTTGAATTATAGCCATGAGTAGTTATGCACAGTGTTAGGCTTATAGGAGTCTCGGTGTCCTAAACCGTCTATTAATCTGCTGGTTGATGCAACAGTCCACATCTGTGAAAGGGAATGAACAGCAGTTTCACGATATTCTTTGCTTTCTCCCCCTATGGGGATATTTGGGATCATGGAGAAAGTGGAGACACCACTATGGAGAAGAGGAGGGAACCATCCTCCCCTCCACTTCCTCTCCAGCTTCCAAGCCCAACTCTTTGTGAAAGATATCTTCAATGCCATTTGTTTACTTAGATTTGCCAAATGATAGGCAACTTTCCCCAAAGGTTGCATTAAAAGGTAATCAGCTAGGGAGCCACGAAGCATTAAACCACTCGCCTAAATTCATTAGGCATCTCTACTTGGATGCCACAGAGTGACAATGGAGTCCAGTCATATACACTGTGACTGCATAATTCACAATATCCACATTGGAAAAGTGTAGACAGCACCCTCACCGCCACCTCGAACACTCAGAAAAGCATAGTTTTTGGTGCAGCATGTCCTTCAAACATAGGCCAACAACTTTATTTGTGTTCAATTTAAGAGAGACTGATCGTTGAGATATAAGGGATTTAAGTGGTAGTTTTGTCTACATTAGATTTCTGCCTTAGAGTCTTTGGAATATAACCCCAAGTAAGTTGCAACCTCACTAGGCCCCATAACTGAACACGTTGACTCTGAAGCTAATTGACTTTTCCATCATGCTTCACTCTTAAATTACAGGCAACACCATAACAAATGCTTGGAAACTTGGAATCGTCATTAACTTAATCTACTCTTTCATCAAAGATACTCAGTTTAAAAGTATGCACTACAAGCAAGAGACCGTCAGATGTGAGGGACAGAAAGAAATATATAAAATAACCACCGATCTCAGTAAGACTGAAATTGAGCAGCCTTGAAAAGGTAATTAAAGAAATATAATGTAAGACTAAAATGGCTGTGGAAATCACTTTGGGCGTGAGGAAGGGAGAGACCTCAGGCAACAAGGGGACTGGGGTGGGGGGTGTACCGTGCTGCCACAGCCCTGTAACCAGGTCGGGAGCAGAGGCTGGAACCCCCTCGGGAAAGAGCCAGGAAGGGCCTCTGGGTTTTGCCCTCCAGCCTCCAGGCAGCTGTTCCTTTCTTTCCACCGTTTTTACTGACCACACATTCCAGGCTTGAACTATAATAGCAGCTACTTGCTAGTTTTTGTTGAACACTGCTTTATGCCAGGAACTTCTTACATTTTAATTATTTAATCCTCAGACAACTTTATAAGGCAAATACTATTATTAGTCACATTACACAAACAGAATGTGTAAAGAATCTTGCACAAAGCTAAATGGCCAGTAAACTAAAGACCAGAACTCCATGCCAGTCCCGCTTTGTCATCACATCACCACTGTGTCATTTGAAATACCAGATCTAACCTCAAAAACACAACTCTCATCTGCCCTCTTCCACTTAAGAATGTTTACAACTTCCCTATTGCCTAACAGATAAGACTCACAACTCAAGAGCTTGGTCTATGCAATGCCTTAACCTATCCTATCTTCTCCGATGAGACCCCACCACTCTAACCAAGCTGGTCTGCTCCTCGGCCCCTGGAGGTACCCTGCATTTTTATATCTTGAGGACCCACGATCACAGATATGGCTTCCAGAGCCCTTCAGACACCCTGCTGGGGTGGGAAACAAAACCAAGTGTGTACGTCAATAGCAGTCAGACTAGGGCAGGTCTGATGGCATAGCTTTTAAAATTGCAACCCAAGGTTAAATTGTCGTTAGACTACATTCTTCTTCACTAAAATTCTGTTTGTCATCAACTAAAATCAGCAAATACTGTTTTGTTCTGAAATAAGAGTTTCTGCCATTCCAGATCTCTCCTATACTGTACTTTCATAATTTTTTTAACTTAATGCCAGATTTTACACACATCCCTTTTCAATTTTACCTTACTAGCTTCTGTTCATTTTTTCCAACCTTGGAAGAGTTTTAAAATACTAATAATTTCCACCCCCTATTAACATTGTCTTCTCCACAAACCTAAAAGGATATATTTACATAGCCATCCATGTTGCTGATTAAAAAGAATCTTAATAAGATTTAGCCAAAGAAAGCAGGAAGATTTTTACTCCAAATAGGTTCTGGTCCATTAAATCAACATATTTCAGGTTCATTTGTCCAGTCAGCTATGAATCCATCTAAATTGTCTGTGATCCAGTCTACAACTATCCTCTCTGCCTAATTAATGCAGGACACTATCAAAAGCTTTGTTGAATATTTTATTTGCTCCATACAGATATGTCCCTGATAACACATCCAATAAAACCTCAGTCACCTTATGTGGGGATAATTGATTTTTTGTTTACTTACACTTGCTCCTTATGATTATCTAAGTGTTTGCAAACTACTTGTTTAGTAATCCAATTCAAAATTTCACCAATAATTAATATCAAGTCTGGGTTTACTGGGATGTCCATTATAGAACTGCAACATGCGCTCGCCCATCCTTTGGGACCTTTTCTTTCTGCAACGGTTTTCCAAGTCTGAGGTAATGATCCTATATTAGTTCCCTATTGCTGCTGTAACAAATTACCATAGATTTATTGGCTTAAAACAATACATATTTTTTATGTTATGGTTCTGGAGTTTAGAAGACTGAAATCAGTATCCCTGGGCTGAAATCAATGTCTGGTCAGTGTTGCATTCCTTCCGGAGTCTCTGAAGGCAGAACCCATCCCCTTGTCTTTTCCAGCCTCTAGGGGCCACCCACATTCCACGCGCTCTGTGGCTCATGGCCAGGAGCCAGCAATCACATCACTCGAACCTTTGTTTCCTCGGTCACATCATCTATTCCTCTGGTTTTCCTGCCTCCCTCTTATAAGGATCCTAGTGATTATATTTGACCCACCCAGATTACCAGATAATCTTTCCATCTCAAGATCTTTAAGCACATCAGCAAAGTCCCTTTTGCCATGTAAAGTAGGGTATTTCACAGGTTTCAGGGATTAGGTTGTGGACATTTTTGGAGGATACCATTATTCTGCCCACTACAGATCCCAACATCATCACATAAGCAAGTCATTTCAATATCTTTGGATATAATTCATTGGCTTAATTAGTAAATGCATTTTAATGGGCTAATACTCCTATTATCACCTTTATTCTTTTGGAATACAGCTCTCTCTGATGTACTAGTCTTACCATGTTAAAAACAACAACAACAAAAAAAGACCCTTTCCTTAAGAGGGGAGAGGCAGGTGAACAGTTCTGCTTTCTCTGTCATCTAACTTGGCACCACCTTCCCCAAACAATGATATCTCTCGTTCATTTTCCTTTTTTGCTTTAAAAACAAGTTAAAAAAACAACCTTTTTGGTTTTAACATTTTCTCAAGTCTCAATTTATTCACAGTTAGCCTTCAGGATGGTTCATTTGCAGAGATGTGTGCCAGGTTCCTGGTCTTACATGCATCCTTGACTATGTGCCCTGCCGCTGAGATTCTGTTTTTGTTCTTTCTAAATCTAGCCTTGGATTGTTCCTTGAGCATGTTCTATTTCTTTAATGTCTCCTCAGTATCCTTCTCATTAGGACAACCAAGATTACAGAGTAAGCATTTCTTTTTTAAAAGCTACTTATTCTTCTTAAGTGATAATCCCTTTTAGAAATGATGGACTAATTTTACCCTTCTCTGATAAAAAAAACAATCCCATGGATGTGTCTGAACATGCCCATTTGTTCCCTTTCTATGCCATTATGAATTCCAAAGTCACTCAGTCACTTCCTCCCGTGTTTCCCATACCTTCTGTTTCACCAACTGGATTTTCCTTTCTGGTTGGAATTCAGCAGAAGCATTATTCATTTTGTCCTCTAATCAGCTGTTCCACTTTTAGCAATAGGGGCCTCCCAGCAGATGTTTGGACAATTAAAGTCATGACATCATCACATGACTACTATAGGACCCAGCAGTCCTTACCACTCACCACTTTCTGCATCCTTTCATCTCTTCCTAGAGGCATTTATACGGGGTACTTTGTTAACACCTAGTGCTCTGACTTGAGGGGGGGAGCCAGGGCTAAGCAACGTTAGAGCACCAACTAGATGGAGGGTTAGGGATGGTTCATTAAGTGGGATCTAAACCAAACTGCATGTCCTGCTAATAAATGAACAAAGGGCAAACATTCCTAGTTAGTTTAAGGGAGTCATATGGTTTCAAGAAAGAAAACACTGCTCCAGCTATAGAAGTACAGCTTGTGCTGAGGCTCTGACAATCATTACACTTTGCTCCGTGACCACAGTGATGAAAGGGGAGTGCACTGAGCCAGACCAATCAGAGTAAACATCAGGACGTTGGCTGGATGTTGGGATGAAGTTTCTCTTGCCTGATAGGAATCCCGAAGGTCAGGGAGCTGCTTGTAGCCATCCTTGGATCACAAGAAGAGCTCATTTTAAATGAAGAATACCATGCCAGGGAAAGCAGACAAAATGAAAGAAATCAGGTTCTTGATGACATCATTGAGCCGCGACACCAAGCCTTCCCTGTGGCCAGCCCCTTTTTTGGATTTTCAGCTCCTTTAAATGTTGAAGTCTGCACGAGTTAGGATCCATTCAAAATGCATCCTTCCATTCCATAATCTGATCTGAAGTTTTGTTCTACCAAGTTTCAACAATAACCAGGAGACTGGGTTAACATATTAAATTTACTTTGCTTATTTTTGTTAATTACTGGTATTTCTGTGTATTAAACCTGGACAAAAAGGAGTGGTTTGTTTGCTTATTTTTGTAAATTGGAACATGCCAGTGGAAAGGGACAATATATACAGATACATGGGATTATTAAAGGGACAGGTGTCAGAAACTGACTAGAGGGTGTGGTAGAACTTTGGCTGAGATGAAAAGGAAGTTTGAGACGATACAGAGAAATCCCCAGAGGACACGTCCCAGGAGGAAAGATGGGTGACTCACGCCAGGGGTGAGGGGGTTGAGGGAGCTCTCACTGGTGTGAAGACAGGTGGGAGGCCCAAGGGGCCACTAACTGGAGGGCTGCTGGGGGCAGGGCAATGGCTGACCTGGAGTTCAGGGGTTACAGGGAGTCAGGTAGAGTCAAAAGAAGGCTGAAGGACTAAAAAAATGAAGAGTGGCTGAGGGAAGAGAGGTGTGTAGAGAGGAAGGCGAGTGTAGCAGGAAGGAAGGGCGAGAGTCGGAGGGGCAGCGTGTGGCCGTGACTCGGCTCTGGGCTGTAGCCTCTTCAGGGCATCTTCATTTTTTAGTCTCTGCCTGTGTGCAAGTTACAGGAAGTAGAGGAATTACTCTTTCAAAATGCTGTGTTTCCCCTTGCCTATTGTTTCCATGGTCTCAGTTTCAGGCTTAGGCCCAAACCTGTCATATCTGGGCAGCTGGTGGCAGCAAGTGGATCACTTAGTCAATCGCCAATGACTTTTGTGGAATTCCCATTCCCCCTCTGCTGACCCGGCCATGGACATAAACATCCCTTAGTCTTACAAACATCCACGAGAATTAACCCACAAAACATCCCTTTACCGGTGCCAATAGGGTTTCCTAACCAGGAGGATGAGGTTGTGCTAATAAGCTGGATAGTTCTCTTCCCAAGACTTTCTTCCTTATGAACCCAATTCCATTTTCCACTACAACTCAATTTTAAGGAAAATTGTGGAACTCGTAAAAACAAGTTTTGTAAGGAAAACAACGTATAAAAACCTAAATGACCAAATAGATGATCTAATCCACCTCACTCTCTTTTGCAAGCTAGGAAATTGAGGCCCAGAAAAACAGAGATGCTCAGTCAATCAGTGGCCAAGCTGGCATTAGCATCATGGTGCCCTGAGCCCTAGGCCAGGACGGTTCCCCTACAGGAGCACCTCTTCTCGGCCCACTTTCCCCACCACACTAAACCTAGCTTCAGATGCATCTTTGAAAATCTATCCTTGTTTCAACCCAATTCCTGATTATGTAAAAGGGGTGTGAGTTTCTATTTGTTTTTGTTTTTTTAGTCTCTTTGCCCCATTAGAGCGTAAGCCCCTCAGGGCATGGACCACTTCTCTGCCTCTCACATTTTTCTCTGCCTGTGTGATGCGGTCCAGTGCCCTGCTCCACCCCAGGACTGTAAGCCCCTAAGGAGCAGTGACTCTAAATGATTTTGGTGTCCAAGGCCTCTCGGAGAGCACCTGGCACACAGTAAGCCTGCAGTAAAAGTTGATTTGATAAAAATGGCTTTGTGAGCCTGCATAGTGCATATTATTGACTGCTTGCTGATTTCGTATTCTTTATCATCACATACCTCAAGTAGTGGAGGAAGCAGGCAAAAATTACTTCCCAGAAACAGAGTGGCAGTTCCTCAAAAACTTAAACATGGAATATCGTATGACCCAGCAATTTCATTCCAAGGTATATACCCAAAAGAACTGTATATACCACACTTTATTCATCAGCTCTTGAACATTTGACTGTTTCCACTCTTTTGTACTAGTATGAACAATGCTGCTATGAACATTCATTTATTAATTTTTGTGTGAACATATGTTCTCAACTCTTGGGCATATACATAGGAGTGGAATTGCTGTCTCATATATGGTAACTTGATGTTTAACTTTTTGAGGAACTTCCAGACTGTTTTCCACAGAAGCTATACCATTTTACATTCCCACCAGCAGTGTAGAAGTGTTCTATTTAACCACATCCTAACACTTGCTATTTTCCTTTTTAAAAAAATTATAGCCATCCTAGTTGGTATGAAGTGGTTTCTCATTGTGGGTTTTACTTGCCTTTCCCTAATGGGCGACTTTTCATGTTGAGCAACTTTTCATGTGCTTATTGGGCGTTCTTCTCTGGAGAAATGTCTATTCAAATCCTTTGCCCATTTACTAAATTAGGTTGTCTTTCTGTGGTTGAGTTGTAAGAGTTCTTTATGTATTTCTGGATACTAGACCCTTATCAGATATATGATTTGCAAATATTTTCTCCCATTCTATGGGCTGTCTTTTCACTTTCTTGATAGTGTCCTTTGACATACAAAAGTTTTAAATTTTGATGAAGTAGTTAATTTTTTTTCTTTCACTGCATGTGCTTTTAGACCACAGGATCTTTGAACACCAGCCCTCACTACCAACGAGTTAGTGTCTTCCTTACTCTACTTTCTGGAGAATAAATCTGGTGGATCACCAGCTGGTCAATCATTGACTCCTCCAAGGGTAGATCAAGGGATTTGAGGATCAGGAATAACAGAGGGAGCAGGAATCACATGGAGAACACGGCCACCAGGTGTATGCTCTCTAGGGGTAAGGGATCATTCCAAACCAAAAAAAAGACACATGGATAGCCCCGTAGCCTCAAGAAAATTGTAGGTGATCTGACCCCTGGCAGCTGGCTGCCACCCAGTGGTAGAAATGGGGAAGGTTTAGGGTACTAGTTTACAGTTACTAGTTACTACAAAACATTTTGCTTGAAATTTCAGATCAGCCACTCTTTCAGAGAGGATGTGCTTAGGTGTGGGGTTGTTCGACTGGGTTTGAGTGAAGGACAGACTTGTCTTCATAAGTTTGAAATTGCTGAAATTGTAGCGCTGCTTCCACAGGGCAGAGCCCTGCATTCCAGGAGGAAGGCATCATTGTTTTAGATGGAGCAGCTTGCTTGGTGACCCACCTGTACTCCAGTTATATGCTACTTCTACCCTTTATAAATTTATAACCTGCCAACAGTACTTCCCTTAATTTGAGGTGATTTTCCAGCAGTGAAATATCTGTTACATTGACAGCTGTGGCTGTGAATTAGAGCAGACACAACTCCCTAGCTTTAAGTTTGACCTCCTTTCTCCAAACTCTAAATGATTAAAACAAGTAAATATAAATTGGAGAGGGGAGAGAGGGGGACATGCTTAGTGGACTAATTATTTAAAAGTTATAATCCAGTAATAACATTTCCAAGGTACTCTACACCCCAATTCAATTTAACTTTTGATTTGCTAGTGACAGACATCCATCTGGAGTGAGCTTAAGCAAAAGGGAAAATTCATAGTAAAGATTGTGGTTATCTCGTGTAATCAAAGGCAGATTGGATAACCAAATTATGAACTCGTAATATGTGCTGCAGGACCTCATGGATAGCGGGAACCTAAATTCTGTCTTACTTAAACCCTCTGTCTCTTTATGCTTCAGTCTGTGTTGCCTTCATTATTTCTCATGCTAAATTAGCATTCCCACATAGCAGGAAACATAACCATTGAAAGCTCCCCTCTTTCGTGTTGTAGCTCCTATCAGGGAGGGTCTGTATCAGTCAGGGTTCAGTTGTAGATAAGCAGTTTAAGCAGAAAACAAGACACCTGGTGATGGTGTTTTACTATGTGATCCCCGCTCCTTCTCCTACCCCTAGCATTAGGTGCTTACAAAATCAGTGGAAGAACTGAAGATGCAGGCATTTGCTTCACTTCCAGAACAGCCCTACAGTTTCCTGCCACAATCAGAAGGCCGTCCACTGCCCCTGCCACCCTCAGTGCAGATAAAATCAATGTCTCATGTTCTGCTGCTTGACACCCACAAAGCTAAGGACCAGCCACTGGGACCTCAGCTACAACTGTCACAGAAAACCAGATATCAGTACATCATGTTCCAAGGAACAGCTTCATGATGTGAATTTCTGTTCTCCACATATCTCAGGGTTATCTGCTTGGTGTCAGGTAAGTCACATGAAAAACACAGCTTTCAGGGTCTGAGTAAGAATGTGGAGAAATTGGAACCTTTGTGCCCTGTGGGTGGGGATGTAAAATGGTGCAGACTATGGAAAATAGGACAGAGGTTCCTCAGAAAACTAAAAATAGAACTACCATAGGATCCAGCAATCTTACTCCTTCCTGGGTATTTACTCAAGAGAATTGAAAACAGGATCTCAAAAGAGATATTTTCATACCCATGTACACTGCAGCTTTATTCGTAATAGCCAAAGCAACCTAACTGTCCACGAATGGATGAATGGATAAAGAAAGGGTGGTGTACACAGGCAATGGAATATTATTCTGCCTCAAAGAGGAAGGAAACTCTGACATCTCTACAGTGTGGATAAACCTTGAAGACATTATGCTAAGTGAAATAAGCCCATTACAGTAAGACACATACTGCGCGATTCCACCTACCTGGGGTACTTGGGATAGCCCTATCAGAGAGACAGAAAGTAGCCTGGCATTGTCAGGGGCTGGGGAGGGGTGAAATGAGGAATTGTTTTTTAATGAGATTAGAGTTTTAGTCTTACAAGTTGAAAAAGTTCCAGAGGTTTGTTGCATAAGAATGTGCAGATAGTTAACACTAATGTACTGTACACTTGAAAATGGTGAAGAAGGTAAATTTTATGTGATGTGGTTTTTACCGCAATAAAAAGAAATCTGGGTAACATGTCCTTTAGCTTTCTTTCCTCTAACATGCAGTCTTGAGAGAATGTCCTCTAAAAGGTCCTGATTTTCTCAATTTCAAGTTTAAAATTCTATGGGAGACTCCACTTGGGCTAGATTTGGTCCTTAGTCTAATGAATCGTGGCTGGTGGGGAGGCACGTGATTGGATGGGAGTGAGGAAGGACCACTTTAGAACTGGGAGACTCCTCTGCAACCACTTGATTGTATAGGAAAGTCCCTATATTGACCTTCAAAGCCCTATGTTATGCACTCCTGGTCCCCTATTTACTCATTGACCGCATCTCCTACTCTCCTACTTATTCACCCTGTTGCACCTTATATGCAAAGTTGTTCTCTGCCTGGAACATCTTTCCTGAGATATTCACAGGATTTACCTCTTTATCTCATTCAGATATCACCTTCTTATCAAGACCTACCCAAACCTCCTGTTTAAAATCACAACCTATTTCCCTCTCCTGTCACTCCTTTATCCTGCTTTATAGTCTTTCTTCAAAGCACATATTACCTTCTAACATACAACTTACTTACTAATGCTTTTTGTCTTTCTCCCCTTTCTATGAGGCCAGGGAGATTTACATGTTTTGTTCTTTAATGAATTCCAGGCTCCTGGAGCTGTGCTTTGCTCTGGCACCCAATAAATTGGATGGATGAGTATGTAGATGGATGGACAGAGGGATGGACTAGTTACCAAGTGGGAGGGGAAGCCCTACAACTAGACAAAGGGAGAGATTCTGGGCATTAAGAAAGAGCTGTCTACTACATCCAGCACTTATTGGGTACTTACCACATACCAGGCACTGCACTCAGAGACCACCTAAATATGTCTCAGGGAAAGAAAGCAAGGGCGAAAACATGGAAATGTTTAATGACTAAATGAGAAGTGGTATTTTTAAGAGGCATCATAGTTCAAAGAAGAGAATGTTCCATTTGTTCTCAGGTAACCAGAGAAGGCTATATGGGGAAAAGCCCTGAAAAGATGAATGAATTCATTTAGATGGTGGGAAGTAAGAAGGCTATTCCAGGCAGGGATGGCTGTGGGAATAAAGACAGACAGCACAGGACAAGCAGAGAAAAAACTACTCCCCATTTTATACAATAAAAAGTGAGCCACACAGAAGTAGTTTGTACCCTGAAATGTTTCCCTTACCCAGACTCCCACTACCATGTGTGCTTGTGTTTGCTATTTTACCATACCAAGGCCTGCAAGAGCTCAAGGGGGAATTTCCCCCTGGACAGCGAATAGGAAGAATCCCTATTCACTCCAGCTAAGTGAAAGGAGGCTCTCTAAGCCTTCCTCGACGTAGATTCCATGTGTGTGACCTAAATTGAGGAGGGCAAAAGCCATGTCCCCATAAAAAAAGAGAGGAAATTGTGGAATTTCAGTCCCACTGGAGCATATAAATTAGAGGTTCATTACTTCGTGTGTGTAAATGGGTTGCAAGTGTTAATGAGAATTATTGGGTGTGTGGGCACATGTGCTGTACCAAAGTACCTGTTACTTTATTATTTGAAGCACTTTTCTTCTTCTGAACCTTTTCCGTCTTACCCAAGCCTAGGAGGGCTTTGCCTTTCATAGCCAAAGAGGCCTGTGAAAACCTCCATAGTGTTTTCCTAATAAATGTAAGAAAAAAATTTTTAAATCTATTATGGAGAAGAATTCTATCACATCCTTGGAAGGCAGACAGGGTTTTAGTCACTTTATGTTTGAAGTAGAATTTTTTTCTTGTAATCAAAAGTGGTTTGTATGACCACTCCCAAGATGTCTATGTCCCAATCCCCAGAACCTGGGAATATATATGTTACTTTATATGGTAAAAGGGATTTCTTGGATGGGGTTAAGTTGAGGATCTTGATATATTAAGGGGAGCATCCTGCATTTTTCAGATGAGCCCAATCACATGGGCTCTTAGAGTCGGAGAACACTTCCCAGCTTTGGTCAGAGAGATGTAACATTGCTGGCTTTGAAGATGGAAGAGTCACAAGCCATGGAAAGTGGTGGACTCTTGAAGCTAGAAGAGGTAAAAAGCAAAACAAAAACAAAAACATATTCTCCTCTGGATCCTCCAGAAAGGAACCCAGCCCTGTCAACACCTTGATTTTAGCCCAATGAGTCCTGTGTTGGGCTTCTGACCTCCAGAACTCTGAGATAATAAATTTGTGTTCTTCTGAGCCACTAAGTTTGTGGCAATTTGTTACAGCAGTAAAAGAAAACAAATACAATGGCAAAAGTGAACTTTGCAGAGTTTTGCCCAGCGGGTTTTAAAAAATATATGATGGCAGAAGCCACGTGAGTGAGGGAGGGATGCTCTAGCTTGCTGCTGTCTGGTGACAGTTTTCTCCCCACTGCCTATGGCACTAGCATGACAAGGAAACTCACGTTGCTTTTTTGCATATGCTCATCACACTCCTAAGTACTGTAGAAAGCAAAGATGGAAATGCAAAACAGAAATAAGTGGAAAGCACACTATTCCAAATGTTCATATGGGGTGACTATATTTTGTAAGCTATATTATCTCATTTCTCCTGAAATTTAGTAACATCTTATTTGAATGTGCCAACCTCCTCACCACTGGGTTTTGTGGTGTCAGGGCAATCATGTGTTCATCTTTGAAAATAAATAAAAAACCCAGCAGGTCACACACATCCCAAAGAGAGGGATAGTAGTAGTGGGAAAATGACAGGAGTTTCTTAAAGGAAAGATTAATAGAAGATAAGAGTCAGGACTGTGAGGTCTGACTCCATGGCCGTGGGAGCAGAATCATTGTCCTCCATGGAGGACAAAGATTTTATTCTAGTTGCACCTTAATGTTGGAGCAATATTTACACCTTAATATTTGAATCTTGTGGGGTTTTGAATTAAACAGGGAAATTGCATACTCATTTTCCCAGAACTGTTTTTCTTAAGTTCATCATTGGAAGGTATTGCCATTTCATTTTGCCTTCTTAAACCTACAGGGAATAAAATTTTTCATGCAATGAGATGGAATTACTATTAAAATTATAGAAAACAAACAGAATACATCACACTTATGAGAGATGATGCCAGTTTTGAGGGTCAACCTGCCTGATCAGACCAACCACTGTACAGCCACCAGCTTCTATATTTCCTGGAAAATCCCAAAGTGTCATTCATAGTTGAAGATACCTTACCAAACCAACTCATGTACAGTGGACACCCGCATCCATGTGGTCCTAGCCATGGAGCTCTCTGTAGCCTTGTGTGCAATATGAACCATGGCCACAGTTGATTGGCTTGGGAGTGTGCAAATGACCCAGATTAGTATATCAGACTCTCTTCTCTCATATTTTAGAATTGGAGAGAAAAAGAGCGAGAGGGAGAGAAAGTAGGAGGCAGCAGAGAACAAGAGAGGGACAAATGTTTATGGAGAGTCACAATTGTAATATTTAAACTCAAAAGCTCTTGGAAACTAGTTTTTTTCCATCAGGTGAACCAAAAAAGCAGAGGAAGCTAGACTGTAGAAAGACAGAGATGAATAAAGCAGACACAGAGATGTATTCTTGAGTCTGTTTCAGGCCCTGGTTCCCACTTGCTTCTGTTTTAGCAGCATTCCTTCCCTGAAGTAGTCTAAGCCACCTCTTTGCTTTTTAATAAATGCACCTTTCCTTATGCTGGTCTGTGTGGGTTTCATTCACATAAAAATAATGAATCATGATGAATAAGACCCAGTGCTGAGCTTTTTGGGGCTCATGTCTCTGCTGCAGGTCTTCAAGGTTGGGGCATGAACCTTTCCTACCTGCTTCATTGAGATTTTTTTCCTCATTTGCCTCTCAGAGTAAAGAACTCACACTATTAGTTTTTTAGTTTTTTCCCAGAGGAATTGTTCCTATGTAGTTATAAGAACAATCCAGAGAAGGATGTGATTTCAAGATCTTCCTAGGTCGCCATCCTGGACCGGAATCCATGTCCTCTTCTTAATGGAATGGTACATTCACCATGTACAGTGTCCATGGACAAGAGATTCTTCCCAGTTCATCAAACGGTCATTCTACCTCTTGCTTAAGAAAGGTGTGGGAAAGCTAAGGCAAGAAAAATCAAATGACCTTGATCCTACTATTGTGTCTATTTAAAATGTACCTACTCAAAGATTCAAGATGGCTGCATGAGAAGTGAGACAGAGAACTCCTCCCAAAACCACAGAGAGTGTGAAAATATAGTTAATACAACTAACCCTAAAACAGCAACAGGAAAGAAGGCTGCACCAGACTGCATACAGACCTCACAAAAAGAGCAGACTTCATGAAACAGGGTAACATACCAAAGCCTTGATCCCGAGGGACCCAGGCCCCTCCCCCAGCTCCCTGGCAGGAGAAAGAGAAACAGAGCAGGGAGGGCATGGAAACCTAGGACTGCTGAATACTTAGTCATGCAGATCTGCTTTGCAAGCAGAAACCTACATTGTGTGGTGCTCTGGAGGATGGGGAGCTGGGACAGGCAGAGTGATTGAGAGACAGATTCAGGCCATTTGTGGAGGATGGGATACACACACAGCCACTCCAGGATGAGGGAAACGCAGGCGGTCTGAGAGGCTTCATAGCAGCGAGAGAGCTGCTGAAGGTGCGGCGTTTGCACGGAGCTTCCTGCATGGGAGAAGGGATAGGGGCACAAGGTTGTCTGGGTGCGCTGTGCCCAGCAGATTGGGAACTTTGAGTAGCTTCAGATGCTCCATCCCACTGGCTGGATACTCAGCTCTGAGGCCCCCCACTGGGATACACAGCCTGCCGAGCCTTCCTCCTGGCCTGATGGCACCCGCTCGCAAACTGGCAGTCACTGCACTGGTGTCAGGCCAGTCAGAGAAAGACCCTGCCTACAACAGCTACAGACACAAGGCACAGAGGCTTACACCTGTGTGCTAGGCCCACTGGCTCTGATACGGGAGACAGTCAGGGCAGATGGGAATCAGGAACAGACCTTTCCTCCCCCCAAACACCAGCTCCACTCCCCAATGACACCCAACCTCACTCTAGGGGCTGAGCAGCTCCAGAGACTGGAGCTTCTTGGCAATAGAGGGCACCACACAGAAATATGAACTGTCAAAAGAACATGGTTCAGACCAAAATTTCACAAACCCCAGAAAAAGGGCAAAATGAAACTGAACTCACCTATCTTCCTGAAAGAGAGTTAAAAATAAAAATCATAAACATGCTTATAGAGGTACAGAAAAATATTTAAGAACTCAGGAACAAACTTAAGATGGCGATTCAATCATTAAGAAATTCCATATCTGAAACAAAACATACAATGGAGGGATTTAAAAGCAGATTAGATGTAGTAGAAGAGATGGTAAATGGAAGAGGAATACAAAGAAGCTGAGGCAAAGAGAGAAAAACGAATCTCTAAGAATGAAAGAATATTGAGAGAACTGCATGACCAATACAAACAGAACAATATTTGCAAAATAGGGGTACCAGAAGAAGAAGAGAGAGAAAAAGGGATAGAAAGTGTCATTGTGGAGGTAATTGCTGAAAACTTCCCCAATGTGGGGAAGGAGATAGTCTCTTAAGCCATGGAGATGCACAGATCTCCCAAGATAAGGGACCCAAGGAAGACAACATCAAGACATAATTAAAATGGCAAAGATCAAGGATAAAGACACACTATTAAAAGCAGCTAGAGAGAGAAAAAACATCACATACAAAGGAAAACCCATCAGGCTATCATGAGACTTCTCAACAGAAACCTTACAGGCCAGAAGGGAGTGGCATGATGTATTTAATGCAATGAAGCAGAAGGACCTTGAACCAAGAATACACTACCCAGCAAGGTTATCATTTAAATTTGAAGGAGGGATCAAACAATTTTCAGATAAGCAAACGCTGAGAGAATTTACCTCCCACAAACCACCTCTACAATGCATTTTGAAGGGACTCCTGTAGATGGAAGTATTCCTAAGGCTAAATAGATGTCACCCAAGGGACAGGAAAAGAGTACAGAATATGATTCATAACATACAAAGAATGGAGGAGGAAAAAAAAGAATCTTTAGGTGTGGTTGTAATAGCATATGAAGTGAGTTAAATTAGATGTTAGATAGTAAGGAAATTACCCTTGAACCTTTGGTAACCACGATTCTAAAGCCTGCAATGGAAATAAGTATATACCTATCAATAATCACCCTAAATGTAAATGGTCTGAATGCACCAATCAAAAGATGTAGAGTCACTGAATGGATAAGAAAACAAGACCCATACATATGCTGCCTACAAGAGACTTACTTCAAACTCAAAGACACACACAGACTGAAAGTAGAGGAGGGGGGGAAAGATATTTCATGCAACTAATAGGGAGAAAAAAGCAGGAGTTGCAGTACTTGTATCAGACAAAATAGACTTCAAAACAAAGAAAGTCATAAGAGACAAAGAAGGACATTACATAATGATAAAAGGGTCAGACACACAAGAGGATAAAACTATTATAAATATCTATGCACCCAACACAGGATCACCTACATATGTGAAACAAATACTAACAGAATTAAAGGGGGAAATAGAATGCAATGCATTCATTTTGGGAGACTTCAACACACCACTCACTCCAAAGGACAGATCAACCAGACAGAAAATAAATAGAGACAGAGGCACTGAACAAAGTATTAGAACAGATGGACCTAACGGACATCTACAGAACACTCCATCCAAAAGCAACAGGATGCACATGCATTTCAAGTGCACATGGAACATTTTCAAGAATAGATCGTATACTAGGCCACAAAAAGAACCTCAGTAAATTCAAAAAGATTGAAATTGTACCAACCAGCTTCTCAAATCACAAAGGCATGAAACTAGAAATAAATTACTCAAAGAAAATGAAAAAGCCCACAAACACCTGGAGGCTTAATAACATGCTCCTAAATAATCAATGGATCAATGACGAAATAGAAACAGAGATCAGCCAATATATGGAGACAAATGACAACAATAATTTAACACCACAAAATCTGTGGGATGCAGGGAAGGCCGTGCTAAGAGGGAAATATATTGCAATACAGGCCTACCTCAGGAAAGAAGAACAATCCTAAATGAACAGTCTAAACTCACAATTAATGAAACTACAAAAGGAAGAACAAATGAGCCCCAAAGTCAGTAGAAGGAGGGACATAATAAAGATGAAAACATAAATAAATAAAATTGAGAAGAATAAAACAATAGAATCAATGAAAGCAGGAGCTGGTTCTTTGGTAAAATAAACAAAATACATAAACCCCTAGCCAGACTTATCAAGAAAAAAAGTGAGTCTACCCCCATAAACAGAATAAGAAATGAGAAAGGAAAAATCACTACAGACAACACAGAATTACAAAGAATTATGAGAGAATACTATGAAAAATTATATGGTAACAAACTGGATAACCTAGAAGAAATGGAAAACTTTCTAGAAAAATACAACATTCCAAGGCTGACCCAGGAAGAAACAGAAAATCTGAATACCAATTACCAGCAAAGAAATTGAATTGGTAATCAAAAAACTACCTAAGAATAAAACACCTGGATCAGACAGTTTCACTGCTAAATATTATCAAACATTTAGTGAAGACTTAATACCCATCCTCATTAAAGTTTTCCAAAAAGTAGAATAGGAGGGAATACTCCCCAAAATCATTCTATGAGGCCAACATCACTCTTAATACCAAAACCAGGCCAAGACACCACAAAAAAAGAACATTACAGACCAATATCCCTGATGAACAAAGATGCAAAAATACTCAACAAAATCTTAGCAAACCGAATTAAAAAATACATCAAAAAGATCATCCATCATGATCAAGTGGGATTCATCCCAGGGATGCAAAGATGGTACAACATTCGAAAACCCATCAACATCATCCACTACATCAATAAAAAGAGAGACAAAAACCACATGATTATCTCCATAGATGCTGAAAAAGCATTCGACAAAATTCAACATCCATTCATGATAAAAACTCTCAACAAAATGGATATAGAGGGCAAGTACCTCAACACAATATACGACAAACCCACAGCCAACATTATACTTAACAGCGAGAGGCTGAAAGCTTTTCCTTTAAGATCAGGAACAAGACAAGGATGCTCACCCTCCCCATTTCTATTCAACATAGTTCTGGAGGTCCTAGCCACGGCAATCAGACAACACAAAGAAATAATAGGCATCCAGATAGGCAGGGAAGAACTTAAACTGTCCCTGTTTGTGGATGACATGATATTGTACATAAAAAATGCTAAAGAATTCACTCCAAAACTACCAGATCTAATATCTAAATTCAGCAAAGTTGCAGGATACAAAATTAATACACAGAAATCTGTGGCATTCTTATAGACTAACAATGAACTAGCAGAAAGAGAAATCAGGAAAACAATTCCATTCACAATTTCATCAAAAATAAAATACATAGGAATAAACCTCACTAAGGAAGTGAAAGACCTATACTCTGAAAACCACAAGACACTCATGAGAGAAATGAAAGAAGATACCAATAAATGGAAACACATCCCGTGCTCATGGATAGGAAGAATTAATATTGTCAAAATGGCCATCCTGCCTAAAGCAATCTACAGATTCAATGCAATCCCTATCAAAATACCAACTGCATTCCTCAATGAAGTAGAGCAAATAGTTCTAAAATTCATATGGAGCCACAAAAGACCCTGAATAGCCAAAGCAATCCTAAGAAGGAAGAAGAAAGCGGGGGGAATTATGCTCACTGACTTCAACCTCTACTACAAAGCCACAGTAATCAAGCCACAAGTACCAAGTAATTTGGTACTGGCACAAGAACAAACCCATAGACCAATGGAACAGAATAAAGAGCACAGATATAAACCCAAGCATATATGGTCAATTAATATACAGTAAAGGAGCCATGGATATACAATGGGGAAATGACAGCCTCTTCAACAGCTGGTGTTGGCAAAACTGGACAGCTGCATGTAAGAGAATGAAACTGGATTATTGTCTAACCCCATATACAAAAGTAAACTCAAAATGGATCAAAGACCTGAATATAAGTCATGAAACCATAAAAATTTTAGAAAAAAACATAGGAAAAATCTCTTGGACATAAACACTAGCAACTTCTTCATGAACATATCTCCCTGGGCAAGGGAAACAAAAGCAAAAATGAACAAGTGGGACTATATCAAACTAAAAATCTTCAGTACAGCAAAGGACACCATCAGTAGAAGAAAAAGACATCCTACAGTATTGGGAGAATATATTCATAAAAAACGTATCTGATAAAGGGTTGACATCCAAATTATATAAAGAGCTCATGCACCTCAATAAACAAAAAGCAAATAAGCCAATTAAAAAATGGAGGAGCTGAACAGACACTTCTCCAAAGAAGAAACTCAGATGGCCAAAAGGCACATGAACAGATGCTCCACATTGCTCATTATCAGAGAAATGCAAATTAAAACCACAATGAGATATCACCTCACACCAGTGAGGATGGCCAACATCCAAAACACAAACAACAACAAATGTTGGCCAGGATGTGGAGAAAGGGGAACCCTCCTACACTGCTGGTGGGAATGTAAATTAGTTCAACCATTGCGGAAAGTAGTATGGAGGTTCCTCAAAAAACTCAAAATAGCAATACCATTTGACCCAGGAATTCCACTCCTAGGAATTTACCCTAAAAATGCAGCAGCCCAGTTTGAAAAAGACATATGCACCCCTATGTTTATTGCAGCACTATTTTCAATAGCCAAGAAACGGAAGCAACCTAAGTGTCCATCAGTAGATGAATGGATAAAGAAGAGGTGGTACATATACACAATGGAATATTATTCAGCCATAAGAAGAAAACAAATCCTTCCATTTGCAACAACATGAATGGAGCTAGAGGGTATTTTGCTCAGTGAAATAAGCCAGGCCGAGAAAGACAAGTATCAAACGATTTCACTCATCTGTGGAGTATAAGAACAAAGGAAAAACTGAAGGAACAAAACAGCAGCAGACTCACAGAACCCAAGAATGGACTAACAGTTACCAAAGGGAAAGAGACTGGGGAAGATGGGTGGGAAGGGAGAGATAAGGGGGAGAAGGAGTATGATGATTAGCACACATGATATAGCGGGGGCGGGGGGATACAGAGAAGGCAGTATAGCACAGAGAGGACAAATAGTGATTCTATAGCATCTTACTATGCTGATGGACAGTGACTGTAATGGCGTATGTGATGGGGACTTAACAATAGGGGGAGTCTAGTAACCAAATGTTGCTCATGTAATTGTAGATTAATAATACCAAAATAAAAAAAATTTTAATGAGAAAATAAATAAATAAATAAATAAATAATAATAATAAAAAGACCCAGTGCTGAGGTGCCAAGTCCACCATGGGAGGGCATGTTTTGGGCAGAACACAGCCCTGATAGCCCACCATCTCACCCACCTTGTGAGTGTCCCACTTCAGTTCACAAATAAGGAAGAGCTATACAGAAAAGAAGGCTGCTTTTAAATGTTTCTTTTAAAATATAAAGAGGAGGATCAGAGATCCCCTTGTTAGTCTCTGTTTCACTCTATTTCCTCCTACATATGTCTCTGGAGGGGAAATAAACCAATGAGCCAATTGCTTTGGTCATTTACAAAACTGGCTAATATCAGAATAAATAAGAGCAGAAACTCTTACAGTGAGCTTAATACCACAAAGGGCTTCCATAGACCAGGATCTGTGTGATGATGAATAGGTGAATTCTATCTCCAAAAATTAATATATGCATGTTCTCCCTGTCTGCAAATCATACAGTCTCTCTCTCTCTCTCACACACATACACACATGCACACACACAAATTCCTCACTCAGTCTTAATGACTCATATCCCACTATGTCAGTTCAGGGGTAGGAAGACAAACTCTGGCTGAGAAATGGCTGTTAGAGAAATGTGATAAAAATATGACCTAATATAGGGCATAAAGTCAGGATGTGCCTTATTTGCTGTTAATTTCTGGCACTGTCCCAGATAGAAAATACTCCCGGTGTATGTACAGCTTCTCTACTATGGCCAGTCCTCTTAACCAACAAAAAACGCCTTAACCATCCTAACAAATTCATTCTACACAAAGAAAATCTATCTTTTTGCACAATTTCAATAACATGTTGTATTTTTGATAAGAAATGAAAGCAATCTGATTTTTTTTAATGTGTCAGGAATATTTATTCTCTAGAAGAACCAAAGATTATAGATCCCAAACCTCAAATATCTTAAATCTATCCATTCTTTGCTTCCTAAACAGGAAAATAATTTGTGAGGGTAGGGAATATAAAAGAGGGATCTACATTTAACTCAAAGATATTCAAAATGGAAATATTTTTAATTCAAAAATAGTTACTTGGTATAGGTTGAACTGTGTGAAAATGCTGATGCATACCTACCAGCAGGTTTCTGAGTGTGGGCTTTGGAGCCTGGTAGAGCTTGCTTTCTGTCCCAGCTGTGCTACTTCCCAGCTGTGTATGGTCCCATAAGCTCTCTGAGCCCCAGGTTCTGTATCTTTACAATGGGGAAGATAAAAACGTCCTGGGGTTGTCACACCAGCTGCTGTGCCAGGTGTGAGATACCTCAGTACCACCCCACCTGTAAAGGGCAAGGGAAGCCTTCAGATAATCTGGGAAACAAGGTTCTTGCTTTTCTTCTGTCTTCTCAGAGTTTTTTCTAGGCCAGGTTTCCCTTTCCTATAATTAGGCCTAAAGAACTGTCCTAAGCAAGAGGGATAAAAAGGCCTTACTCAGGGATCTTCTAAAAGGAAGATCAAGAAATCTGTGCCTGGATTAAAGATGGCGACATGAGAGGTGAGACAGAGGCTTCCTCCTAAAACCACATATAATATGAAAATATAACTAATACAACTACTCTTGAAAGAGCAACAGGAAAGAGGACTGCAACAAACTGCATACACCTGGAGACAAGAGCGGACCTCATGGAAAAGGGTAATGTACTAAAGCTGTGGTCCTGTGGGACCCAAGCCCTTTCTCCACCCCAGCTCACTAGTGGGAGCAAGAGGAACGGAGCAGGGAGGAAGTGGAGATACAGGACTGCTGAATACCTAACTCTGGAAATCTGCTTTGGGAGAACAAACCTATATTTCATGGTGCTTGCATGATACTCTCGTAATTAGGGGGTTGGAAAGCTAAGACAGGCAGAATTCCTGGAGAGACTAAGATTCCAGCTGCCTGTGGAAAGCAGGGATCCATATCCAGCTGCTCTGGGACAAAAGAAAGGCGGGCAGTCTGAGAGAATTCCTAACAAGGAAGCCCTTAGCAAGAGGGCTGCTAAAGGGGCAAGGATTGCACAGAGCTTACTGCTCAGGGGAAAGGACAGGTAGACAATATTGTCTGGGTGCACTCTGCCCAGCAGATTGGGAGCTTTCACGATCTTCAGGTGCTCCAGCACCCTGGCTGCCTACACAGCTCCAAGAACCCTTCTGTGACAGGCAGACTACTGCACCTTTCTCCTGGCCAGCCCCACCGGGCTTGCAAACCTGAAAACCCTACCCTGGCATTAGGCCAGACAGAGGGAAGATCTGTCTACAGCAACTAAAAACACAAAGCACAGAGGCTTATACCGGTGTGCTTGGCCCACTGGTTCAGGCAGTGGAGACAGGCATAGCAGCCGGGAAGCAGGAAAGAGCTCTTTCGTCCCCCAGGCACCAATACCACTCCCCTGCAATCCCCGACACTGCTTCAGGGGTGGGGCAGCTCCAGAGAGTAGAGCTTATGGGCACTAGAGGGCGCCATACACAAATATGAAATGCCAAAGGAACCTGGTCCAGAGTAAAATTATTAATACAACTCCTGAGAAAGATTTAAATAATATTGACCTCATGACTCTCCCAGAAAGGGAGTTAAAAGTACAAATGATTAACGTGCTCATGGAGGTACAGAAAGATATTCAAGAACTCAGGAATGAATTACGGTCCGAGATCCAATCATTGAAGAGCACAATGGACAGTATTAAAAGAAGATTGGATACAGTGGAGGAGACGATAAATGAAATAGAAACTAGAGAAGAGGAATACAAAGACTCTGAGGCAAAGAGAGAGAAAAGGATCTCTAAGAAAGAATATTGAGAGAACTGTGTGACCAATCCAAACGGAACAATATTCGCATTATAGGGGTACCAGAAGAAGAAGAAGAGAGAAAAAGGGATAGAAAGTGTCTTTGAGGAGGTGATTGCTGAAAATATGGGGAAGGAGATAGTCTCTCAAGCCATTGAGATGCACAGATCTCCCAACACAGGGGACCCAAGGAAGACAACATCAAGACATATAGTAATTAAAATGGCAGAGATCAAAGATAAGGACAGACTATTAAAGCAGCCAGAGAGAGAAAAAACATCACATACAAAGGAAAACCCATCAGGCTATCATCAGACTTCTCATCAGAAACCTTACAGGCCAGAAGGGAGTGGCATGATGTATTTAATGCAATGAAGCAGAAGGGCCTTGAACCAAGATTACTTTATCCAGCAAGATTATCATTTAAATTTGAAGGAGAGATTAAACAATTCCCAGATAAGCAAAAGCTGAGAGAATTTACCTCCAACAAACCACCTCTACAGTGTATTTTGGAGGAACTGCTATAGATGGAAGTGTTCCTATGGTTTAATAGCTGTCACCAGAGGTAATAAAACCACAGTAAAGAAAGTAGAAGAGCTAATTACTCAGAAAATGCAAAATTAAATTAACTATCCCCAAAGTCAATCAAGGGATAGACAAACAGTACAGAATAAGATATCTAATATATAAAGAAAGAAGGAGGAAGAAAAAGGAGGAGGGAAAAAAAGAACACAAACAAAAAAAGAACCTTTAGATTGTGTTTGTAATAGCATATTAAGTGAGTTAAGTTAGACTCTTAGATAGTAAGGAAGTTAACCTTGAACCTTTGGTAACCATGAATCTGAAGCCTGCAATGCCAATAAGTACATACCTATCCATAATCACCCTAAATGTAAATGGACTGAATGCACCAGTCAAAAGACATAGAGTCACTGAATGGATAAAAAAACACGACCCATCTATATGCTGCCTTCAAGAGACTCACTTTAAACCCAAAGACATACACAGACTAAAAGTGAAGTGATGGAAAAAGATATTTCATGCAACTAATAGGGAGAAAAAAGCAGGAGTTGCAGTACTTATATCAGACAAAATAGACTTCAAAACAAAGAAAATCACAAGAGACAAAGAAGGACATTACATAATGATAAAAGGGTCAATCCAACAAGAAGATATAACTATTATAAATATCTATGCACCCAACACAGGAGCACCTACATATGTGAAACAAATACTAACAGAATTAAAGGGGGAAATAGAATGCAATGCATTCATTCTAGGAGACTTTAACACACCACTCACTCTGAAGGACAGATCAACCAGACAGAAAATAAGTAAGGAGACAGAGGCACTGAACAACACATTAGAACAGACGAACCTAACAGACATCTACAGAACTCTACACCCAAAAGCAGCAGAATACACATTCTTTTCACGTGCACATGGAACATTTTCAAAAATAGATCATATCCTAAGCCACAAAAAGAGCCTCAGTAAATTCAAAAGATTGAAATTGTACCAACCAGCCTCTCAGACCACAAAAGAATGAAACTAGAAATTAATTACGCAAAGAAAATGAAAAATCCCATGAACACATGGAGGCTTAATAACATGCTCCTAAATAATCAGTGGATCAATGACCAAATAAAAACAAAGATCAACCAATATATGGAGACAAATGACAACAATGATTCAACACCACAAAATCTGTGGGATGCAGTGAAGGCCATGCCAAGAGGAAAGTATATTGCAATAAAGGCCTACCTCAGGAAAGAAGAACATTCCCACATGAGCAGTCTAAACTCACAATTAACAAAACTAGAAAAAGAAGAACAAATGAGGCCCAAAGTCAGTAGAAGCAGGGACATAATAAAGATTAGAGCAGAAATAAATAAAATCCAGAAGAATAAAACAATAGGAAGGATCAATGAAAGCAAGAGCTGGTTCTTCGAGAAAATAAACAAAATGGATAAACCCCTAGCCAGACTTATCAAGAAAAAAAGAGAGTCTTCTCACACAAACAGAATCAGAAATGAGGAAGGAAAAATCACTACGGACAGCACAGAAATACAAAGAACTATTAGAGAATACTATGAAAAACTATATGCTAACAAACTGGATAACCTAGAAGAAATGGACAATTTTCTAGAAAAATACAATCAACCTTCCAAGGCTGACCCAGAAAGAAACAGAAAATCTCGACAGACCAATTACCAGCAATGAAATTGAACTGGTAATCAAAAACCTACCTAAGAACAAAATGCCTGAACCAGATGGCTTCACTGCTGAATTTTATCAAACATTTAGTGAATACCTAATACCCATCCTCCTTAAAGTTTTCCAAGGAGTAGAAGAAGAGGGAATACTTCCAAATTCATTCTATGAGTCCAGCATCATTATAATACCAAAACCGGGCAAAGACACCACAAAAAAAGAAAACTACAGACCAATATCCCTGATGAACATAGATGCCAAAATACTCAACAAAATATTAGCAAACCGAATTAAAAAAATACATCAAAAGGATCATCCATCATGATCAAGTAGGATTATTCCAGGGATGCAAGGATGGTTCAACATTCGAAAACCCATCAACATCATCCACCACATCAACAAAAAGAAGGACAAGAACCACATAATCATCTCCATAGATGCTGAAAAACATTTGACAAAATTCAACATCCATTCATGATAAAAACCCTCAACAAAATGGGTATAGAGGGCAAGTACCTCAACATAATAAAGGCCATATATGACAAACACACAGCCAACATTATACTTAACAGCGAGAAACTGAAAGCTTTTCCTTTAAGATAGGGAACAAGACAAGGATGCCCACTCTCCCCACTTCTATTCAACATAGTACTGGAGGTCCTAGCCATGGCAATCAGACAATACAAAGAAATAAAAGGCATCCAGATTGGCAGGGAAGAACTTAAACTGTCCCTGTTTATGGATGACATGATATTGTACATAAAAAAATGCTAAAGAATCCACTCCAAAACTACTAGATCTAATATCTGAATTCAGCAGAGTTGCGGGATACAAAATTAATACGCAGAAATCTGTGGTATTCCTATACACTAATAATGACCTAGCAGAGAGACAAATCAGGAAAATAATTGCATTCAAAGTTGCATCAGAAAGAGTAAAATACCTAGGTATAAACCTAACCAAGGAAGTGAAAGACCTATACTCTGAAAACTACAAGACACTCATGAGAGAAATTAAAGAAGATACCAATAAATGGAAACACATCCCGTGCTCATGTATAGGAAGAATTAATGTCGTCAAAATGGCCATCCTGTGTAAAGCAATATACAGATTCAATGCAATTCCTATCAAAATACCAAAAGCATTTTTGAACGAACTAGGGAAAATCATTCTAAAATTTATATGGAAACACAAAAGACCCTGAATAGCCAAAGCAATCCTGAAAAGGAAGAATAAAGTTGGGGGAATTATGCTCCCCAACTTCAAGCTTTACTACAAAGACACAGTACTCAAGACAATTTGGTAATGGCACAAGAGCAGACCCATAGACCAATGGAACAGACTAGAGAGCCCTGATATAAACGCAACCATATATGGTCAATTAATATATGATAAAGGAGCCATGGACACACAATGGGGAAATGACAGCCTGTTCAACAGCTGGTGTTGGCAAAACTCGACAGTTACATGCAAGAGAATGAAACCAGATTATTGTTTAACCCCATATACAAAAGTAAACTCGAAATGGATCAAGGACCTGAATGTAAGTCATGAAACCATACAACTCTTAGAAGACAACATTGGCAAAAATCTCCTGAATATGAACATGAGCGACTTCTTCCTGAACGCATCTCCTTGAGCAAGGGAAACAAAAGCAAAAATGAACTCATGGGACTACATCAAACTAAAAAGTTTCTGTACAGCAAAGGACACCATCAACAGAACAAAAAGGCATCTTACAGTATGGAAGAATATATTTGTAAATGACATATCCTGCAAGTGGTTAACATCCAAAATATATAAAGAACTTACACTCCTCTACACCCAAAAAACAAATAACCCAATTAAAAAATGGGCAGAGGACATGAAGAGACAGTTCTCCAAAGAAGAAATTCAGATGGCCAACAGACACATGAAAAGATGCTCCACATCACTAATCATCAGGGAAATGCAAATTAAAACCACAATGAGATATCACCTCACACCAGTAAGGATGGCCACCTTCCAAAAGACTAAGAACAACAAATGCTGGTGAGGATGCGGAGGAACCCTCCTACACTGCTGGTGGGAATGTAAGCTAGTTCAACCATTGTGGAAAGCAATATGGGGTTCCTCAAAAAACTAAAAATACAAATACCATTCGACCCAGGAATCCTACTCCTTGGAATTTACCCAAAGAACACAACTTCTCAGATTCAAAAAGACATATGCACCCCTATGTTTATTGCAGCACTTTTTACAATAGCCAAGATATGGAAGCAACCTAAGTGTCCATCAGTAGATGAATGGATAAAGAAGAGGTGGTACATATACACAATGGAATACTATTCAGCCATAAGAAGGAAACAAATCCTGCCATTTGCAACAACATGGATGGAGCTGGAGGATATTATGCTCAGTGAAATAAGCCAGGCAGAGAAAGACAAGTGCCAAATGATTTCCCTCATTTGTGGAGTACAACAACGAAGCAAAACTGAAGGAAGAAAATAGCAGCAGACTCAGAGACTCCAAGAAGGAACTAGTGGTTACCAAAGGGGAGGGGTGTGGGAGGGCGGGTGGGGAGGGTGGGAGAAGGGTATTGTGGGGTATTATGTTTAGTACACATGGTGTGGGGAATCATGCGGAATATAGTGTAGCACAGAGAAGGCAAACAGTGAATCTGTGTCATCTTACTACACTGATGGACAGTGACTGAATTGGGGTATGAGTGGGTA
The DNA here is from genome assembly GCA_032199065.1 of Smutsia gigantea. Taxonomy (NCBI): domain Eukaryota; kingdom Metazoa; phylum Chordata; class Mammalia; order Pholidota; family Manidae; genus Smutsia; species Smutsia gigantea. The sequence continues at coordinate 143,514 of JAVSCE010001213.1, forward strand.
CTTGATAATATGGGTAAATGTAGTAATCCCATTGTTTTTTCGTGAAACAGTCATAAGAGTGTATATCAATAATATGTTAATAAAAAAAAGAAATCTGTGCACGAGACAAGTTCTTCAACCCAAACTTCTCTGCAGTGTAGAACATTTTCTTTCTTTCTTTTTTCTGGCTTTCACAAGAACAACAATAACAAGTTTTTGCATTGTCTACTAAGACAAAACAAAAGCCCTGTTCAACTGTTCTTTATCCAACCTAGATTCCAGACTTGTCAGTGCTCATAAAGAACTTGGCTAAGTTCTTATTCTCATCTCAACCCCTGTCCCCTGCCCAGCATGACTCTCCTCCATGGCCCCCATGCCCCTCGGAGATGAAATAAGGCTCATGTAGTAGATGCCCTCTGGGTGTTTCCAGTGGCTGAGTCAGCCCAGCCTGGTATAGTACAGACACACTCATCTAAGCAAGCAAAGAATTAACATCAGGAGGAGGAGGCAGCATGTCTCCAGCCTCACATAATCTCTGCAACAATCTTGCACCACACTTATCACTTCACTCTATTTGCAGGTGAGGGATCTGTGGCAAAGAAACATAGAATAGTTTTCCCAAAGTCCCACATCTATCCGACTTCAGAACACCCTGTAGCCTTACCAGCCTTACAGAGGATAGTTCACATTAAGCCACTCTTGTGCTTGAGACTTTCCAGTGTTTCATATCACATTTTCAGAAAAGTCCAAATGCCTCCTCACAGCCTGCAAGATCTACTATGAACTGGCCCCTGGCTTCTTCTCTAAACCAGCCAGGCATTGGCAATCAGAAATGCTGACATAGGTTTGCTAATAGGAGCAAATATGGTTAATATCATATCAAGTAATAAAGTGTGATGTTTGGGATGATGTTTTCTGCATGGCAGAAATTGGTTGTCTCTACATTCTTGCTGTGGGCAAGAATTATTTGCACTGCTATCAGTTTTCTACAATATAACTTCTATCCCCAAAGTGGTACAATCTCCATCAGCTGAAAGACAACCAAAGGTGTCACTCTATGAAATCAGCTAATCCCCAAAGCATCCACTAGACAATGCCCTGCACCCCACTAAAAGGACATTCAGTAATCTCTTTGGCATATTTCCAAGTCTTGGACAATTTTTCCTGACAATAACTTTGCTATATCTTGGCTTTCCAAGTAGCTGGGAGAGTCAGGTCTTGCATTCCTGCAGAGAGTCAAATCCATGGGTGAGAGTGGTTCAAGGTAGAAAGAAGTGATTGTAGATTCTGTTGATTTAGGCAGAGATGGTATTTTCCAAGTTCACAGCTGAACAATGTGGAGTCTGTGACAGGCATTCAATAAGCATTTGTTGAATCTGTGAATGAGGGAGCACAGAGTTGAGAGGGACACACTTGGGTTTGAATCCCAGCTCTGTCATTTACTAACTAGGTGACTGTGGATAAAGTGAAGTTTCCTATGGCCAGGATCCTCACCTGAACCTGAACTACTTGATGATGTAACTGGCTGGCTGCTAGGCTACCGCTTCCACATTCATAGGCAATAAGTTGTTATTGACGGAGTCACTATATAAAGAGCTCTGCCCAGTGCTCTGGGCAGAGGCAGAGACAAGGAGGATTACAGACCTGCAGATTGTTGAATGCAGATGTGATTCTAGTGCTCTACCTATTGCTGGGAAAACAAGCTGGGTAATAAACCGTTTTACCCCAAGAACGTTCCATTGTCATTCCTCGGTCTCACTGAATCCATAGTGAACTTGCCTAGGGCTGAAACCCACTGGCAAGACAGTGACCTCAGCCAACTTAATTATCAGGGTCTCAGTTTCCACACTTATAAGATGGAAATAATAACATATACCCAGCAGGGGTTTGGTGAAGATTCAAAAGTGTTTATGAAGTGACACACATGGTCTCTAGCAGGTTGGAGGCCTTAACTATACAATTAGTTATTAGTTTATATATATGGGTGATCACTTACTCTACCCATATAGACAATCAAATATCTCCTGCAATAAGCTAGTGGGTGAATTATCAGTTATAAAATCTCCCTGTTGTTATCCTTATAATCAAAATCAAAAGCAAGATAGGAAAACAATCAGCAAATTCTTAGCAACAAAAGAAATCAACTATTTTTTTTTTTAATGTTCTTTGGTACAGCGAGTCACCAGCTCAAAAGCCATCAAAGCCACAGCCAATTCTTTCCGATTACTCTCTGCTTCCACATTATTTTGAAGCAAATCGTAGACATTACAGGAGAACAACTTTTCTCTTCTATCCTCTTGGGTTCAGTGGCTGGTGGGTTCAGTGGCTGGTGGGGGCAGTGGGTATGCTTACATTAAAGTGGCAAAAGACAGACTAATGGGAGAGAAAGCATATACATTTACTGATTTTCAATTTTATGTGCATTGAGAAATCACAGATGGGAGAGAATACCCAAAAGAGCGGTGAGATTTGAGAGCTTGTATACCATCTCAAGAAGGAAAAAAAATGGCGGGGTGGACAGAGGGACAATTCTGGGAGAAAAAATGACTTCCTAGAAGCAGTGGAGGAAAGAGCATTTATGGAAACAGGAATGACTTTTTAGAAAGATAAATGTGCCCTTAGGAGATTAGGTGGGAGAGATGATAGTTTGTGACAATGTCTGTCTGGGTGTGGAGTTGATTTCCCTCCCAGAAGAAAAATTAGAGTTGCTACCTGGGAGGGGGTTTATGACAATTGAGTTATTTAAAGATGCACTGATTTCAGGCAGATAAGAGATTTCAGGAACTCAAATGCCTTCAGCTAAAAATAATTCTTATGCCAAAGGTGGCATATTTTGGGGTGGTATATCCTGATCCATCATATCACTTAAACATCGTATCACTGTATCCATAGATGAAATTAGCTTATTTTTAAAAGCAGCTCTTTTATGTAAAGGAGGCCCTAGGCGGACAGGAACTGTCTAAAGGAGAAAGGAGAGGAGGCACCCCCAGGAGAGGCACTCCAGTGCTGGTCAGTGCAGTTCATGGTCAGTGCAGTTCATGGTCAGGGGCTCAGAACACGCCCCTCCCCCCCACAATATAGCCCCTTGGCACGTTGAATATTTTAAGTTGAAAGCAGAGGCAGGAAGGTCTCCCTGACCTTCATCCCTGAAGCACGTCTTAAGACCCTCCTGTGGGAAGTGCCAGCCCTGCATCCAAGGAAAGAAGCAAGCACATCTCCAAGACAGAGAGACACAGAGAGAGACACATCTGAGAGCACAGGCCTTCCTAGGTGTCCCCGTGTGCTACACTTACCTCGTACTCCTTAACCTGTCATATTCCTCCATGACTGTGCACTTGTCATCAGACCTGGCATAAACTCCTCAAACCTAACATCAAAATAAAAAATACTTGAGTTTTCTTCAGTCTTCATTTCCGTATGAGGGCTCCTGTGTCATGTAACATTTATATTAAATAAACTTGCACACTTCTCTCCTGTTAATCTGTCTTTGTCAGTTTAACTTTCAGGCCTAGCCAGGGACCTTAAGAGAATCAAGGAAAACTTTTTCCTCCCCTACATAAGCCTGGGATTTCACTGCGACTTTATTTATCTCAAGCTCAGGCGGTAAATTAAGTGTTCTTTCTGGCCATTTAATTGGAAGATAGATCTGTGTCTGACACGCCACTTTTATCTTTCTCCTAATTCTTCTGGAAGGCTGACTTCTTCCAGAAAGTATAATCTGAGTCACTAAATGCTGGGGGCAGGGTCCTCCACAGGATGTGCCCTCGGGAGTTACCCCAGCCTAGTCACCAGAGTAAGTGAAAGGTACATTCAGTTGAAGCTAGTGATTGATTACTCTATAGCTGTTCCTGAGGCCAGGAAAGACTCAGAGACTTGTGTCTTAGAGGGGAAGCTGTCTTAGGGAGAGTTGAGAGACCAGAGGCGTGAGATCCTGGGTGGAGGGATATAGTGAGGATGTTTTGGGGAATTGCTGGAGGCTGGGCAGTGAAGGGGTGCTGACCCCAAAAGCTGGGCTGTGGAGAAGGGTGGGTCAAGCTCAATGTGATCCTGAGAGTTAGGGCTTAGATTGTGTAAGAGGCAAGTACAAATCAAAAATAAGAGGCTTAGTTCTCCCTGTTGAAAATCAGGAAAGAGACTCCCCAACTTCCCACCCTTCACCCCCTGACTCTGCTTTCTTTCTCTATTCTTTTCAAATGTATGTAAACCTTTTAATGGTTAAATAAGCCTCTTGCCAGTCTCACAACTCAGGAAAACTTCCTCAAGGACCTGGTAGCCATCTTTTGGGAATGTAATTGTTAGAAAAAATAATGCCCATCCTGCAGTGTCCTGGGAGGAGATGGTCTAACTTGTCCCATAACTGCAAATGTGACACCTATCTAATGTGCCACCACTCAGCTATGGAAAAGAGTGAGATTTCCCCTCTGTCTTTGCCATCCCTTCGTGGGCGGCCTGTGAGGCACATCACATTCTGGTTTAATGTTTATTCAACATTAAAATTGTTTTCTTTCTTTTCCACCTTTGGGGAGAGGTTTCCTAGTTTGGGACATTTTATTTTTAATTATCTTTTCCCAGAATTTGCTTGAAACCCAGAGAAAGGAATGAACTTGGGGTCTAAGTGCTTTCCCGAAGGCCGTGGAAATGGAAAAATTAGCTCAGATTTTGACTGGAAACTAAAAACAAGATAAGGGCAGTGAGGAAAAAATAGCACGGCAGCTAAAACCATATTTTGGTATTAAACACCCCTAAAGATCAGATCTAGTTTTACCACTTACTAGCTAGGCAAGTTACCATCTCTGAATCTGTAAAATTATCTGTAAAATCAGCATAAATAGCATCTACCCTGGAGAGGTTTCATGAAGGTAAGAAAATGCAATCAAGGCACTTAGGCCATGCCTCCTGTGTGGGGTGAGCTCAGTAATCCTTAACTGTTCAAAATGTGTAAGTCTTAGCTATTTATAATAATTTCTAGATGTTATTGTAAAAATCTGAATTATGTTTAAATGAGTGCTGAACTATTTTTGGAAACTAATAGATGTTGAACTATGACCCAATGATATGTATATGGTTCTAAGATTACCTGGCCCTGCAATGAATCGCACTGGGCCATGGTAGAAATAGTAGGAGAGATGTAGAGGATCATGGACTAGGATTTGACAGAATCATTTTTAGAGATTTTTTTACAACCTGATTGATTCCCCAGATGGAAGCGGAAGAAAAATATCCATGCATTGTAAAATCTGCACACACAAAAAAGGCCAATTTGCAGGTGTCAGTAGGCTCAGGTTTATCACATACTTACGTAGGAGAGGAAAAAAATCTTTTCCTTCTACCCTGGAAGGGGGGCCCCTTCCTTTCCTGGCTGCGGCCCCTGTTACGAAAGATAGGAACAAAAGAAGAAATGAACAGAAGTTTATTAAGGAATGAGTATATCTCTGATATACATGGGAGAAACTCAAGGATGAGTAAACTCCAGGACTTGGCTAGAACTTGCACTTACATACCATCTTCAGCTAAAACACTCTTTGAAGAATGGTGTGAGAAAGTTTAATTAGGGAAAAATGACCAGGACAACTATTGTAAACAAGAGTAAGTTTTGTTATGCAGCTTGAAAATTTGTTTTGCAGATATAAGTGACTTCTCTAAAAAGTGTCTCTCAGGATTTAGAATATCTTTATCTTCCTGGTACCTCTGAGAAGGAGGCACTCTTACAAATGGTAATTTCCTTTATAAATGTAAATTTCCCTTACAAAAGCATAACTTCAACTCTGTGCTCAGAGCATCTTTTGTGTCTGCTGCATCTCAAAATAATCCTTATGCCAAAAAAGCATATTTAAGGTAGCATATCCTGGACTCCTACAGTCCTATTTTGGGGTGGCATATTCTATGGCATATGCCCTCCTTTCCATGGTCAGCTGACAGAATGGCAGGAGCACATTGTGGGCTACACTGTGATGACCGTCACCCCCAGGCCATCTACATCAATAAGTGTGGACCCTTAACCGTGCAAGGGCCATCCCCTCTAGAAGTATGTGCCCAATGAGCCATGAGGTAGTTCAGTGCCATTCTCAAATATAACTGACATTCCTAATCATTTCTGAAATGATAAGATTCTTTGTTTTTTTGTTTTTGCATGTAAAACAGACATTGTTTCCTGGCACTCTCTCCTAAGTGCTCCAAAGTCAGTACTGGAAAATGTTGACTAACAGAACCATAGAAACCTCACTGGGAAGTCAGAACACCTGGTGAAAATGCTCAGAACATTTGTCCGAGCATCCAAGAGCCAGTGAAGGAAACTTCATGCCCTGGTGGGTTTCTCTGCAGTCAAGGAGCCTTCTTACAAAGCCAGCTTTGTAAGGAGGCCGTAGCTCTGGGACTGGACCTGCCAGACCAACTTCCAGGTCCAGAACTGAGTGAGTTCCAAGTCTGAACCCAGCTGGAAAAGAAGAATGTGCTGGGGGGGGAAATCTGGGAGGAAGAAAAACGCAACTCAATAAACTGTCTGCCACATAAAACACAGATAGTTTTAGAGATAGGGAGGAAGTGTAGTTTTTCAGATCCAGAAATAGTGATTTCAAGTGTGACCATCATAAGGGATCTGTTACAAAGTTGGAGGATTGATCCTCCACTCCCAAGAATTCTGCAGGGAACATATGTGCACAGATGCCACACACATCTGTTCTGAACTAAATTAACACGTTCAATGGGGGAACAAAATTTTAGAGCCTCAAAAATAGCACCAGTGGATAAAGGAGGTATTCAAAGGGAGATTTTTAAATGCCTGGGGCTGGAATTCTGAACTTAGGCCTAAAAGAAGATCCAGTGCTCACTGAACAGCTCAGTCTGTGTTGAACTATGAATCTTAATGGAATTTAGGTGGAAAATCAATAGACACAATTTATTGTCACTTTAGCCATAGATTCAAAATAGTAACCATTGTTCTAATCATACATGATGCAACTGATAAAAAAACTTCATTTAAAGATGGGTTTGTAGAGACTGATGTTAAAAAATTATTAAAGAATGCAATTTAGGTGATAAAAGAAACTTCATTTAATACTTCATGCAGTGAATTGCAAAATGGGATGGAAGGCAGAAAATTTTATGGGATAAAGAGTAAAGAACAAAGAAGAGAGAAACAGAGAATATCTAATTGTCTGGGGCCACATAGTCAATTTGTTTGGGGTGAGACGGAACAAAGAAAGAAGCATACAGCAAAGTTGGGGTCTGGGTGACTGACTATACTGTTTCTGGTCAAGTAAAACATTTACAGGGACACAAAAATTATCTAAGTTTTGGTTTGCTGACATGGCACCCCAGACAGGAACGTCTCCATCTTGGGTCTGAAACTTATTTTAATACTGGGCAAGTGCCCTCCACAATACAGAATTTGAAAATATTTTTCAATTAATGACAAAATTTACTAACTTTAACTTAGAGTTATTACACTTGCAACATTTTTTTCCCAACAGAATATGAATATGCAAATTCTGATGAGCACAAAGTGGCTTTTTCTATATTCTGAATAAGCGCCAGCCACCATGTCCATGACAAAATGTCCAAGAGCTGATTCTCTCTTAGGATCAGAGGTGTTTTCTGTTGGATATGATGACGTGAACCCACAGAGTAGAAAACTCTGTGAAAGGTACAAGGGCTTTTCAAGCTCCTTCAAAGACAACACTGGCTCTCTCACCAAACTAGGAGTAGTAACAAATCAACAGCTGTTCAAGGGTATTATTATTATTATATTATATTATTAAAATCTTACTCTCACCCTGCTTTCCTTTAATGATTTTGATGCCCTTCTTTTACTTCATGAAAGAAGGTTTCCACCAGATTTTTCCATAAATCATCCCCTAAGCTTTCAAACTTTCAAAAATTTTTTGAATTTCTGAGCAGTGTTTTGCTCTCATGGCTTCTCAGTAAAGATTAATGAGATTTCAAAGATGTATATCACTCATTCTATTCATTTGAAACCACATTACCATTTCATTTATAAGTATTTTGGCCTTTACTATTTTGCTCACAGTACAAAGTGCCACTATTTAATAATATACCAATTTATATTGGTGTATTTTAAATCCCAGAAAGATGATAGACACGCTTAAGAGGAATTACTAAAGCAAAAACTTTATATCAATTTATACCAATATCCATACAGGTTTTGAGTCATATTCTTATGGTTTATAAATTCAACTGAGTTCTAGTTGCTTAAGACCAATGAGTTTGAGGACATTCCAGGCAGAGGGGAAAACCTGAGCAAGGATTTAGAAGCAGGAAAGTACATTTAAGGAAGAGAAAGTTTTCCAGGTTGGCTAAGTCATGCAGTGGCTATGTGGAAATTATAGCATGAGATAAGGCTGAAAGGAGATGTTCAGAGCATAATTCAAGGGTTGAAAACCAGACAAGATATCTGCACATGATTCTGAAGGCAATGAGGACATGGTGAATACTTTTAGACATGGACCTTGCATGATTCCAGCCAGGCTTAGAAAGATTAACAGAGTAGTGGCAAGTAGAAGAAAATAGGGGAGTTAAGGGAGGGAAGGGGATTGGAGCCAAGATTGGAGTCAGGGGGCCCAGTTAGAGCCATTTCCACTTAGTTGGCCCCAGGCTTCTCCAACCTAAGATCGCCAAGACAGAACTCCTCACTTTTTCCTACCAAATATACTCCCCCCTTAATCTTCTCCATCTCAATAAATGGCATCACCATCCACACAGTTTGTAGTCAGAAACTTCTCCTATCCCCACATGTGACCCATCAGGAAGTCCTGACAGCAGTACTCTAAAAGAACATCCCTTGTCCAACCACTTCTCTCCATTTTCCCTGCCAACAGCAAGGCGAGGGTACCATAAACCTTTACTGGGACAACTGCAAGAACAACCTGAATGCTGTTCTTCTGAGAAGTTCACATTTTCAAGATGGCTCCCAGGGATCTGTTCAAGGTGTAAATCAGACCATAGCACTCTTCGGTTTACAACCCTCCAATTGTTGCCTATTGCATTTAGAACAAAATCCAAACTTTTCATCTTAGCCTAAAAGGTCCCACATATTCTGTCCTCTGCTTCACCCTCATATTTAACCTCTCTGCTCCTCTTTACTCACGACGCATTTAGTCTTTGTCAGCTGAACATACAAGGCTCATGCCCACCTGAGGGTCCCTTTCGTTTCTGGGTACCAGTAGTGTAACTCTGACAACAAAAAGCCAGTAGAGTAACAGCTAGGTCCCATTCTTTCAATGTGAATTTTTATAGGATAGGGATGATAACTCATTCATTAAATCCATACACAGCTTCCTAACAGCCACATGTAAGTATGTTTGGTCTGTGGTTGCAGAAGTTATTGCAGAAATTGACTAATAAACAAGGTTATCCTGTGGAGAGCCCCCAGATAGGAGACTCGCCTAGCTCATTACCTCCCCTTGACTCTTTGGGGGAACATCTGGCAGACACAAACCAGAATAGGAAAGGTGGTAGTGGGAAAGGGAGGGAGGAGTGAGATTTTTTTTCTTGAACTTCTGCCCTGAGGCTGCACGGACCCCTCCCACCCCCAGGGCCCCACTGTTTCCTTTGCCATGCAATTTCCCTGTTATCTTGGTTCATTCAAATGTACAAAGCTTCTATTACTTTGTTTTAAAATGATACATGCTCTCAAACATGTAAAATCTCCTCTTTTTCCTGTCAGATCTTCTTCAAATCACATCCCCAACTAAACTCATCTTAAATATTTATTATTATATATATATACTCAAAACACTTTCTGTGCATATATGCACCAGCTACTAATAAAAGATTATTCCAAAACTGTGTGGCCTAAAATGCTCTTCTTTTTTTAAGCTCAGGGAGTCTATAGTTTAGAACTCCACGTCCTAGGCAGCATGACGATAGCTTTTCCTGCTTCACAGGCTGATTGGTCAGGAAGACTTTCTGACTTGATGCTGGTGACCAAAACCATCTGAAGTTTCACACACTCACATTCTGGAGCCTGACAGGACCTGAAAATTAGGCCTGCTGACTGAACTGACCCATCTGCTAAAAACAACCTAAGCTAAGACAATAGGAACAAGGTGGGGCTGTACACGAGGCACAGGGAACAGCACCCACACACCAAGTTCCCCTGGTCGAAGTGAGCACAGTACATTGAAGGTAATGAAGGAAAGCCAGTGAGGCTAGATAGATGCACACACACACACACACACACACACACACACACACACACACACACACACACACACACACACAAAGACAGAGAGAGAGAGAGAGAGAAAGAAAGAGAGGAGTCCTAGGTGAGAAGCTGGGTCCCATATGCCCTTACAGCCCAGTTTTAAATTTGTGTTTTACCTTAAGAGCAATGAGGAGCCAGTTAAAGTCTTAAGCAAGTGCGTGAGGCACTGGGGTCAGGGCTTCAGTGTACCTTCTTTGGAGGGACACAATTTAACCAGTAACAGATGTAACAGCATTCCACTGCTGCTAGTCCTTTGGTGCTCCCCCATCTCTTGTAGGTATCTGGAACTTTCCTACCCTCTATAAATGATCCTTTCACTAAGGTCTCTTAGGTCAAACCCTTCAAGGGTTTGCTCTGGGGGTTTCTCTGGGACCTAGACTCATACATCCATTTAAAGAGCTATTTAATAAGTAAAATGGACAGGATGTAGGGATGGGTTGCATGAGCGGGAAATGGAAATGAGGGAAAGGGAAATGTCAGACATAACTGCCAAGTTTCTGTCTTGTGTAATCCATGGACACTGTGCCTTTCACTGAGATCAGGCATGCATAGAAGGACCACTGCAAAAGAGACAATGATTTGTCTTGAGACATACAAAGAATATATAAGCTACAAAAACAAACCAACCAACCCTGACTTTCTGTGCATTATAGAGTTTAATATGCTCTGGACTTATAAAGTCAGCATGGATTCAGATCCTGGCTCTGCCACTTGCTAGTTGAGACACTTAGGACCAAAGACTTCATCTTTTTATTCCTCATTCTGCCCATTTTTATCTGTTAAATAGACATAATATCTGTCTCATAATGTTGCTATAAGCATTGATGAGATGAGCCATATGAAACACTTTGCAAAGTGTCTGACATTTACTAAGGGAACAATAAAGGCTGGTATTAGCCAGTATTACTTTTACACACTTACTTTCCATCTGGAGAAAGTATCACTTTAAGTTTTGAAGTTATTCTTCTGAATGTGGTCTAATTCCTATTTTCCACTGAAAATTTAAAACTTTTTAAAATGCAGTCCAGGAGGAAATAAAGTTGCTAGCACGCTTATACTTCTAAAGCTTTCTCCTTTCCAATTGGTTTTGAGCTCAGTAAGTCCATTTCAAACAATTTCTAACCTTGATGCTGGATATCATTTGAAGATGTGGATAAATTTCAAAGCACTGTAGATATTTTTGGGATGTCAGGAGGGCTTTGGAAAATTATGCTGTCTGAACTCTAATTTTCAGATGAGGAAATTAGGAGCTGAGAGGTTAAATGAATCATCTGAGGCCACACAAGTGCAGGCAGAATTCAGACTAAAATCCAGGCCTGTGACTCATAAGCTGGCCCTTTCATCTCCAACATGGCAACCTCTAGCAAAACAGTCCAGACAAATGTTTATTGCACTGATTTTAAAATTTATATAATGAACCCAACCCTTCTCTAAAGAAAAATACAAGTTAAAATGAGGAATGAAGGACCAAAGTAGGAGATCAAAACATTATTAGTTTTTAAAACTCCACTGAAACAGTTCTTTCTGAAAAATAGATGAATGATTTAACTGGCATTTTAAACTTTCATAATTGTACGCTCTTTGCAAGGTGTTGAACTACTCTTGCACATGGAAACAGACTTTTTTTTCACATTCCTGAACTATGAGTTGCAACTTTTCAGGTTTTATTTTGAAGACTTGGTGATTTTTTTCACCTGTGACAGTCAATTAACTTAATACTGTGTTCAAGGTTATATGTCCTAAAGAGATTCTATTTTAAAGAATTCTGACTCAATGAACCGATGGAATGTTGAGGAGATGGGTAGACCTTTTTATAATCAACCTGGTTTGGGGGATTGAGTTAAAAAAAATCTAAACATCACACTTGGGCCAATCATGTTAATATTGTATGTAATTATGTGGAACCACATAAATCAGCTTTCTTACTTAGATAGAAAAGATAGATAGAAAAGCCAGATAGATAGAAAAGACAGAGATAAAGTTTATTTCTCTATATCATCTTTTCTAGTATAGGAAAGAGGAGGTAATGGAAAAAGAAAACCTTCAGAGCAAAACTGGAGAAAAAATTTTTAAAACATACTTGCTGGTGTTCGGAGAGAGGGATATAATTTTTTTATATTGAAAAAAAAAGTAGAGAGAAAAGCCAATGAAGTGGATTATGTTAAAAGGATTCTGAAAGACTTGGTATCCATAGCAACTAAGACATCGCTATACTTACTCTTTCTAGCCATAATGAGGGGAATAAACAGCCAAACAGCTTGCTATTTCCTGATATCATTACCATAGCTAATAAATGACTATTTAATTGCGACATCTTAACAAATTCTACTGATATTTCACTTTTGAAACAGGACACCTCCAAAAAGAATAAGAAAACGTAACCAAAACACAGGAATGAAAAATCAGCTCACAAGGGAGAATTGGAATAGCACATCCAAGGAGGGAAGAAGTTGCTCTCTGAACCTGGCCCCAGGCTAGCTGCCGTCCCAGGCAAAAAAGCACATTTTAGGCTCTTGCCAAACTGCAGGTCACCTGGTCCTCCATCCATGCCGACTTCGTTGGTTTGAAAGGGAGTCCAGATGTAGGCAGGCCAACTTCAAACAGCCCAATGCTTTCTGAACCAGAATGTCCAACCAGTGGCAAATGTGTACCTTTTGCATATATAGCTGATATTGTTACCGGATAATAACTTTTTATTCTTTCATCAAGCATTTGCTGCACACCTATATGAGACAATCACTGTGTAACGTTCTGAGGATGTTAGATGTGAATAAGACAAGCCTGACTGACAAGCAGTTCTCATCTTGCATAGAATCAAGATATATCAAATTTTCTTTTAATAGTAGAAAGTGATCATTAATAGCCACTTATGATGGGCACATTGTTACATAATTCCCTGGGGATCATCACAGTTTCTTGCAAACAACTGGCACAAAATAAATGTTGACTGAATATAACCACTCAAGGGAATGATCAGGATGAAGCTAAGGAACAATATCAAAGCAATCTATAGCAGCGTGGTTTTCAAAACACAAAACCTCAAGTTTCAGTTGATGAAATAAGTGCGATTTAAAAATTGTTATAAGTAAAGATAAATATAATAAAAATTTTCAGAACAATAAATGGTAAATAAAGCTGGGACTTGAGTCCATGCAGTTTGGCTCCAGAGATTTTTGTGCTGAACTACTACCCTATGCCGCGTCTGAGAGCAAAGCAGAACAGGAAAGGAGGACAGATGTGAAATTCTTGCTATAGCCACAGTGATTTAAAAGAAAACCAGTTCCAAAGTACAAACCACAAAGCTTTAGAAGCTAAACATACTGTTTGAACAACATCTATTCATTCATTCATTTATTTTTTTATGCCTCCGCAAGCGAGGCATTCTTCTGGACACTAGGATTTACCTGTGAGAATACATTCAGCCCTTGTTTTCATGGTTTATTTTCTCCATAAGACTGGCTACCTCCAAACACACCCTATGATGTACTTATTTATCAAGCTTATGATTATTTTCTGTCTCCTCTTAACAGAATGGAAATTCCATGAGGGCATAACATTTAGTGTTTGCTCTCTGAGAAAAACTGTCCCTAAGACAGTGACTGGAATGCTGCTTTGCAGTAACTTTTATTTTTGGTTCCCTCAATTCCATATGCATTTTCGAATCAGCTTGTCAATGTCTACAAAGAAATGAGCTTAGATTCTGATAGAAATTGTGTTAAATCTGTAAATCAATCTGGGGAGTATTGCCATCTTAAAGTAAGTTTTCTGATCCATAAACAGATGGTTTTCCATTAATTTAGATATTCTTTAATTTCTTTTGACAGTGTTTTGAGTTTAATCCTGCACTTCTTTTGTTCCTAAGTTTTTTTTTTGATGTTACCATGAGTAGAATTGTTTTCTTAATTTCATTTTTGGATTATTCATTACAAAATATATAAAAATACAACTGATGTGTACCCTGCAAACTTGTTTATTAGTTCCAATAGTTTTTAGTGCATTCCTTTCTATACACAAGATTATGTTATCTGCAATTAGAGATAGTTTTACATCTTCCTTCCCAGTCAGAATGCCTTCTATTTATTTTATTTTTTGAAAAATTTTTGACTAATTGCCCTTGCTAGAATCTCTAGTACAAGTTGGATAGCAGCAGTGAGAATAGAATCCTTCTCTTGTTCTTGATCTTAAAGAGAAAGTATCCACTCTTTCATCAGTCAGTATGATTAGCCGTGATGTTTTTGTAGATGGCCTTTTTTAGGTTGAGGAAATTTTCTTCTATTTGCATTTGTTGAATGTTTTTATCATGAAAGTGTGTTTGATTTTGTCAAGTGCTTTTTCTGCATCAATTGAGATGATTGTGTGATTTTTGTATTTTTATTCTCGTAATATGAACTATTACATTAGCTGATTTTCAGATGCTGAACCAACCACGCATTACTGGATTAATTCTTGCTTGGTCATGGTAATAACTCTTTTTTTTTTGTATCATTAATCTACAATTACATGTGCAACATTATGGTTACTAAACTCCCCACTTCATCAGGTGGTAATAACTCTTTTTACATGCTGCTGGATTCTGTTTGCTAATATTTTGTTGAGGATTTTTTGGGCCTATCTATATTCCTAAGAAATTGGTCTGTACTTTTCTTGTGACTATCTCTGGTTTTGATGCCAGGGTAATACTGGCCTGAAAAAATGAATGGTTTCTCTGTGATCTTTGGTTTGCTTAATCTCTGCCTGTCTTCGAGTTTGCTAGTTCTTTCTTCTGCCAATTCAAATCTACTGTGGAGCACTTCTAGTCAGTTTTTTACCTCAATTATTGAATGTTTCAACTTCAGAATTTCCATTTGATGCTTTTTTTCTTTTTAATAACTTCTGTCACTTTGTTGATATTCTCTATCTGATTCAACATTGTCATCACAACTTCCTTTACTTGTTAAATCATGCTTTCATTTAGTTCTGTGAACTTAATGGCTATTTTGAAGTATTTTTCTATTAAATCTGACCTTTGGTCACTCTCATAGGCTGTGTGTATTGCCTGCTTTTCTTTTCCTGTGTATTCATTGTTGGGGAGTAATAATTTTCTTGTACCCTTCAAGGTTCTTCTAACTGATCTAAGAATCAAGCTGACATGAGACAGATCAACAGGGGAAAAAAAGAAAACCCACAGCTTAATTACATACATGTGGAGAATCCATAGATATGAGATTCCATAGACAGTCAGGGCCAGTGAGGTATATATATTTGAATAAAGTAGGGGGTAGGTAGGAAAGGAAGACAATTCACAAGTATGAAGGAGTAAATGGTTGGTAAACAAATGCTCGATGGGCCACCCAGAAACGAAGAGGCACAAAGAGAAATTTTAACAGAATTTGCCACATTCCTCCCTGTTTACTACACCTGTTCATACTCTGATGTAGTTATCTATGGTGACAGTTCTCTTCTTGGAGCAGTTACTTCATCTAAATTCTTTTTATGTAGCTGAGGGGGGAAGATCAAAGTTTCCTTCTGAGTCTCCTGAGCTTTGGTTATTTTCAGCTTGATATAATCCACATGCCGCAATGGCACATCTTGGGGTGGCCTGCCCTTGGCCCCTACAGGGTTATTTTTGCACACCCCATAATTGTTTGTTGGAAACCATATATTTTAGATAGCATATTGCAGCAATTCTGGGTACTAGACTCCCCTCTCTGGGGCTGTTATTGTTATTTGATTTTTTAAATAATTGACTTGTTGGATGATTCTATTGAAATCTATTTCCTCCTCCCTACCTCCATAAAGTTAAGCCTCTAATGTCGCTCCTCAGCAAAGCAGGGCTTACGGTATGCCCTCAGTAACCCTGGGAAGACAGTGGTATTTCTAGGCTCTCTTTTCTTCTTTCCCTGACCACACTCACTGTTCAACACCACTAACTGCCAGCTGGTTTCTGTATTGTGTTCAACAATATCCTTGGTCATAAATGGTTCAACGGACTAATCCAATCAAATTGTGGTTCCTTTGAAGGAATGGTTTCTGATGTTTGATATTTGTTCTCACAAAAAAGTGTTTGATATTTATTCTCACCACAGGAGCACTCCTCCCAACTCTCCTGCAAAGTAGTCAACCTATAGTCTAGGCTCTATCTTCATTAAATCCCCAGTTGCTTTGTGGCACTAGCACCACAGACCTTGAGAGCACCCTTTGACTCGTACTTCTCCATGGTCTGCTGTAAATGAAGTCAGTTCCCTTCAGAAGAGATTGAGAGCTATCTGTTTATGGTCTGCTTCTCCCCCCAGGCAAAATCTCTGAACCAGGGCTCTGGAGCTCAGGGTGGGGACAAAGACAAGTTTGTCTTTGAGTGACACCTGTGCTCTAGGAGCTGAGTGCTTGGTAGATGGGGAAGGCAGCAGCCTGAGCTTGCCTCTGCTAGCATGGAGCCATAACCTCACAAGCTGGGGTAAGGGTGATTCGGCCCCAGTACTCTTGGTCTGCCATGCCCAAGGTTCTATCTCCATTCCATGAGTGGGGCTGAGGAGAAGGGCGCCCTCATTTATTGATTACACTCACCCAGGACTTAGCCTCAGCAACAGATAGCTGGGGCAAGATGAGAAATGCTGAAGTCCTGTTTTTCCTGGAGAGGAAGCCCTCCACCTAGGAGCTGGTAATGGAGAAGGAAAGAACATTTTGGTTCAGCTACCACAGACTCATCTTTTTTACCAAATTTTTTTGAATACGTGCTTCTTCATTTGCTGTTTGCCTTAGGACCATTTCCAGAGACTTTACATTAAAAAAAAATAATTTTCACCAGTTTCTCCAAGATGCAAGTCAGCAGAGCTCCTCTGCTAGAAGTCCAGCAACTCTTCATTTTAATGGGTTTACTCATTGCTATGGAGATGGAGAATGGCTTTGGAGAATATGCTCTCCACTTATTAATGCTAAATAGGTTTGTAGCAACTACTGGCATGGTGTGAGATCCCCAATTAATAGTGACAAGATGCTTATTGTGAAACCATGTTTTGCTCTGGTGAGATCATAGGCACCAAAAATATCAGCTCATAGAAAATGTGGGCTTGTCAGTGATTGGATGAACACTGTACAGTAACACAAATGATTAAACATCTAAAACTCAACCTGTTGTACAGGCTTTGAAGAAGCTGCAAACCAACTAGTCTTTTTATCTTTCAGAAAATGCCTGGAAAACAGGATTTTAATTCAAGCGCAGCCTGATTTCTGGGTTGTACAGAAGAAGAAACATCAGTGATATAAAACAGGAAACAGTTGATTACATCTCATCTGAGTTTTAACAGCTAAATGCTTGGAAAGCTCTAGTTATTTGCAATAATCACGTTTACATCTACTTGATGAAAATAAGGTACTACTAAACCTCAGAATGATTCTCAGTTCTAGAAGGTATTTCATACTGTCTAAAGTCTTCAGAGAGGTGCTGAGTGAAGCACCTGCTGTTACATCATGAATATTAAGAACACAGAGTCCTTTTGTTGCATCTGCACCTTTTCTTTGATGCTGACACCCAGAACCCAAGAACTACCAATGAGTTTGAAATAGAACAGCCAATGTGCTCTGAAGCTGTGTCGGTAGAAAGAGAGATGTGGTGTGCTCAGATACATATTATTTGACTTTTGCCTCTAGGGGATATTCCCTCCTCAATGGACTTAAAAAGTCATTTCCATAATGCTTTTATATCTTCTCAGCATAAGATGTGGGAACAGCAGGGCCTGACATTTAGTTTATTCCGTTGGAACTGAGATTTCTCACCCTGGTGTCTGTGGTTACCAAAGAGACTCACTTTCCCCAGAGAACAGCTCCTTCACATCTGCATGTCTAGAGCTAGCATGTAATGGTATTTATTTAGTTGGGTCTCATTTTATATATTCCCTTTTGAGTCCTTTCTTAGAATTTATAAACACTATATTATCTTTCCTTGCACATATAATTCAAGTAATAACACTGTAAATGAACACATATATGTGCTCATTATGCACCAGGATCTCTTCTAATGGCTTCATGTATATTAATTCATTAATCATCACAGCAACCTCACGAGGAATGTGAAGCACAAAGAGGTTAAGTAGTTTTTCCAATGTGACACAGCCAAGCAGAATGTGACACAGCCAAGCAGAAGCAGATATGCAAATGCGCTTTCCAAGGAATCAAGATTCTGACATTTCCATTCAAAAGCAACCTTAGATCATTCACTAGGATACTCCCAAGTAATGTTCTACATTAACAATAAAAACAAAATTTTGTAACCTCACCCCAACACAAATATCACCCCTCCAACAAAGTCATTAATTTTCAGTTCAGAAAACCCCAAAGCCAGCTGCACAGGAGCCAACACCTAGTCAGAGATTAACTGGCTGTGCAAAGAAATTACCAATCATCTGTCAAGAACTAGCGCTCCTTAATGTGAAAAATGTTATTTAATTGGCCATTTGGACTTGCAGACCTGGCACCTGTGTCTAACCTGGAATCATCATTCATACAATTTAACTAACTATAAGTTCTTTGAGGAGGAAAGATCACGTCTTACGTATCTTTGCATATTGCTTGGAGTCGGACACATAGTAGGCAATCAAGAAATATTTATTAACTTGATTTAATGCACTAACTGCTGTAAAATGTTAGAGAAGTGCATCATATGGAATTTGTTGTGTACGCCCACTGAAATTGTTCCAGCCGCATGATTTGGGGAAATCACTTCCTCCCTCGGCATCTGTCCTTTCCCATTAGGAAAATTAAGAGTTGGACTGGATGATTTGTGTGGTTCCTTCCAGCTCTGAAAACCTAATGCAGACCAGCAGCCCATGTCCCAATGAAGAGAAGACTGAATGTCAAGGCCATGTTCTTATGTGGTTTAGGGGCTAAATTAAATGTTACCTCTGTTTGAAGTAGAGGATGGGAGGTAGTTGATAGCTGATTTATTAATAGTGAAACTTCCAATTTTTCCCCATTACAAACCAGAAGTTGGTCAATGAGACAATTTCCATATATGCATTGAGATTGGAAAACCCTGAGCTGTGATATCCTGACTATGATTTTTGAACTTCAGGTTAAAAGGAAGGGAAGATAAGTATCATGTTCTCCAGTAGATGGAGCCAGATTTTAAGCATTAACCAGACCACAGTTTGTTTGTTCTATGGCACTTTTTGCCTCATGTAGAAAGAGAAAATAATTATTCTGATACTGAATCCTCATTTCTAGGTTTACATAATACATTAAAACTGTATCATAGAGACCACGATTAATTTTCCATAATACAAGAGTTTTCCTGGTAATAAATAATTATTCTTTGGTTAAACCTTTCTCTACCAGTTTCATTAGAAGTGGTAGGATTTTTATAAACAATAATTCAGCCTATAGGTATCTGAGTTCAAGTTCAAATAAAACTTACAAATCTATGAAGGTTCACTACAACTTGGTCACTTTCTTTAAGTGGGGACTTTTTTTGTTTACAGGAAAAGAGAAAAGTTTTTTTTCTTTTTTGAGATATAATTGACATATAATGCATTAATTTGGGGTGTACAATATGATCGTTTGATATATGTACATATTGTGAATTGTTTGGTTCAGGTGCTAAGTTAACATCCATCACCTTGCATAGCTACATTTTTTTTCTTATGATAAGAAATTTTAAGATTTAGTCTTTTAGCAACTTTCAAATATACAATACACTATTGCTAACTATGGTCACCATGCTCTACATCACCCACACTTATTTATCTTGTAACTGGAAGTATGTACCCTTTGACCACCTTCACCCATTCTGCCCACACTCCTGCCTCAGACAACCATCAATCTGTTCTCTGTATTTGTGAGTTCATTTTTTTTAGATTCCACATGTAAGTAATATCATTCAGTATTTGTCTTTCTCTGTCTGACCTATTTCACTTATGATAATGCCTATAAAGTTCATCCATGTTGTCACCAAATAGAAGGATTTCCTTTTCTTTTTAGGGATGAATAATATTCTTTGTATATATACACATTTTCTTTATCCACTCATCTGTCAATGGACACAGTCTGTTTCCATGCTTTGGCTATTGTAAATAATGCTGCAATTAACATAGGGGTACAGATATCTTTTTGAGATAGTGATTTTGTTTCTTTCAGATAAATATCCAAAAGTAGAATTTCTGGATCATATGGTAGTTCTATTTTTAATTTTTTGAGGAACCTCCATGCAGCTCTCCACAGCAGTTGCACCAATTTACATTCCCACCAATAGTGTAGAAGGGTTCCCTTTTTTCCACATCCTCGCCACACTTGTTATTTCTTGTCTTTTTTATAGTAGACATTATAAGATATGTGGTGATATCTCATTGTGGTTTTGATTTGCATTTCCCTGCTTAGTGATGTCGAACATCTTTTCATGTGCCTGTTGGCCATTTGTATGTCTTCTTTGGAAAAACTGTCTATTCAGTTCCTCTGCCCACTTATTAATTCAATCTTGGTTTTTTGCTATTAAATTATATGAGTTCTTTATATATTTTGGATATTAACTCCTTATCAGGTATGTGATTTCCTAATATTTTCTCCCATTCAGTCAGCCGCTTCTTCATTTAGTTGGTGGTTTCCTTGCTGTACAGAAGCCTTTTATTTGATGTAGTCCCACTGTTTATTTTTGCTTATGTTTCCTTTGCTTTTGGTGTCAAATCCAAAAAATCACTGCCCAGATCAATATCTAGGAGCTTACCCCCTATATTTTCTTCTAGGAGGTTATGGTTTTACGACTTATGTTCAGGTCTTTAATTCATTCTGAGTTAATTTTTGTGTGTTGTGTAAAATAGGGGTCTAGTTTCACTCTTTTGCATGTAGCTGTCCAGTTTTCCCAATGTAGTTCACTGAAGAGGCTATTCTTCCCATTGTATATTCTTGGCTGAAAAATCTTACTTAAGAATAATATTTTGGCTCAGTCATGAGAGAGAAAAGAGCTTGTGGACTATAGCCTTCATTCCCTTGTGTAGGGAAGTTTACATACTTCAAAATAATGAAATAATGAGGCCTCCTCTCATAACACCTCTGAGAAGTGTTATGGCTTGAATTGTGCCCCCCAAATTCATATGTTGAAGTTCTAGGCCCCACTAGCTCAAAATATGACCTTATTTGGAAATAGGGTGACTGCTGATGTTATTAGCTAAGATGAAGTCACACTAAAGTAGGTGGACCCTTAATTCCATATGACTGGTGTCCCTTTGAAAAGGGAAGTATGGACACAGTTGTGCACATTGGGAGAATGCCAAGTGAACATGAAGACAGTGACTGGGGTGATGTCAGCAAACCACGGGAGCTAGGAGAGGCACAGAACAAATCCTTTCTCACAGCTCTCAGAAGGAACCAATCCTGCCAGTAATTTCACCTCAGGCTTCTAGTCTCAAGAACTGTGAAACAGTAAGTTTCTGTTGTTT